>OW679196.1:43277906-43563212 GCA_940337035.1 Agriotes lineatus | reverse complement strand
AGTCAAGCCGAACAGAGCTCAGAGCACAAGAAACCGATTCATTTTTATTTAATTCCTAGAAGACTCAAATCTATCCACCTAGCAAGTCTTTATAATAGTAACGGTAAAGCTATCACAACCAGGTGGTCACAACATAAATCAGTCGAGTATCTTAAATAACAGCATATTGCATAAGGACAAGTGAATGTGTTATACGAGTTACATAACCATCAACAGCAATGCATAACATTTTTATAAATCCACAACAAATATCGTGTGAAAGACAATGTCTAAAATTACTTGCTTAGTAATTTTAAATATTAATACATTGTCAAAATTGTAGTAAATCTTATTCACTGTAAATGCATTATTACATAAGTAAATAATGTTTACTTATGAAAGAACAGGCAGACCTTGCCGTTCGCGGATTTGCGTTTTGCGGATATGCGTTTCGCTGATTTGATTTTACACAGGGCACTTATGTGCTCCCTTTTCTTTGCCGTTCGCGGTTGCTTAGCCATTCGCGGCGTTCGCGGATGGAATTGCCAACGTTAACTGTTTCAACTAGTGATGGGCTTATTTGAATGAAAAATAACCTCATGCTGATACGTATTACGCTTTGAATATAAAACCTCTATTCAAAGGTACTACGTGCCATATCTCAGCGACCTACGCAGTGCTCAAAATTCTGTAAATATAAATACGCCATAACTCATAAACAAAACAGGTTGTACTGAAAACACCATTTGGTTATTGCGTAACTACCTCCTATCATAAAAAATATCAAATTATCAAATTCTGGGGACCTGAAACCTGAACGCCTAAAAACTGCAAACGCATAAAGCTATAAAACAATTTTTTATTTGCTTACATCTCCAAAGGTGCAAAACAAGAGGCGGCGCCTTTAACCCGCCCGATCGATAAAGATAAACGTTTTACCACTTTTTATTGCGATTAGCAAGCAGTCCCGCATATTTCTTTCTTTCTACACTTCTTAATAAATAGCTCTTAATTTCCAATACATAACACACAATATACGGTCGGCACCTTAGAAATCGGGCACTACACACTATTATGATATATTTTGCATGTATTTTTTAAGTGTATAAACTGGGTTTTACAGTTATTATGGTTTTAATTGTTACGTCAGATTGTTTATTGTTTGTCAATTATGAAATGCCATCTCACATTAATGAAGTAACCGGAGCAAGAATACTCCAAAGACTAGAAGAACATATTACGTGTTCCGATTTTTAAGGCGCCGACCGTACATATTATGTTTTGGTTCCTCTGCTATCTGCAAGTTACGATGTCGATGCAGATGACGGTGAACCGATGTCGATGCAGATGACGGTGAACCGGCAACCGGCAGACTTAATCGAAACGAATAGAGAGCCAACATTTATTCGAATGATTATTCAAATAATCATTCGGTAATTAATATCATTCGAATGCAAATAATTCGGTTATGAAAATTGTCTGGTTATGCCCATCACTAGTTTCAACTTTCACACACTAACGGCCAGTCTTATGAAGGCCACTAATCTGACGTTCACTTTAATTTGCTGTTAAAATAAACAAAAGCGCATAAAAATTTGTTTACTAATGAATAATATGTCGTAAGCGCCAACGTTTTGATGAGCTTTTGTTTATTTTAACAGCGATTTAAAGTTAACGTCAGATTAGAGACCTTTATAAAACCGGCCGTAAGTAAATAAAGCAGACGTATGCGGTTTATGTCATGAACACCTAAATAATATTATTTATCACGAACTTGTAAACACACTTATCGAGCCTATTCCTTTGAATCTCTTATTACGAAATTGGACCTAATATAAATTGTAAAATTACAACTTGAATAAACAAATGGACATTCAAGCTCTAGATTCAAGTGGCAGACTTATGTTATGTATGGAATATATATGTATAAATAAATCTAGTCTATGGAACCTAACCCCGTTTTTATCATTTACGCATCGCAGTTTTGCGCTTCGCGGCATTCTTCTGGAACATAACCCCCGCGAACGGCGAGGTCTGCCTGTATATATACATATTTTGTTGAAACCTAACAAGTACAAAATGCAATATAAACATTATAATGGTTTAAATTACTATTTAATTATTGTACACATGCAATCAGCAGTAAGTTTATTTAGCTTCCAGGAAAAACGTTTTCAAACATAAAAACATGTAGTATTGAATCAATAAGTAATCAAATTCAGCAATAGTTTACCAACAGTGTAAAAGGTTCAATAATTTTGAGTGACTGTAGTGTTTTATGACTGTTAACAATCGTTTCCTATGTTAAAGTGAGAACTGTTTAATAAATTTATACCTGAAGCCTGTGACGTAAATCTACAGAATCAGCAACGGCATCTTGTCGTTATTCCATCAAATGCTGTTTGAAGTTCCGTCAAGATTCTGAAAAAAGAAATTCATATTAGGAATGCTTGCCATTCATTTACTTATTGAAATATTATTAGGCAATTACGGACATCGTACTGCTATACAATGTGTCTGGGGCAATACGCAACATAAAGAACTTTGCTAAGTTTGTTACAAATTGAAATTAAATTGAATTATAAGTTATCTCTAAGAGATGGACGGAAGCAATACTGGTACCAATACATAAAAAGGGAGATAGAACGCTCTGTGAAAACTATAGGGGAATAGCGTTACTGGACGTGTCCTATAAGATCTTAGCTACCTGTTTAAAAAAACGATTAAATATCTACGTAGAAAACATAATTGGTGATTACCAGTGTGGCTTCAGGCAAAATAGATCTGTGAATGATCAAATTTTCACAATGAAACAAGCTCTCGCAAACAGTTATGAACACAATTTGGCCCTGCACACAATATTCATTGATTTTAAACAAGCTTACGACACTATTAACAGGAAAGCATTATATTCAGCTATGACAGATCTAGGAATACCAGACAAACTAGTGCGGCTCACACAAATGACACTGGAAGAGTCAGGAAGTAAAGTCATGATATGCGGTACTGTTTCAGAAGGATTCAAAGTAAACCGTGGCGTGAGGCAAGGCGATCCAATGTCAACAACGCTATTTACTTTGCTACTAGAGAACGTGATAAGAGACAGCAAAATTCATACACACGGCACAATTTTGCGCCACAGACACCAGTGTTTGGCATATGCTGAAGATATTGCAATAATAGCGAGGACCAAGCACGAACTTAGAGAAGTGGTAAAAAGACTAGAAAAAACAGCAAGAGAGAAAGGCCTACAAACCAACGAAGAAAAGACTATGTACATGGTAATGAGAGGAGGAGGAGCAGAGACGGCTGAAAACTTAGTGTTAAACAGTGCAGTGGACGGTAAAGGCTATAGTTTTAAAAGGGTGGAAAGCTTCAAGTATCTTGGCGTTACACTGACGAATAACAACGATGAAATCCCAGAAATAAACGAAAGGCTAATTAGGCGTAGTAAATGGTGGGTGCCATGCAGCGAACCTTAAAATCAAAAACGTATCCTGGAAAGTAAAAGTGCAAATATATCAAACGGTAATTAGACCAGTGGTGTTATATGGGTGTGAGATGTGGGTCCTAAATAAAAACACTGCAAACCGGCTAGAAGTGTGGGAAAGGAAAGTCCTAAGACAAATCTATGGAGGAAAAAAAGTGAACGACGAATGGGAAAGAAGAACCAACACTGAACTGATGGCACTCTATGGTAAGCCAACCATAACAGCGATGATCAAGTCACACAGAATTCGTTGGCTAGGACATGTGTTTAGACTCCCGGAAGAACGTGCAACCAAAACAGCACTTGAAGGTGGAATAAGAACCAAAAAACGAAGAGGAAGACTGAAGAGCAAATGGATTGACAATGTGGAAAAAGACCTGCAGAAGCTCAACGTCCAAAACTGGAGAGGAAAGGCAATGGAGGAAAAAATGGAGAGATGTCGTCCACCAAGCCTTGGGCCTATAGGCCTGCTGTGCTACCATATATATATAAGTTAAAATTACCCTGAATTATAATATTTATAGTCAAAATTGAGGAATCTACATCGATAAATAATTTGAGTAGAACGATGTAAATTAATGCATTTCATGCATGCAGAGAGACCGATCTGCCAAAGCATCGCTGCACAGCACAGACCATGTTTCTCTAGGTTGCATAATGCCTGCAGCCACACTATATTATGATACATAACCACATACGCCGCCTGTAAATACGAAATTTTGCGTATTTTAGGTTATATTGCAGATATATTGCAAATACGGTCTACAATTATATAAACAAACTACTTTAATAGATCTTACCAACAATTGGCAAATGGTATATATACAAACACGGTTTAATTTTCTCAAATGCCCAACATCAACTGATGATAATTGATAACAAGTAAAGATAACACAATAAATCACCTATCACGGAACATCTAGCACCACAAAACAATACCTAACTGTCCTATTGCCCTTGCATATGCCATGCTCAAAATCGTAAATCGAACTTTTGCGCATGCGCAGACGATTTCGAGTAAGAACCAGAACTGTTCGATCAGCGGTTCCAAAACAATAAAGGAATTCTACTGAAATACGACCTTGAAACAAATGAGAGAAAAGTTCTTGGTCCAGTTACATTAGACGGAAAACCGCAGCATCTGTCGAAAAAATCCAAGTGAGCTGAAATTTTGCATACACCTTTATTTTGACATTAGCAAGATACCCGTTCTTCGTACGGACTACAAATGTTTTTTCTTTTAAATCCTAAACGAATTCTAGAATGCTCCCCTCCTCTCTCACTGAATATACTAAACTAACAAACGCTGCAAAACAATATTGTAGGTCAAAAGGAAACAATATTCTTCCGGAAAAAGTTCTCCATAACCCTTTTATGCTTCACGTATCCTCTGGAAATGTATATGTAATTGTCGTTCTCCTTATATAGATTGATAAAACTATAGGTTTATTAGTATAACAATGAGAATAAAAATAATAAATGTACTTATTAAATGTTGTATTCATAAATTGTAGCAACATACCAGTTTCCACCACTTGGAGGTAGAATTTCGGACATCCTTCCATTTTATTCTAAACTGGACACACGAAAAAAAAATCAATAACTTTAACCTCTTTTTTAACTTCTTTTTACTTTTACCCCATTTTTAGTCCTTTCACAATGAAATTTAGAATAAAAACTTTAAACCACTTTTTAAAGATTTAAAACACACGTATGTCCAAAAACGATAGTCATCAGGAACCACAGGAAATACGAAAGGTTCTATAATATACCCCTGAAACCAAATTCGCACCTTTAGGAATTGATCTGTGCACAATCCTGAATTACGTTTTTAGGAACTTGTATAGGCAACCTTTCTAAGTAAAACCAAATTGATACATTATAGGGCCTTATGAAATATTGAGAAATTTGTATATGCCAAAAAGAATGTTCTAACTCAACAAACATAGGAGATAGGAAGGGTTCTTTAGTTCACTTCCAATCCAGATTTGCACTTATAGGGGTTGATTAGGGGAAAATTCTAAAATACGTTTCTAGGTATTTGCATTGATAATCTTTGCAAGTAAACACCAAATCGATATCTTATCGGGTGTAAGAGATATTGAGGAATTCGTGAAAACAAATTTTACCCCTTTTCACCCCCTTAGGGGTCGAATTTCAAAAAATCCCATCTTAGCACTACCTTACGTAACAAATTGAACCTTGCACCCAAATTTCAAGTTTCTAGTACCATTGGTTTCGGCTCTGCGTTGATTAGTCAGGGTTATGACTTTCCTTTATATATGTATAGATAGATTACAAATAATGTCTCAAAAGTCCCCATCGATATCGCGCTTGCGTTTTTAAGTTATTCAAGGTCAAAGGTCACAGAAATAAGTTTTTCGCAAATATCTCGCTTTCTATGGGTCGTATGACTTTTATAGTTATTACAAAAAATGAGGACTAGGAAATTCTCTACAAAAAATATTATACAGCTTTTTTACGTACAACTAACCATTCAGTAAATAACACACTATTAAGTTTTGCAGACGGGTTTTACTTCTTTTTACGTTAAAGGAAGTATTGGATTTACCCCAAAAATTTGAAATTGAGTTTTCAACAGATCTTCACGTTTTAGAGTCCCCTGAACCCAAAAAACATGTTTTTGATCATTGGTCTGTGTATCCGTCCGTCTGTTCGTCTGTCTGTCTGTGAACAGAATAACTCATAAACGAAAAGAGGTATGGCGTTGAAACTTCATATATAAATTTTTTGTGCTATCTAAATGCGACAGCAAGCTTTTCAAGAAAATCGCATAACCGGAAGTATGATGTTTACTCTTGTTTTTCAAAAACAACTTGAACTATTTTTTCAAACTTTACATTTTTATTACATTGTATTGATGTGAGATAGGTGATTTTGCAGTTGAATACCTCTAAAATTCAACTTCAAAATCACTCATCTCAATCAAACCACATTAAAAATGTAATAAAAATGTAAAGTTTGAAAAAATCGTTGGAGCCGTTTTTGAAACACAAGAGTAAACATCATACTTCCGGTTATGCGATTTTCTTCAAAAGCTTGCTTATATATGAAGTTTCAACACCATACCTCTTTTCATTTTTGAGATATTCTGTTCGCAGACAGACAGACACAGACAGACAGACCAATGAACAAAAACACGTTTTTTGGATTCAGGGAACTCTAAAACGTGAAGATCTGTTGAAAACTCAATTTCGAATTTTTGGGGTGAATGGTGAATCCAATACTTCCTTTATCGTAAAAGGAAGTAAAACCCTACTGCAAAACTTAACAGTGTGTTATTTACTGAATGGTTAGTTGTACGTAAAAAACCGGTATAATCTTTTTTGTAGAGAATTTCCTAGTCCTCATTTTTTGTAATAACTATAAAAGTCATACGACCCATAGAAAGCGAGATATTTGCGAAAAACTTATTTCTGTGACATTTGACCTTGAATAACTCAAAGCGCAAGCGCGATATCGATGGGGACTTTTGTGACATTATTTGTAATGTCAAAATAAAGGTGTATGCAAAATTTCAGCTCACTTGGATTTTTTCGGCAGGCAGATCCTAATGTAACTGGACTATCTACCCTAGTGTTGCCTTTTGCTACCAGTGACACCAATATAATGGCAAGAATAACTCTAGGTTACTATTTACTATTGAATATTACTATAATAGTTAGGTTGGCATGTACAAGTACATCATAACCTGACTTGCAGTTCCTTGCTTACATAACTCGTGCTACGCACTCGTTTGTAACTACACCCACGTATATTAATGATGCAGTTATCCTACTTGTGTAGTTAATAACTATTATAGTATCAATTAAGAAACTAGTAATAAAATAATTAAAACTTTATTCTAGAAAAATACAAGTAAAAACAATCACCTAACCAAATGTTTCTCAAAATTGACCAAAAAACAAATCACACTAACTGCCGGTCTTATAAAGACCACTAATCTGAGGTTAAATTTAATTCGCTGTTAAAATAAACAAAAGCGCATCAAAACGTCAGTGCTTATGACATTTTATTCATTAGTAAACAAACTTTGATGCGCTTTTGTTTATTTTAACAGCGAATTAAAGTTAACGTCAGATTAGTGGCCTTTATAAGACTGGCTGTAAATATAATTGCTAATATAAAAATGTTTTTGATTCTTTGGATTGCTTCTATGTACTTCATTTCTACCGAAAAGATTACTAGATGCAGTTTGTGTTCCTTTTACTTGAGCTGCAGTTGCAGGTTTCGGAAATGGATGGTATCGCAGCGTTTTCAACTTCGTAGACTTGGATGTGCGACTACAATCCTTCTAAAAGCATTTCGGCATTTTGTGGTATTTCGAAAAACATAAAATAACTGATTACACATCACTACTTTTTTACAACTAGCAAATAACACAAAATAAAAGTATGCATTGAGTTCAAGAACTTACTTTGGCGAAGTTTATGCAAATTCCCTTTAATGGAGTTTATGGTGGAGGAATAAACAATTTTTGTAAAACACACAAAACAGGCTACTGGCGGGATTACAAGAATACAAGGAACAGAAAGCACAGAACAACAACGAATACAGAAAGTCAGGTTATATTGTATTTGCACATTGCAACCTAACTAGTAACATACAATAGTAACTAGTAATTTAGTGTTATTCTTGCCATTATATTGGTGCTACTGGTAGCAAAAGACAACACTAGGGTAGAGTACAGTGACTATATACAAGACAGTGTGGTCATACGGTTGTTGGCCGTCATTTTCAGGCAAATTTGAGCCTAGAGATATACAGTGCCTTTAAAAATAATCGAACGTTTTTGAATGGTCATTATTTTGGCGCAAGTTATTTTAACTGTTTGATGTTGGCTATACGTGCAGTGTTATGTTTTGACGTTGACATTTATCACTGGCGTTCGTTCGTTGTGCTTTAAGGTGTTGCACGACGTTTACAGCCGGTTTTAGTTATGGTTCTGTGACCTAACATCCCACCTCCCTCAGACGAGGATTGAAATGTGGCAAACCAGGTCGTATGGGGTGACAAGGTAACCTGGGCTATAAACTCCTTTCTCCCTTGTGGACGGTATCTATCCAGCCCTACTGCAATGGGAACTGGACTTAATGCTCGTTCACCTGGTGCGCATCTACCGGGCATGTATCGCTTTTCGATATATACGGAGTGTGCCCGCCGAGCAAAAACAATAAATTGTAAATATGTGAAAGAGTGCTTATATATATTTGTAGCCATGGTAGTGTTGTTAGAAAAATATTCAATTGGTTTGTGATAGGAAAATACTGTAATTTTGGAAAATAAATACAAGTTGCACTTTGATTGTGCTGGTCCTTCTGAATAATAGGCATAAATAGTTAGACCGCGAGAACATTGGTCCATTCGAGCCGAAGAACAGTTCGTGAACATACAGTTACATTTTTTGACTGTGTGTGAAGTGACAGTGACAGCAGTTGACTTTTTATTTGAATATGAGTGAGACAGAGGAAGAGTCTGGTGACAGGTTGCGACGGACTAAAAGGTCAAACGCTGGTATTCCTCCAAAGAACTACGGGGACTGGGAACAGACGGCAGGACAAGCCAACACCCAACCTACTTCCAAACAAGGAAAAGCAGCTCAAGACCAGAAGTTCAACAGTGGGTCATCCCCGGAGTCAATTGGTCAGATGTCAAAGGTCAGTCTCAGATCAAAGACCAATCACAGATCTAACACCAGTCATATTTCAAGAGTTAGTGATACATCAAAAGCCAGTGCTTATCGAGTTGCTGTGCTTAAAGAAAAGCTAAAAGTTGCTGAGGAGATGGCCGCTCTTGATGCTGAGGAACAAGCAAAGGCG
Source organism: Agriotes lineatus (assembly GCA_940337035.1). Lineage (NCBI taxonomy): Eukaryota > Metazoa > Arthropoda > Insecta > Coleoptera > Elateridae > Agriotes > Agriotes lineatus. The sequence goes on along the minus strand of OW679196.1, from coordinate 43,553,903 downwards.
AAGGCGAAAGCAAAAGAGCTCCTTCAACTCAAGCTGTCTATCAGAGAAGAGGAACTCAAGGAAGAGTTTCAAATATGTGAAGATGAAGAAGGCGGAAGCAAAAGATCTAACCACTCTTTGTCAAATGTTGGTGATGGTCTACAAGGCTTAATATTAGAGTCACCAGCACCAATGCATAGAGTGACTCAGTGGCTACAAAGCAGTGGTGGGCAGGATCAAAGCCGAAGATCACCGTTTCCAGTTCCTCAATCCGATCTTGCAATCAGTCAATTGGCACAAGCTCTTCTTGCAGCAGTTCAGACGGTTACAGCAGCTCCAACCCAGGCAAGAACGGAAGAACAGACAACGAGGATGATGGCAAAGCAGTCATTGGATAAAGACTTACCTAACTTTTTTGGGGATCCAGAAGAGTGGCCCGGATTCATCACTCAGTTCCGACGTTCAACAACATTATGTGGTTTCTCTGAGGATGAGAACCTCTGCCATCTTCAAAGGTGCTTAAAAGGAGCAGCTAAAGAGTGCGTCAAGTCGATGCTTGTTCTTCCTGACAACATTGAGGTGACAATAAACGTCTTGGAAGAGAAATATGGCAGGCCTGAGCTTATAATAGAAACTATAGTACAGAGAGCTCGGAAGGCGACATCTCCTTCTATTGACAAGGGTGAGCCTATTGTTGACTTCTCAATTGTAATCCGGAATTTGGTCTCAACCGTAGAAACACTTCAACGTCCAGAGTACCTGATCAATCCTCAGCTTTTGACAGAATTGACCCAGAAACTTCCTGCCGTTTTGAGGATGAGTTGGGGAAAGAAAGTAGCTAAGAAATATCCAGCCATAGCTACCCTCAAAGACTTTTCCAACTGGATTGAGGGAGAGGCTCGAGCTGCTTCGTTTGTGGCAAAAGTTAACTTTCCTACTGATGTTGGAAAAGGAAAGTCAAAAGTCAAACGCAATGACAAAGGTACAAGAAAGCATACACTGTTTGTGGCTACAACTACAAACACCGATCCAGTTTCAACAGAGCCAAATGAAGCCAAATGTGCTTGTTGTGCTGGAAAAACCATTCCATAGAAGTTTGTCGCAACTTTCAGTCAAAGGCAATAGACGACAGGTGGACATTGGTACGAGAGAAGAAGTTGGGTTTTGGATGCTTAAAAGGAATGCATCACTCATCTCAATGCAAGAAGAAGAAAGAGTGTGGTGTCGATGGCTGTAAGAGGAACCACAATTCCCTTCTGCACTCACAGCAATTGTCACAGCAGAGCGTTCCTGAGTCTTCGACTGAATATTCAGCTGAGACAGTCACATTGACTGAAAATATGGACTTGGTCTCTCAGATTCAAGTAGAGTCAACTCAAATTCTCCTTAAGATGCTTCCTGTTGTGTTAAAAGGACCTAAATGTGAAGTCTCAACATTTGCTATGCTCGACCAAGGCTCAACTGCAACATCGATGGATGGTGGTCTAGCAGCAGAGCTCGGACTTTCTGGTCGTATTCGTCCTCTGCGAATCAAGTGGTATGACAGCTCAACAAAGGTGGACTACGAGTCACGCAACGTGAAAGTAAAGGTGCGAGGTGCTAGAATGACAGACTCGTTTGTTATTTCAAATGTAAGGACAGTCTCAAAATTTGATTTACCTACTCGTAGATTGAACATTCGCAGCTTAAGTGACATGCATCATTTGCAAGTTTTGGATCTGGAAGCCGTAAAGAGAGCAAAACCCAAGTTCTTGATAGGACAAGACCAATCGCACCTCATTGAGTCAAGGGAACTTCGCGAGGGTCCAGAGGGTAGTCCAATGGCTTCACTCACCAAACTGGGATGGCTTGTTCATGGAACACATTCAATTTCTCGTGGAGAGGAATGCCAATTTATCTGCCATGTCTACAGTAACAAGGAGCGCGATGAAGATCTCCATCAGCTTGTATTTGATTCTTTTAAGACTGAGTCATTTGGAGTCAAAGTAACAGATGAAAAGTCGAGATCTAGGGAAGATCTCAGAGCCAAAAGCATCATGGAGAAAACTACCAGAAGAAAGGGAGACGGATTTGAAACAGGACTGCTTTGGAGAGATGAGAATTCTGTCCTACCTGAGAGCATGTCAAATGCTCTTCGACGACTCAAGAGTATAGAAAAGAAGATTGATCGTAACCCAGCCTTAGCGCAAGACTACGAGTCGAAGATCCAAGAGTACATCAAGAAAGGGTTTGCTTGCAAGGCCACTGATGAGGAACTTCAAGTGGTAAGCGCCAAGGAGTGGTACCCTCCTCACTTTGCCGTGACAAACCCAAACAAACCCGGAAAGTTCAGATGGATTTGTGATGCAGCAGCAAAGTCTCATGGTGTTAGCCTGAATGACATGCTACTTCAAGGACCAGACTACCTCAATTCTCTACCTGGCATTCTTTGGAAGTTCAGACGGAAGAGGGTGGCAATCTGTGCTGACATCACTGATATGTTTCACCGTGTTTTTATTCGCGATGAAGACCTTCCTGCTCAAAGATTTTTACTGTAATTTTGGAAAATAAATACAAGTTGCACTTTGATTGTGCTGGTCCTTCTGAATAATAGGCATAAATAGTTAGACCGCGAGAACACGGAGATCTGGAGAGAAGTAAAGGTAGTTTTTATACCTAAACTAGGGCGTACGGATTATACCCAGGCCAAATCATATCGTCCCATTAGTCTTACAGAGACAGAGAAATACGGGAAAGGGTGCTGGTTTTACACCCATTGCACCTGAACCAACACGCCTATATCTCAGGGAGATCTACTGAATCGGCGCTACAAGCTGTATTGAACCGGATTGAGAAATCGCTAGACAATAAAATGTCCACGCTGAGAGTTTTCTTTTCATTGATATTGAAGAACCCTTCGACAAGGCTTCCTTTGAAAGCATTAACTCTGCCTTACGCAGACATGACGTGGCAACCACTCCCTGGGAATGGATAAAACACATGCTTACGATGAGATCAGTATAATTTAATATAGGAGACAACTCCATCAGACTACCTCCCTCTACAATATGCCTTTAATCGACAATTTAATGTCTACGAAAATTCGGGGTTTATCCAGCATACAGATATATCCATCTTTACTGACGGATCTAAAACAAAGCATGGAACGGGTGCTAGAGTTTTCTGTGCCGTGAAGCTTTCGAGAATATCTCAAAAAATAATGTCGTTTCCCTTGTATGGGTGAAAGAACATAACGGCAACTACGGCAATGAGGAGGTTGATGAAACTGCGAGACTGGCTTCCGGACAACTTCTCTGGGGGCCAGAACCCGTAATCCCTATATCCCTTACTATATCAAGAAACCTTAAACAGCTTCATACGAAGATGGGTTAATATGCAAAGCTGCCGTCAAGCAAGAGCTGCTATTACAGCGCCCTCGCCAAAGACAGGCAAATATTGCTTGCAACTGTCCCGAAGGAACCTTCGACTAGTCGTGGGTATCCTATCTGGACACTGCACTCTAAAGCAACATATGCACAGGATGGAACTGGTGGACAGCCCAAACTGTCGCGGATGCAACGAGGATGACGAGGCAGCAGAACACGTTCTGTGCCACTGTCCAGCTCTCGCAGGAGTCAGAGGATCCATGTTGTGGGATTTCTGGCTCGATATGGTCAGAATTAGCAACACTCCAGTTGCGGTCGTCCTTAAGTACATTCAAAGGATTGGATGGCTTGAGTGATACCCAACTTGGAGAGCTGCTGGAAGGTAGCACAATGGGCCCACTTAATGCGGCCTAAGTGCGTGTGAGGTAACTCACCCTCCATATTTAATCCAGCAGCGCACACACCAACGGAAACCAAATGGAACTGTTCATTTCGTTATGGACAAAGCAAAACTCTTCAAATCTGACAATTCTAAATTGTCACATTTAAATACTGTGCAGCATATCAGTTTTTTAGGGCAATAGATGATAAAATTTCACCCGCTTGCGACGCTAATGAATTATTTGACACTGACAATTTACAATTGTCAGATTTGAAAGGTTTTGTTTTTTCCATAACCAAATGAACAGGGTCTACCAAACTCTTTGGGAACAACTTAGAGGTAACTAAATATTTTGCCTGTTAATGGCGGATATACGCCTGGACCAATAGCGACAAAGTCATCCCAATGGCCACACTGTCTTGTATATAGCCACTGTAGGGTAGAGCATTCTGTCTCATGCTATCTTAAATAGAAGGCCCGTATTCACCAACAATGCGCTGTGCCACTTGGTGTTATTATTGTGCCTTCTGTTATAGGGCATTCAATTTATAAAGTGCTCAAAGGCTGCAACTTTCCAAGAGAACCACATAACTGCATTCAATTAAAATTGTTCCGGTGATAAAAATAGTACTCCGATTGGATCTCTGAGGGGGAATGAAGCCAAGCAAATAAAGTTGAATAATAGCAAAAACCGTATAAATATTGGAACATGGAACGTTCGAAGTCTGTTTACAGCTGTAAAATTAACCAATATTGATATGCAGATAGGGCAGTTCAAAATATCAATTCTAAGAGTGTGTGAAACACGCTGGTCAGGCTCAGGATGATGCAACCATGTACTATTCTGGAAACGAAGAACACAAGCATGGAATTGGAATTATTGTTGAAAAACATGTAAATAAGAGTTTCTTAGACTTTATACCTTACTACGCTGGAGTAATATTACTAAAAATCCGATTAATATAAATACATATAGTCCAGGTATATGCTCCAACCTTCGATAAGTCCGATGAAGAAGTATAAGCTACTAAAATACAGCAAACCACATGAATTAAACGTCATGCAATGTGGTTTTAATGCTAAAGTAGGTAATGGAGAAATAGCGGAAGGTATAATAGGGCCTTTCGGTTTAGGAGAAAGAAACAGAAGAGCTGATGGACTGATACAATGATGCCAAGAGCAACAATTTAAAATCGCAAACACATGGTTCACCTTATCACCGAGAAGACTATTCACGCGGAAGCCCTTTCAAGATACAGATTGAATTAATTAGTTTGCAATCAAATCACCTTCATTTTCATAAACAAAAAAGATATAGTATGTTAAAGATATATTTTCTCACCACTTTAAGACAATATTCTTTATTACGTAAAATACAAAAATAAGGGGGCACATCTAACACATCTAGAGTAGAGAGTAGATAGCTAAGTTCTTAACTTGTCCTATGTCCTTTGTAACAACTTAACAAAACCACAACGGTCTCCACCCGCTCAAAACCTGCTTGTTTTGGTCACGTCCGGCGATAGACTGCGCGTTCCCCCTCTCGCACATCCGCTCGTCAACCCCGCGTCCCCTAGCGGCGCACTTCCGTAGCACTCACCCGCGAAACGCTGAATTTAAAATATTTATCACTCTGCCATTCCTGATTTTACGACCTCCTGGTTCGTTGCTTGGGAAACGCTCGGATGTTCTCGTTGATCTCCGCCTCCCTCCAACACGTAATCCTTGAACCGCAATGGCCTCCCCACCTCTCGCTTCGTTCGAAGGTTAACCGGTCTCGCTGCCACCGTTACAGCACCTGATGTTGTTTGACCCACTTCGGAATCTCGCGTTGCTCGCCTTGAAGCGGCGACCTTGACCTCGTTCTCGTCCTCCGCGCATGCGACGTTGTCACGTTTCTTGCCTCCACTAATCCGGATAGATTCCTCTAGTTCGCTCGTAGATTCCTCCTCTCCGCTTTCGTTCTCCACTGGATTTTTGTACACTTTCAACCTGGACACGTGCACTTGGGTCGTGAAGTTCCTGTTCGCACCATCTGCCACTGTATTAATCCTATAAGTGTCATTCCCTAAATCTCCGGTCACTGTGTATGGACCCTTATATTTTCTTTGTGTTTTTACCGGTTCCCCCGTGGAAACTGGCGGAGAACGCACGTAAACAATGTCCCCGACGTTAAATCCTTCGTGTTTATACCGTTTATGGTCAAACCGCTCCTTATATTTTATCTGCTCGTTTGTAACCTTTTCACGCACTTCGTCCTGTAACTTCACTGGTAATACGTAATCGTCATTGTTTCCCGCGAATTCCCGTAAAGCACCATCGTGAAAGTTAGCTCAAAACCCATACAATGCTTCGAATGGCGTTTTCCCTGTAATTTTATTTACCACACTATTCGCGTCACGTTGTACTTCTTTTAAACAACTGTCCCACATTCGCTCCGTTTTCATTTTCGTTAAAATCGCCGGCGTAATGGTCCTATTCACCCGCTCGCAGACTCCGTTCGCTCGAGGATGTCTTGTGCTATTTAGCACGTGACGTATCCCATTACTCGCGCAATACTGTTCGAACCCGTCAGCTGTGAAGCTGGTTCCGCGATCCGTCACAATCATCGCTGGTAGACCAAAATCGTTCACAAAATCGCGCAAACACTTCAATGTACTGCTCGTTTTTGTGCTCGGCACCGCATAAAGTCTAATAAAACGTGTAAGAGCATCAATTACCACCAAAACGTGGGCGTTCCCTCGCGCACTTTTCAAAAAGGGGCCTAGATGGTCCAAATGGACTCTTCCCATCGGCCTCTTCGGAGAAGGTATCGGGTGCAACTCTCCCGCTTGTTTACCTCCAGGTATTTTCACCAACAAGCATTCTACGCAAGAACGAATGTGCTGTCTGACGTAATGCCTCAGTCCAGCGAACCAATAATTTCTTAATATTAAATCCACTGTTCGCTCCACACTAAAATGACCCGCCATATCATGGAATTTAATTACCGTACTTTTCCGCATGCTAGTCGGGATTACAAAAAGTTCTCGAATTTTCCCGTTTACAGTAACTTCGCGCACTAATCGTCCGTTACGTAACTTGTACTTTTGAATAACCTGTTTTTCGTCTTTGTCGCGCTCACTGTTCGGTAACTTGAGCACTCTTATTATTTCTTGTAACTTATGATCGCTGCTCTGGATTAACAAAACCCACTCCTCTTCTGGCATTATATTGTAAACCTCCAGACGTCGTTCGTAGATTTCTTCCATCGTGTCCGTGGCTGCTTCCACTGGAGATCTACTCAATGCATCCACGTGCTGCATCTTCTCGCCTTTCCTAAATTTAACCTCAAAGTCAAATTCCTGAAGTAAATGGCTCCACCTAGCAATTTGTGCGTTTGTAGTTTTTTGCATATTTAGGTACACCAACGCTTGACAATCGGTTACCACCGTGAAATGCATATGCAGCAATAATGGCCGCAATCTGTTCATACACCAAACGACCGCCATCAGTTCGAGCCTGCTACTGTGGTACCTCGACTCTGCATCTGTCGTTTTTTTTGACACCGCGTATACCAAATGCATTTTCCCGTCTGCACCTCGTTGTAACATCATCCCCGCTAAACCAACTGCACTCGCGTCCGTATGCAGTTCTGTATACGAACTCGGATTATACAGCTGCAAGACCGGCGCTGACGTCAAAGCGTCCTTCAACTCGTCAAACGCCACCTGCTGTTTGTCTGTCCACATAAAAACATTGTCTTTCCGCGTTAAATCGCTTATCGGTCTCACTTTTACCGCATATCCTTTCACGAAGCGTCTAAAAAAACCTGTTAATCCCAGCCATCGTTTTACTTCACGCACATTTCCCGGTCTCGGAAAATTCTCTATGACCTTCACTTTCGCTGCACCTGGGGAAATTCCCTCCGCGGATAATTTGAATCCTAAAAAGTCCACGCTTGAAGCACCAAAATGACATTTGCGTAGCTTCATCGTAAGATTCGCGGCACGGAAGGCCTCGAACACTTGTCGTAACCGCTCCAACATATCGTCCCAGTTTTTTGCTGGTATCAGCACGTCATCTAAAAATGCCATCGCGACCTTGTTCCTTAAAGGCCCTAGTACTCGCGTCATTAGCCTAGCAAAGTTCGATGGACTATTGCACAATCCGAAACACATTCGCGTGAATTCCCCGTTTCATCTGGCGTAACAAAAGCTGTTTACACCTAGACCCTTTCGCTAACGGTAACTGAAAAAACGCGTGTGCTAAATCCAAGGTAGTAAACATTGTACACCCTGCTAAATGTTCAAATTGATCATCCATGTTCGGCAATGGATAATGTTCTTTCACTGTCTGTTGGTTCAACTTTCGAAAATCTACCACTAGCCTTGGCTCGTGTGAACTTTTGGCCACTAATAACACCGGTGACGCGTATGGCGAAGTGGTATCTGTCGCAATACCATTTGCCTTCCACTCGCGCACGATTTTTGCGATGGTTTCTCGCTCGTGTGCAGTCACCCGATAAGCTCTCGTACGCACCGGCACATTATTGTCAACTATGTTCAATTCCATTAACTGAGTACAACCTAGTTCGCTTAAGTTTTGCGCGAAACACCCCGAAATTCGTTCACCAAGCTTGTTAGGTTCCGCAAATCTCGCTCCGATATTTCTTCACTCACGTTTAGTTGTTCACTTGTAATCGCTTCTCTGCATAATTCAATTTCCATCACGCTCATTTCTTGTCCACAAATATTCTTCGAATCAATGTCCACACCGAATTCCCGAATTTTGTCTAACTTTTCGCCATTCACTACGAAGTTTGCATCGTCACTTTCGTTGGCTACTGGCACCGTGAATTTGCCTCCATTTATGTCCACACTCACGAAGTTTATGCTCCTGGGTTCCAAACTTTGATCTTCCGCAGCAGTTATCTCTACTGATTGCGTGGAAACTGGCAAATTAATTTGCGCAAACGGTTCCTCACTACGCAAACCAAAATGCAGTGCATCGTCTACCCGCACATATGCTAACTCAGGGTGTTCGGTAAAGTTCTGCCCCAGCAATACACTTAGATTCTGTACCCCACACGGAACCACGTAAAAGTTCACATCTTCTACGTTAATTCCATCTAGATTCACTCTAGCTTTCGCAAAACCTTTGCTGATTACCGCACTGCTTCCGAATCCTGTCAGTCTGTTTTCCGTTTTTTCAACTTTTAATTTTAAATCTCTCGCGGCTTCCTCAGTCACTGTGCTCACCGTAGCACCAATGTCAATGAAGCATTTTATCGCTTCTTGCTCGTTTATTTTAACATTCCGTATGAACTTCGTTGCCGCACTTTCTGCTAAATTCTTCGGTTCAGTCCCTATTCTCCACACTTGATTCACAGATTTACTTCTCTGCGTCACACGTTCTGGACATTCTCTGCTGATGTGGTCAGGTTTTTTACAATTAAAACATACCACTTTTCTCGGTTTAGTGCATTCTCTGGCTTAATGCGATGGTTCACCGCAGTTGAAACACTTCCACTTCTCCTTCTTCACTTCAGGATGCTTTTGTGCACCCGGTACGGCTGGTTTCGTTGCTTCCTGAGGTTCACTTTTCACCCCGACGAAGCTGCTGCTATTGTTTTGGGGTTTGTGTGGCTTTTCACTTTTTTCTACCCGGAAACGTCCACTCCTCGCATCACCGATTTTTCGCACTCTTGCAAGTCCTGTAACAACTCCACTTCGTTACCTTGAGTTTTTCCCATTGCCACATTACACAAATCCTTGTTCCACAATCCTACTAAGATTTGCGCTTTGGTTTCTTTAAAACTTAGCTTAACGTCCTTACACAATTTGACTTTTTCGTGAAAGTAGGAATTTATGCTTTCATTCCGGCTCTGCACTCTCGTTGTCATTCGCTTCCACTTCTCCGTTTGCGACAACTCTCCACTGAACATTTCTTCAAATTTCTCCGCGAATTCGTCGAATGTTTTTAACTTCTCCCAGTTACTTTCATGCCAATGTTTTGCACCTCCAACCAATGTGTACGAGCTGTTTCCAAAGTGAAAGCATCTGGCCACCGGTGCAATAGCTGCATACTTCTTATGTTAGCTATCCACCTTTTTGCTTCACTTTTACTTTCTCCATTAAATGTACTGATTGTCCTCGTTAAATCAGGCATTATGTGATATGCCATTTGATTTCCCGTAACCGCACTCCCGGCACTACTCGTTTGCCCGGCTGTCACTTGTGTGATAAGTCTTTCAAACAAAGCGTCTCTTCGTCTGTTCTCTGCTGTCATAATCTGCATCATTCTGATTACATCACTGTCAGTATTCACTCGATTATTGTCCGCGTTCGCGTTCACCTCCGGCGTGTTAAAGCTTGAACTTCCCGCCCGATCCAAATTTCCCACCTGTTCACCCAACATGATGAGGTCGTCGCTCTCGCTGTCACTACCTCTCACTCCCCCACTTCGTCCCTCGCGTTCACAGCGCAGTTGCAAAAGCGCCTGGAACCTCTCGAACTCGTCGGTCATCCTCTCGAGAATCTTCGTTCGCTTCCCTAAAATGTTCCAATCACGTTCGCTTTTCCCCTTCTCCTCGACGTGTCGCTACGCCACTTCCTTTCTCGATGCACAAGATGTTCACGCCCCTAACGGTCAAATTACAGGCTGGCGCTCCATCCGTAATCGGCCATGTTGACACGTTACCACAGCACTTGAATATTCCGTTTTTCTTGCTTTTCGCTCGCCTTGGGCACTTGTGGACACGTCCCTCTGCTCTATTTCCCCCGGAAATCACGCAGACACGGAAGTATCCCACTTCTGAACTATGTTAAAGATATATTTTCTCACCACTTTAAGACAATATTCTTTATTACGTAAAATACAAAAATAAGGGGGCACATCTAACACATCGATAGTAGATAGCTAAGTTCTTAACTTGTCCTATGTCCTTTGTAACAACTTAACAAAACCACAACGGTCTCCACCCGCTCAAAACCTGCTTGTTTTGGTCACGTCCGGCGATAAACTGCGCGTTCCCCCTCTCGCACATCCGCTCGTCAACCCCGCGTCCCCTAGCGGCGCACTTCCGTAGCACTCACCCGCGAAACGCTGAATTTAAAATATTTATCAAGTACATCGGGAACAAGAGCTCTTACATACCCGGGTGCACATAAGCATTCTTTACAGACCTAGAGCAATAGAGGAATAAATACTTGTATCTGATTGGTTACCTATGCTCCTACCACTTAAAACAGCAACAAGTTGCAAGGCTGAACCTGTCAATTTACCCACAAATGTATTTTAATTTAAAAAATGTATTTTAATTAAAGAAATGTAGTTCTTCGAATTAACTTGTGATTTGTTCCCAGTTGAAATTTACAAATTAGTTAACGAAATTGAAAAAGACAATACAATAAAAATACCTAGTTCAATAAAAAATATGAACGACATTAATAAATGTGTTTATCTGTTTGGTATCAATATAATATATATATATATATATATGAGTATATAAGGATTTCACAGGTCGTGGCGGCCCATTGCCTGAATTTTTTCTTCCACTCTTCCTGTAGGCAGCTTCCCTTCTCCAGTCTTCTATTCCCACTTTCTTCAGGTCTCGTAGCACTTTGTCTTTCCATCTACTTCTAGATCTCTCTCTGACCCTTATCCCTGCTGGGTTTATCTTCAGCACTATTTTTGTCATTCTGTTGTTCTCCATGCGTTGTACGTGGCCCAAACCATCTAGCTCGTTGCTATCTTACATACTGTACTATTGTTGACTTTTTGTACAAATCCCCATACCAGCAATTTTGACTCTTTTCTTGTCCCCAGCTTCCACACTTCACATCCATATGTAACGATTGGCCTCAGTACTGTTTTATATGCTTGGATTTTTTCTTTTCTCGATACATATTTTGATTTCAGGATGGATGCTAGAGCTCCTGCTGCTTTATCTCCTCTTATCAGTCTTGTTTTTACTTCCTCTTCTTCTCTTCCATCATCTGTAATCTGTACCCCTAAATATCTGAATGATCTAACTCTTTCCATTTCCAGTGCTTCTTCACTTTGTCGTTCAATACTAAATTTTTATTTCCTGTTGTGCTAACTTCGTTCCTCATCACCATAGTTTTGATTTTTTGACATTGATGTGTAAACCAGCTTCCCTCGCCTTCTCTTCAACTTTCTTTGTTATTTTCATTAGATCCTCTTTGCTGTTCGCTAATAATACTAGATCATCAGCGGTAAGCCATACAATGATGTTTTTTATTTATTATACTTTCCGTTTTGTTTATTTTGCTTCTTCTTAATACGTATTCGAGAACTATGTTAAAAAAACTCGTTGAAAGCGGGTCACCTTGTCTCACTCCGTTATTGACCTCAAAACTCTCCGATGTTTTACCTTTCCATTTGACTTTCTGTGATGTGTTTCGAAGTGTTATCTGCACCAGTTTAATCAATTTTCTTGTTATTCTTATTAAAGTTTTCATTGCCTTGAAAATCATTTCTCTTTTTATTGTGTCGTAAGCCTTTAGGAAATTAATGAGCGCAATATGTATCTCCTTATTGTATTCCCGACACATATTCTGGGTTTTTAAATAAAATAACTGGTCAGTAACTGAGCGGCCCGGTCTGAATCCTGCTTGATATTCTGCTATTTCCTTTTCTCCGTACGTTTGTAATTTATTTCTTAGCATTATTGTGAGTATTACAACAAACTACCTACAAACATTAAACAAATTAATAATAAAACCACTTTTATGCAGACAGTCAAAACTAAAATCTACACCAATATGTAATATGTAATATGTAAAAAATATGAAATATGTAATTAGTCATAATATATGTGATGTCGAATTTAAATACTTAGTTAATTAGAAAACTGAAATTTAACACGTATTGTTCAATATTATAAACAAATTGTAGTATATATTGTTAGGTTGGGTTTAAAAATATTAAATTTCATTTTATTACTAAGGGCCTAGGCCTCGGTACCAGTTACTTTCTTGTAATTGTTTTTGAGGTCAGAATAGTACTTTATGTAACTAGTCCTCAAAGTAAGGCTTTAGGGGACGAGTCCGTAATATGAAGATGAGTCCTCTAAAGCCATTTGAGGACGTGTTGCATACAACGTTTTTTTGTATTAGCTCTCCAAACATTATAATATGAAGTTTCAATTACCATTAACGCGGCATTATATTAGGAGGCCGCGCGAAAATGTATTTTTCGCTCCTCAAACTGGTTACTTTGGAAACTGTCTAGGATCCTCAAAATGGCCATTTAGAGGCCTTGTACTTAAAGTCGTCATGGCAACTAATGTTTGAGTCCGCTAAAATGTTGCCATGACGACTTTAAGTACAAGCCTCTAAATGGCCATTTTGAGGATCCTAGACAGTTTCCAAAGTAACCAGTTTGGGGAGCGAATACAAAAAATAAAGATTTATTTATTATTATTGTAACTGTGTCCAGAAGCGCTATCCCCTCTGTAATTGTTGAAGACCGACTTCTCTCCCTTTTTATATAAGAGGGTTATTACCGCTTCCGTCCATTCTCTCGGGATCTCTTCCTGCTGCCATATTTTGGTGATTAGGTTGTGCATTTCAGTAATCAGCTCCCCCCCTACGTTCTTGATTAACTCATTCTTTATTCCATTTTCCTTTTTCAGTGTGGCTATTATTTCATCTCTTGTTGGCGGCTCTATGATTTCTATTTCCATTTCATCTTCTTCTGTTATTTCAGGACTGTTTTTTTTTTCTCTTGTGCTCTTCTTGTTCTTGACTTGTGACCTCTTCTCCATTTAGTAGCTCTTGAAAATACCGTTTCCAACCTTTTATTATATGCTCTTCGTTACTTATACTTTCTCCTTTCTCATCTTTAACAGCTATTGGTGTTTGTCGGTAACCTCTTCTAGTCTGCTTTAATTCTTGATAAAATACATTTATTTTTCCATTTTTATAGTATTCCTCTGTCTGCTCTGTTCGTCTTTGCCAGAAATTTCTCTTTGCTCCTCTAAAAATTCGTTTGGTCCTTCTTCTTTGATTTGCATATTCCGCTTTATCTTCCGACTTTCCTGTACATATCATTTTCTTTCTTGCGTGTAGTTTCTTTTCTCGTTCCCTTTCACAGTCAGTATTAAACCATTTGTTAGTCCTTTTCTTTTTTCGTCTTTTCGTTAGCGATTGGTCTGCTGCACTCTTTATCATTTCTTTAATCCCCTTCCAAATTTCTTCGATAACATCTTCATTCTTTTGTTTTTTTCAGTTTTGCTTCTATTTTTGCCTCATATTCTTTTTGTTTTTCTTCTTGCGTTAAACACTCTACCTCGTATTCTGGTTTTCTTGCTTCATTCGGTTGTTTTTCGGTTTTCTCATAGTTGCCTGCCATTAAAATTGTCACTAAATAGTGACCTGAGTTCACGTCTGCCCCTCTTCTTGATTTTAAATTAATCACAATTTCGTATGTTTCGTTTGTATTAATACATGATCCACTTGGTTGATAGTCTTGCCGTCCGGCAATACCCAGGTACCTTTATATATCTCCTTTCTTTAGAAAAAGGTGCTTACAATTCTACAGTCTTTTCCTGTTGCAAATCCGATTAGATTTGTTCCATTTTCGTTAGTTTCAGCGTGTTTACTATACTGGCCTATTGTGAGCCTGAAAGTTTCTTTCTTGCCAATTTTGGCATTGAAATTGCCTATAATCATTTTTACTACTTTTGTTTGACTGCAGCATATTCGGTCATAAAGGTTTTATAAACTGTCGTAGAATTCATCCTTATCTTCCGTTGGGGCATGACCATTGATGATGACTATTCCTCCCCATCTCGATTGTTACATAACACAGTCTTTCAAATATTGGTACAAAACTTCTGATCTTGTCTTTTAACTCCTTCGATATTAAAATGCCTGTTCCAAAAAGCCGTTTTTCGCTTCCACTGTTGAAAAATATATACTCCTCCAGAGATATTTCAAAATTTTCCTTTTGCTTTGTTTCTTGTAATGCTAAAACTTTTAAATCGTACATTTTTGCCTCTAACTCCAGTTCTTTTATTGCTTCTTTATAGTTTGATCCTTGTAGATTCCATGTACCCATTTTCCATCCTTTTGTTTCTTCGCCGTTTTTTGTTCCTTACTCTTCCGGTTCGTTCTAATTTTCAGTTTTGCAGTTATTTTTGCCCAGCTCTCATTTTCCTTTTCACTATTTCTCTCTCTTTGTAATAGTAAGAGTCCTCCCGCGGTGTATACTAATCTCCTTTTGCCCTTGTTTTTATCATCGGGCGGTCTCTGATTTTGCAATTTATTCGATAGAATTTCCATTTTCCTATACAGTGCATTTCTTTCCCTATCTATTGTTTCTTCTCGTTTTGTTATCTCGGTTTTTAAATTGCTTATTCCTGTTAGAATGCTTTTTATCTCCAGCTGTTGCCTTTGTAGTTGTTTATGCAGTTCTGTTTGTAGCAGCTACATTTCCACTAATCCTTCCTGAAGTATTCTTGCTAGATCTTCGTTTTCCATTTCCGGCGCCGCGTATTTATTTTCACGTGAATGCACTCCTTTAGTGCACTTTAGTGGGATGGACCAATCGTGGCCTGTCTTCGTGTGACGTTCGCGTGCGTGACTGTGACGTCTGCGTTGAATCAGAGTATGCGATAATGACACTGACACTGCAAATATGGAAGTTTTTCACCAGTTTAATTCAGTCTTATCCTTGTCGATTCTTTTGTCTCTATGTTCGCTTCTTTCACTTTTCACTAATTATTAACTTTTCAGTTTTTAATTTTCACTTCACTGTGGTTAGCATTTAATTTTACAAGAGGGGCGCGGCCGCAGCTGACAGCTAATCGTCGCCGCTCCTTTATCTCACTAATTTCGCGATTTTGCAACCTCGCTATCACGTCCGTGCCCGTGACCCATAATGCACAGTTAAATGTGGTTTTGCCGTATGCAGGTGTGCGCAAATTGTACGTCTATTGACTGTATTTTACATGCACTATTTTGGTGTTTGTATCTATTAAACTACTTTACCGTGACCCGTATTTTGTCCTGGAGGCACTCTTCACTTAATTGGACCTTATCTGCACTTTTCATGATAGTTTGATGCTGGTCAATTTTTAATTTAATTTATTAACCATTTGCAATCTGTATACACAAAAAGCAAATCTGATAATTATGCAATTAAATATGGCATAAGAATTAAAGTTCAATGACTTAATCGTAGAGATTACATAAAAAGTATGAATTTGTTTATTAGACTACTACAATGGTAACAAAAACTACATACTTAAATACCAGATAAACCTATACGGTAGATCAAGTGGATTAACTCGATTTAGTCTTTGAAAGTCAGATCCAAACACCCCACCCTGTAGAAAGACTCTCAAGAAGTTTATCGGTGCTGTCAAAATAAGCTCCGATGTCGTTTGACAAACTTTCAATCTCCCCATTATTAGCAAAAATAGAAGTGGATGCAGTTTCAGTTTCTGTGGAATTTGTTGACAAATTATCTGCTTTCCCTGGATTTTGAATTTCTTCCGTCTTATCCTGATTGATAGCTATCCATCCTCCTGTATGAATTTTATTTATTTATTATAAAGTTTACGGGAAACTCCATTTTAACAACTAACAAATACAACAGAAATATAAATACAGCAGTTAACATTATTCAAAATTCATATATAAACAAATCTCAATAGGTAGATACATTTTATGATACACATAGCAGTACTATAACAATACAAAAACAAACACAATTTTCGTATGTTTAACTAAACTACTTTTCTTTGCTGCTCTCTATTAACAAAACGAGCAACTCTATGACTTTTCTCCTGTATGGGTCTTCATATGTTTAACTAAATTACTTTTCTGTACTGTTCTGTATTCACAAACTAAGCAATTGTATGGCTTTTCTCCTGTATGGGTCTTCATATGTGTCAGTAAATCATGCTTATGTGCTGTTCTGTATTCACAAGCTGAACAATTGTATGGCTTTTCTCCTGTATGGGTCTTCATATGTGTAACTAAACTAGTTTTCACTGCTGTTCTGTATTCACAAACCGAGCAATTGTATGGCTTTTCTTCTGTATGGGTCTTCATATGTTTAACTAAATTATTTTTCTCTGCTGTTCTGTATTCACAAACCGAGCAATTGTATGGCTTTTCTCCTGCATGATTCTTCACATGTATAAGTAAACGATGCTTATGTGCTGTTCTGTATTCACAAACCGAGCAATTGTATGGCTTTTCTCCTGTATGGATCTTCATATGTCTAACTAAATTACCTTTCTCTGCTGTTCTGTATTCACAAACCGAGCAATTGTATGGCTTTGCTTCTGTATGGGTCTTCATATGTTTAACTAAATTATTTTTTTCTGCTGTTCTGTATTCACAAACCGAGCAATTGTATGGCTTTTCTCCTGCATGATTCTTCACATGTATAAGTAAACGATGCTTATGTGCTGTTCTGTATTCACAAACCGAGCAATTGTATGGTTTTTGTCCTGTATGGGTTTTCATATGTGTAACTAAACTACGTTTCTCTGCCGTTCTGTATTCACAAACCGCGCAATTGTATGGTTTTTCTCCTGTATGGGTCTTTATATGTGCAACTAAATTACGTTTGTTTCCAGCTCTGTATTCACAAACCGAGCAACCGTATGGCCTTTCTCCTGTATGGGTCGTCATATGTCTAACTAAATTACTTCTCTTTGCTGCTCTGTATTCACAAACGAAGCAATTGTATGGCTTTTCTCCTGTATGGGTCTTCATATGTGTCAGTAAATGATGCTTATGTGCTGTTCTGTATTCACAAGCTGAACAATTGTATGGCTTTTCTTTTCTATGGGTCTTCATATGTGTAACTAAATTATTTTTCTCTGCTGTTCTGTATTCACAAACCGAGCAATTGTATGGCTTTTCTCCTGCATGATTCTTCACATGTATAAGTAAACGATGCTTATGTGCTGTTCTATATTCACAAACCGAGCAATTGTATGGCTTTTCTCCTGTATGGATCTTCATATGTCTAACTAAATTACCTTTCTCTGCTGCTCTGTATTCACAAACCGAGCAATTGTATGGTTTTTCTCCTGTATGGGTTTTCATATGTGTAACTAAACTACGTTTCTCAGCCGTTCTGTATTCACAAACCGTGCAATTGTATGGTTTTTCTCCTGTATGGGTCTTTATATGTGCAACTAAATTACCTTTGTTTGCTGCTCTGTATTCACAAACCGAGCAACTGTATGGCCTTTCTCCTGTATGGGTCGTCATATGTGTAACTAAATTACTTCTCTTTGCTGCTCTGTATTCACAAACGAAGCAATTGTATGGCTTTTCTCCTGTATGGGTCTTCATATGTGTAACTAAATGACTTTTCTGTACGGTTCGGTATTCACAAACCGAGCAATTGTATGGCTTTTCTCCTGCATGATTCTTCACATGTCTAACTAAATCACTCTTATGTGCTGTTCTGTATTCACAAACCGAGCAACTGTATGGCTTTTTTTTTGTATGGATCTTCATATGTCTAACTAAATGACTTTTATTTACTGTTCTGTATGCACAAACTGAGCAACTGTATGGTTTTTCTCCTGTATGGCTCTTCATATGTGTTACTAAATGACTTTTCTGTGCTGTTCTGTATTCACAAACATAGTCACTATAAGGTTTCTCTTCACTACAAGCAGTATTTACGTAATTTTTGTCAAACGTTGTGTTTTCGTAACTTTCATCCTTTAATTCGATGACTTCTTGTTTAATAGATAGCTTATCAAAACTGTCATTGCTATTCATGTTCTGCGATCTGCATGGTGCAGTTACTGCAGAGCTACAAGAATTATTTTCCATAGTTTCTTAAAGAATGGTGATTATATGTGAACGTTTCTTTTAATGATATATGCGCCAAAGGAAGTTTGATATCTTCACATCTACAACAAAAACAGACGTCATTAAATAATAATTATTATGCAAGCTGCTCTACCACTTAACTCTGTATTTAAATTTCTAAATCCAGCATTACATTGTTTCTTGTTCATATTCAAACTCAGTTAAAATTCTATACGTAAATAAAAACACTAGTTATTTTAATTACTGCGTAACAGGTTATTGATCCGTGAAGGCAAAAAGTTGGCGTTAATTTGATGTTTTGCGGTAAGCCATTTTGTAAAATTATAAACAAAGCAAAGTTTTCCAAATTCAGAGTAGCATAATGGAATAGTAACATAGCCCCTAATGCTCAAGTTTAAATAATGTACCATTGTACGCAAAAGTACCTGGGACAGTTTGTGTTACCCTTTACAAACATTACTCAGGTTTAATTAATATCAAAGCAACCTTGTCACAACACCGTCAGTGTCAGTCAGTGCAGATTGTCATTCTATATTGTGCATAAGCCAGATTCATACAGCTTAAAAATCAGCCATAAGACTAGTTACAAACACTTTTGCATACAATGATACATCTGTATCGAAAAATAGTTTATTATACAAATAAGGTGGAGGTTCACATAAAATAATTTCATGATATAAATATACACAATGTAATAATCTCATGTTCAATATAATTAACCATTTAACTTTTTCTTTCTAATCACTGTATAGAGTCGGCTTTTGCACCGTAGTTTGAGAAAACAAAACTGTCAATTAACAACCAGCGGGAGCCAATATTTTTTACCTTCCGCATTTGCGTTTATGTCACCATGGATACCACACCAAAGCTTTACTACGTTATGTTGCTTTTGAAATTTGACAAAATGTCAGTACAGAAATCTATAGTCACTATAATAGTTTCCTAAAGCAACATTTTTGAAATTCTGTGCTATATATTGTAATGGTCTTAGGCCCTAGACTCAACTCTGATAGCATTGCCAAATTAGTGGACATTTCAATAAGCACAGGGTTGAAGTGTTTTATATAACTGCAAGGCTAAAACTTGAATTTCGCAGAATAAATGCATTGGTAAAGAGATGCCAGTAATAGCATAGTAATTGAATAAGGAACGCACAAGGCAAAACTCATTTCTCACAGGGGTCTAAGTTTACTGTCAGATCAATTTAAATAATAGGTTTGTGCAAAAGTAATGAATAATGCAACGAACAAGAACAGATTGCATAAGAAATGTGGTAACACGGAAGGAAATCGGCATGAACCCATTAATTCAAAAAATTGAGGACCAGCAGTTAAAGTGGTATGGGCATGTAGTAAGAATGAGAGCAAACAGATATCCAAAGCAAGCATTGGAAGCAAGACCATATGGAAGACGAGGAAGAGGCAGACCACGAGAAACATGGCAAGGAAGTTTAGGGAAACAAGTGATGGGACGAGGAAAAGTCTTCAGGGAAGTGAGGCGAATGGCGGCCGATTGTGACCTATTCCGGAGATGGATCGAGAACCCGACGCCGTAAGGCATAAGGGAAAGGAAAAGAAGAGAAGTGCAAAAGTAGTAGCCGAACCAAAAGAAATTATTAATTACAAAAAGGTTTGCTATGTGCAAGAAAATGAAGCGTAGAATTCAATTAATGTAGACAGTGAAATTTTGTGAGGGTTCTAAAAAAAGGTATAAGAAGCCAGAAAAATATATTAATGTTGCAACGAGGAATTAAAAAGGCAGGCATAAAGGCATAAAATAGCAATTGTGAGAAACAGCAAGACAGGAGAAAAAACGTGTGAAAAGCAAACAGCAAGACAGGAGAAAAACGAGTGAAAAGCAAACAGATGGACATCGAAAAACAATTGTGCAGAAAGTGAACTCTAAATAAATTAATCAGTGCAATTACGCGTGTGAACAAAGCAAAGCAATTAGTAAGCGCAGAAACATTTTAATAATTAAAAATGTAGACAATATTTTAGATATAAATTTGTAAATATAATAATTTATAAGCAGATTTATTTCAAAATGTAATTGAATTGAACTTGGTTAATTTCCGTTAGTATTAATATTTGATTAGCATCTGTTTATAATGGATCTAGGGAGAACAAAAGAATAAATTATAAGAAATGACATTGTAAATTGTGTTCTACTTTAAATCGCATTTTAATATAATAAACGAGCATTTTTAAACCTAAAAAGTATACCATTTCAATAAGCGCATGTCCCAGTCGGTGTGGTATCGTTTGTGGGTGTTTCCGTTCACGAGGGGGCCCTTTCCGAGAAGCTAGCAGCCGATTCAGCTCAAGATTTCGACATCTGCGTGTAGCCAAGGGAATCATCGCAGCCTAGAGGAGAAGATTCTAGGACGTAGAGCAGCCTTGTAACAACGTCTCCAAGGGGTTTCACCACGAGGGGGCCCGTAGCAGCGAAGGAATCTCAACGGCGTCACCCCAGAGTTCCCGAGGCAGTTCAGATACAATAAGGTACAAATTTCGCCTAAAAGTATCTACGTTAGGCCCGTGAAAATTACGTGTATGTAAGAGGAGACATTACTTAAGAAGACCCAAGCATTTCCGCGGCTATAGAAGAGGTGCAGCTCGGAAAACAAACGGATTCCATTATTTGAGGTTATGCGAGGGTGAAACCGGACCCGTCTGAAACAATTGCTAATTTCCGCCAGCAGCGTCTTTTCTGGCGTCATAACCAATTAATTGCCTGAAAACAAAAGATGTTTATTGCCGCCAAACCGCGTAAATTCAAATAAATACCTGTACGAACTTTGATAATTTCACTTTGTATTAAAAGTCACATACCGTTAACTTGCATACGGAATCCATTTTGTAGGATCATTTGACCGAATAGCTAATTTTTGCTTATGCGTATTGGAACTAATGCGGTAGACAGAACCGTACTCAAATAATTTATAATGTACAATTGACAAGGAACCCAACTGAGTTAGAGTGATTGCTTTACTTGAGAGATAGCGTATATTGATTATTATTTGCAGGTAAATAAAATATAAATAACGGGCATATAACCATTTATTTAGACATTCAATAAGTACAGCTCACTTTTTAATCAGCCTAAGTTTTTTTAATTCAAACAAAATATTGTATGGTGGCTCTAACAATTCAATATTTAATTAAATAATAACAGTCAATTAGGTAGAGAGCTATCCATCGTAATATATACAGGGTGTCCCAGAACTGCCTCCCCACCCATTAGGCATAGATTCCTTAAGTTATAATAAATCGATTAAACCTAATATACCTTAGTACAAAGTCTCTCCAGTAAGAAGTTATAGGGCCTTGAGTTCAATTTTTAATTTTTTCTTTTTATGTTAATTTCCACAAATGTAAAGATACCGATTTGAATGTTGGTATACATGTGCACTATTATGTACTGCACTAGTAAAAAATTTTGATACACTAGAGTTCACTGTAAGAGGCACTTTACCTATATCTGAAAACTCTTTTTAGCTATAACTTTGTTACTTATAACATTTATTTAAATTTTAAGTTATTATCCGTCACCGACCTCATTAATTGATTTATTATTGTTGTTTACTAGATCACAATCATTACCTATTGTTTTTGTGATCATGGCTACTTGATAATTACACGTCTTAATGACAATCAAAGACCTTCGATGGGCATTTTAAGGTAAACGGTTGCATTCACGCTTATGAACTAAGTGTACTTTATTTTTACGCTTTTTAATTTTCTTTCGGATAATAACTTAAAATTTAAATATGTGTTATAACTTATAAGTAACAAAGTTATAGCTGAAGAGTTGTGAGGGCTCATGAAGAACAATCCAACATTTTCGTATTAAGATTTTCGACTCAGAATTGTACAAGGAATATCGCTACCTGGAGCTTTTGCGCCAATTTGTATACATATTCCCACTAATTGGTCTTTTTAAACTCGATTTATTTGTACAGTTATTACACAGGAAGTAACTGGTAATAATATAAAATAAAAATTCAGTAAATTAAACTGTCTAAAGAGTCGATATAATGGAAGTGTTTTGATTTGAATATTGAAGTTATATTGCAAAGCAAATAACTTGCGATATAATTAAAGTAGAGCCAGTGATTACGTGTGTGTGGTGAAGTTAAGTGGGAAATTCTATCTGAAAGATAGAAATCGTATCCAAAGAGCTTTTTGGAGGGAAGTTAGAGTGTTCAACTATATACAGGTTCCTGTTAGCTGTCCTGTTTCATTTGCTGAGAGGATTACATAGTCTGCTAATCAGGTACCTTAAAGCGACGTTAAGGTTAGTGACTGTTTTATAACTTTTATCGAACAATATTTGGAATAATTCAAGGAAGATTAAATTGTGTATATATATATTTATATACACAGTACAATGTTATTTCTTGACTGGGATAGGGTTTGGAAAAACTCCAATCTCAGTGCTACGCACAGGTACCAAGCTTTAATGGTTAGATTGAATTAAAACCACTTGTATGTTACGCCTGACGTTTCGTTTTTTTATTCAAAACATTATCAAAAGCTATGGACAAAAATTTACAATAAGCAACGTTGTTATAAAAGTTATTGAAAGTGACAGTCTTACCTAACACCTTGTGGACCAAAACACATGTTTTATTAAACGCATGTGAAGATATTCAAATTTGAACAAATTCATAAACAGGGGCAGTAGGCCACCAAGATTACAGACATGGGCTGCACATGATATAATACACTTAGTCTTACATCGAGTCGGTTACACATTAAAAATTACTAGCACATTTAAAATTTGATTTACAATAATTTTATTAGCTATTTAGCCAACATGGCCGTCAATTAGATAAAATCGTGATATTATTTCTAAGCAAACAGCGACAGGTGTCAGACAAATTGTTAGAAACGCGCATGCGCGGAGCGCAAGGCGTCCAAATATTACGAGGGACGTTCAAAATGGAATTGACCAATTAGCTTGTACAATGCAATCCAACATAAGACTAGTCAAAAAACGACAACAAGGGTTATGTCTGAAGGTTCTAAAAGGTGGAAACTACAAAAAGAGTCCCAATTGAGCACCCAAAGTTGTAAGCTTACCATGGGAAAAAAGACAAAAGAGAAAAAATGGAGGAGAAGAGACCCTAAATAGATCTAAATATAACTAAATTTATTGTGGGACCGTATTGAGTTTATTAAAATTTTTTTATTAAAGAATTAGTAATAGAATTTCTCCAACCGAGAAAGCCCAATGGGTAGTTACTTTTATCTTATAATATTTTCTTTTTACTGCCCCAATTCTATTACTAATTCTTTAATAAAAAAATTTTAATAAACTCAATACGGTCCCACAATAAATTTAGTTATATTTAGATCTATTTAGGGTCTCTTCTCCTCCATTTTTTCTCTTTTGTCTTTTTTCCCATGGTAAGCTTACAACTTTGGGTGCTCAATTGGGACTCTTTTTGTAGTTTCCACCTTTTAGAACCTTCAGACATAACCCTTGTTGTCGTTTTTTGACTAGTCTTATGTTGGATTGCATTGTACAAGCTAATTGGTCAATTCCATTTTGAACGTCCCTCGTAATATTTGGACGCCTTGCGCTCCGCGCATGCGCGTTTCTAACAATTTGTCTGACACCTGTCGCTGTTTGCTTAGAAATAATATCACGATTTTATCTAATTGACGGCCATGTTGGCTAAATAGCTAATAAAATTATTGTAAATCAAATTTTAAATGTGCTAGTAATTTTTAATGTGTAACCGACTCGATGTAAGACTAAGTGTATTATATCATGTGCAGCCCATGTCTGTAATCTTGGTGGCCTACTGCTCCTGTTTATGAATTTGTTCAAATTTGAATATCTTCACATGCGTTTAATAAAACATGTGTTTTGGTCCACAAGGTGTTAGGTAAGACTGTCACTTTCAATAACTTTTATAACAACGTTGCTTATTGTAAATTTTTGTCCATAGCTTTTGATAATGTTTTGAATAAAAAAACGAAACGTCAGGCGTAACATACAAGTGGTTTTAATTCAATCTAACCATTAAAGCTTGGTACCTGTGCGTAGCACTGAGATTGGAGTTTTTCCAAACCCTATCCCAGTCAAGAAATAACATTGTACTGTGTATGTAACCACACAAGCTGTGAGAGGGACTATCTTTATAGAATTACCGATGCATTTCTACGAGTCAGTGAGCAGGGATTATGGGCAAGAGGCAGTCTCCTACCTAAAGAACTGGCAGACCACGAGCAAGAAGCTGGCGGCAGCCAAAAATCGAAGGATTTTCCTAACCAGATGTCGACAACTTGGAATCACACCAATCCACCTGAGAGGCTACATAAAGGCAACGGAGAATGTGTTCTGCAGAACGCAGAACAATCGCACGTTAAGAAAAGTGGATAACACACAGAGAAGGTTACTGCACAATATTTTAAAAATAGAATTAAATGATATAAATGATACCATTAGATATTTACATAAAATTTTACATATATCCAAAGAGAATTGTAAACGTTTACTACCTCGAGAGATTTTCAATGCCTTTAATATAAAACAGATCAAATTTTACCAATTTCATTATAATAAAATTAAATCTATTCATATTAATAAACTCAATAATTTGAGGCTGCCTTTAACACAAAGTAATTCTATTGTAACACCCGATAAGTGGTTTAAAAATATATCTAATGTTGTCATCCCTGATTGTATACAACGTTTCCTTGCACTTGGACCAAAATTTGGGTTACCTGTTAGCTTGAATAATAAATCAACCTTATATAAATATCTTGCTCAAATTGAAGACATTATTAATAGTTTGGATAATAAGGAAAGGAATAATTATCGCTCCTTAGTAGCTTTCCACATTACAGAATTCCTTAAAAATCATAAAATTACAAATAATCCTTTATCTTCTATTGAAAAGAAATGCAACATCTTTCTTAAAAATAATCCAAATGTTGTAATTTTACCATCAGACAAGGGCAATGTCACTGTAGCCTTAGAGCGTGATGATTACATCTCCAAAATGCAGACCCTTTTGCAAGATAACCAGGTTTATCAACCCTTAAAAAAGGATCCCACAACGTCTATTGAGACTAGGAATAATAAGTTAATCAGAGATTTGCATAATAATAATTACATAGATAACCCCACATATAAACGCTTAATTTGTCATAATTCGGTTTCTCCTAAGTTGTATGGTTTACCCAAAATACACAAACCAGACACACCTTGTCGACCCATTGTGTCCTCGACACAATCTCCAGATAGAAAACTGTCCAAATATCTGGCAGAGATCTTAGGGCAAGCCTTTATTGAATATAATAGTTTTCGTATCAAAGATAGTTTCGCCTTCAGCGAAAAAATTAATAATTTTCAATTACCACCTGGTTATGAGATTATTTCACTAGATGTGGTCTCTCTTTTTACCAATATCCCTGTAGATTTGGTTATACAGGTTGTTGAAACCAATTGGAACTTAATAGAACCACTAACTAGTATACCCAAATCACAGTTTATTAACCTTCTCAAATTCATCTTTGACTCAACATATTTTTCCTTCAATAATAATTTTTATAAACAAATCTTTGGATCCCCAATGGGCTCAACTCTTTCCCCCATTTTGGCCGAAATCATAGTCAATACCATCATAAAGGAAAGCATCCCCAAGCTGGCTTTTCAATTTCCGTTTCTTTACCAGTATGTTGATGATCTGGTTTGTGCAGTACCGGTCGACGACGTTGCCAATGTGCTGAGTGTTTTCAATGGTTTCAACCCTCACATCCAATTCACAGTGGAAAGAGAAAAGGATAGGTCTGTCCCCTTTCTGGACACCCTGGTCATCAGAACGGATTCCAACACTATTAAACTGGATTGGTATGTTAAACCAACCAGTTCTGGCCGTTATCTGAATTTCCATTCTATACACAACATTCGACATAAGTTGAATGTAGTGAAAGGGCTCAAGCACAGAATCTTAACGATCTCGCATCCAGATTTTCACGCAGTTAATCTCAATAAATTAGTTAATACTCTCAAATTAAATAATTATCCTATTTCTTTATTAAATTCTATCTTATACTCCACCCCCAAGGGCAGGATCATTCCACCAGAAAATTCTGATAATAATATAAATGATAAACCTCCACTTTACAAAAGTCTCATTTACGTCCAAGGACTTTCTCATATAATCAAACAGGTTTTTCGTAAGTTCGATCATATTATCATTGCGGACAAACACCATCATATCATAAAAGATTGTTTCTCAAAATTAAAGGATAAAACTCCAGCTCTCCTAACCCCTAATGCCGTCTATCAGATAAACTGTAGTGGCTGTCCTTCTACGTATATTGGTCAAACTTCTCAGAGGTTGAAATCAAGAATTATTCAGCATAAAAGCGACTCTCGTCTTAAACCCAAAGCCTGCGCTCTTGCTGGACATGTCAACAGCACTGGTCATTGTATGGATTTTGAAAATACAAAAATTATTACTATTGAACCAAATTCTAGTCACCGCACTTTCATCGAAATGTGCCACATTTTTGGTACAAATAATACCTTAAATTCAAATACTGACATTGATCATCTTAGTGTCTCATACCACCTTTTGTTAGCCATGTCCAACAATGATTTCTCCTTAGAATTTCTCCAACCGAGAAAGCCCAATGGGTAGTTACTTTTATCTTATAATATTTTCTTTTTACTGCCCCAATTCTATTACTAATTCTTTAATAAAAAAATTTTAATAAACTCAATACGGTCCCACAATAAATTTAGTTATATTTAGATCTATTTAGGGTCTCTTCTCCTCCATTTTTTCTCTTTTGTCTTTTTTCCCATGGTAAGCTTACAACTTTGGGTGCTCAATTGGGACTCTTTTTGTAGTTTCCACCTTTTAGAACCTTCAGACATAACCCTTGTTGTCGTTTTTTGACTAGTCTTATGTTGGATTGCATTGTACAAGCTAATTGGTCAATTCCATTTTGAACGTCCCTCGTAATATTTGGACGCCTTGCGCTCCGCGCATGCGCGTTTCTAACAATTTGTCTGACACCTGTCGCTGTTTGCTTAGAAATAATATCACGATTTTATCTAATTGACGGCCATGTTGGCTAAATAGCTAATAAAATTATTGTAAATCAAATTTTAAATGTGCTAGTAATTTTTAATGTGTAACCGACTCGATGTAAGACTAAGTGTATTATATCATGTGCAGCCCATGTCTGTAATCTTGGTGGCCTACTGCCCCTGTTTATGAATTTGTTCAAATTTGAATATCTTCACATGCGTTTAATAAAACATGTGTTTTGGTCCACAAGGTGTTAGGTAAGACTGTCACTTTCAATAACTTTTATAACAACGTTGCTTATTGTAAATTTTTGTCCATAGCTTTTGATAATGTTTTGAATAAAAAAACGAAACGTCAGGCGTAACATACAAGTGGTTTTAATTCAATCTAACCATTAAAGCTTGGTACCTGTGCGTAGCACTGAGATTGGAGTTTTTCCAAACCCTATCCCAGTCAAGAAATAACATTGTACTGTGTATGTAACCACACAAGCTGTGAGAGGGACTATCTTTATATATATTTATATATATAATATTAGTAAAACTGTATTTAGAACTTAAGAATTACTATTAATTATCAAAATTCAATAGTGATCTGAGTACGCAGCGAGTTTTGAACATTATATTTAGAAATCCTACCTTTTTGGTTTAACTTAAGATTGGGGTTGCAATTTAGGGAATATGGGTTTAAAAAGTTATTAAAAGTTATCTGAAACAAACAAGTCTATCCTTACGTCAAAGAAACGTCATTGCACATATATAACTGTCATTGATATATGTAAAGTATCAATAAGGTACCTGGAAAGAAACTATAATAATCACTTTATTGTAATTGATTATTTCAATAATTATATATACTTGTTATTAAAGAGCACCATTCAGCTGAGAGTAAGGGGTTGTCTAATCAGTTCTAGACTAGTCGGATCAATATTAAATTAGTTATCAAAGTTATAACTTGAATATTTGTGTGTCAAATATTGACGTTTCTGAGGTAAGTTAATATAATTTATCACACAAATTGTAAGCAATATTACAAAGTAGACAAGAGAAAAAAAGTGGCTCTGCATTTTATATTAAAAATGGTATTAATTTTGTACGTATGGACCTAGAACTTGAACATTTTGAATACCTATACATCCAAATTAAATTAGATAAGAAAAAATCTGCTGTGCTACACGCACACAACTTCCTTTTACGATGATCTTATAATAATTAGCCAAAAATTTGATTTTTAATTTTTAAACATTTGTCAAATATTTTCAGAAATTACAAATTCTACAGAAACCGTACAAAATAGAGCGTTAGTTGAAAAGACAAATTTTCTCTAAAATTTTAAGCTGAATTCAAAAATGTAATAATATACCAGGTGTTCTATAAAATAAGAGTTAATAAAAAAAAAGAAACTCATTTCAGAGGTATTCAACTGGAAAATCACCTATCTCACATCAATACACATTCAAAATGTAATACAAATGTAAAGTTTGAAAAAATCGTTAAGTGCCGTTTTTGAAAAAATCGAAAAAAACTGAAAAATCACAAGACTAAACACGATACTTCCGGTTACGCGATTTTTTTCCGGTACTTTTGTATGGGATGGAAACCTGAACGTTAACTAAAGAATTATACAACAAAATTAATAGTTTAAAAACGCATGTATGTGTCTTTAAGACAGAGTAACAATGCAGAAATATTAAATAGAATGAACTGTTCACTAGAAATTATGCCCACAATTAAACGACGAAAGCTGGAATATTTGAGTCATATGATGAGAAAAATATAAATTGTTACAGTTAATTTTACAAGAGTAAAAGAAACGCTGGTCGCAGACATACTTCCTGGTTAAGAAATGTCCGTAATTGGTATAATAAGTCTACAACATCATTTTTTCGAACGGTGGTTTCCAAAGTTCAAGTAGCCTTATTAGTCGCTAACATCCGATTGGATAAGCACTGCAAGAAGAGATTTTAAAATGAATTTGAAAACACTTTGAAAGGATCTAAAAGATCTTAGTATATGTAATGGTAAACTAAAACCACAAATTTCCGAACACTTGAGTAAGGTAGAAGAAATTAATGACTATTTTATCAAATCAGTTAAAACATCTTTCAACTAACACAGATCCAAATTTTATGAATTACTAGCAAGATACCCGTTGTTCGTACAGATTGCAAACGTTTATTTCTTCTAGATCTTCTTTCCCCTTTCCCCGCTCACATAATACAGTAAACCAACAAATGCTGCAAAACAATATTATAGGTAAAAGAGCAATAATATTTCTTTGAAAAAAGCTCTCTGTTTTAAGTTAATTAAATAGATATATTTTTGTGCAATTACTTTTCAGCGTTTCAGTTAAATTAAAACTGTTCTTACGAGTTTGTGCAGTTTTGCCTAATTTATTCACAAGCACGTTCAATGCACTTCTTAAGTTTATAACGCAATTATCCTAAAGGGCCAACGCATTTGAACCACCAATAAACTTTTGCCAACTTTGCGTTTTTCCATGAGAAACCACAAAATTTTAGTTTCTATGAGAAAATGTACGGGACGTTCTGACTGGCTATTTATGCACCCCACTGCATTTGCAGGTAACATACAAAATTTCAACTTAGTTTTTAAGGAGAATCACGTTAACCATACAACAACATAGACTTCATTCTTAAGTGTATATTTTATGTGAATATAATCTAAAATTTTAAAATCAACACTGCTTCAATTTATTCAACTATACCAACATATATTGTGATGTAAAAAGCTACACTCCATCACCAATCCACTCTCCATCACTCTTTTGTGCTTCACGCACCCCCTGGAAATGTGTATGTAATTGTGGTTTCCCGATAAAGCTATGGTTGTAGTATAACAATGCGAATAAAATAAAAAAAAAATATGTACAAAACTAATTGTTGTGTTCATAAATTATAGCAAGATACCTGTTTCCAACACTTGGAGGTGGAATTTCGAAAATCCTCCATTTTATTCTAACCTGGACTCAGCGAAAAAGTTCATAATTTTTAACCTCTTATCCATTTTTACTTTTAACTCCCTTTTAACACTTTAACAGTGAAATTACCCTTTTTCAGTTTTCCCAGTTTTATCCCTTTCTTCTTCTTAAAGTGTCTTGTGCGTTATTTACTTTTTACATTGTACTAAGCTAAGGTATATTACAATAATACTTATAACTAAGTTATTCTATGTATAGCGCCAGTAGAGCCGTAAACCTCAATTGGTTTGTCTTGGTGATGCTACTTCATGAAAGGTGGCGTTGATGAGAAATGTAAATATTGCAGCACGTTGACGATTTCAACCCTTGAATGGAGTGAAAACATCCTGGGGATAGATCCGGCGGCATCATGGTGGTATCTCATTGCCTTCCACGACTATTTTCAGGAACAAAAAACTTGACTATTTCATACGTTTTTTGAAAATAAAAACCGGCCTATGATCTAAGTCTAAATATTAGCAAAATTTTAAGCTATCATACAATTTAACCGGTCCAGAATCTTCGAAGGAGATTGCGAACAAAGATAGATACATACATACAAAGAAAGAAAGAGACCACCGATTTTATGATATTGATGAATCGCTAATAGCTGTCCATAAACAACTGTCTTGGAAATGTAGGGAGTTGAAGAGGACCCATAATATTAAACAGCTGTGGGTTAGAAATGGGAAAATCTATATGACGAAACAAGATAACAGTAATATTTATATTATATCTACATTCTACATCCTGAAGATGTGCTCTAATGGCAGCAGCTCTTATATAAAAATTCTTTATCAAAACGTGAGAGGGTTAAATACAAAAGCAAAGAATTATTTTTAGTAATTATGACATTATTTTGTTAACTGAAAGTGGATAAAGTGAATCTGTGTATGAAGGTGAGCTTCTTTCATGTAGGTATACTGTAAGGGACAGGGATTGTGCTTCAGTCAACAAATCAAGTGGACGTAGTGTATTGATAGCAGTAATATCAGACCTCAACAGTCAAAGATGTCATTTTCACAATGTTTTGTCTTTAATAAAAACTCTTTTGCAAGGGATAAAAGAGCTCTTCTTCACGCTCACACGCAATCGTTGCTATTCGATTTTTTGAAGCTACAACACGTTGTTTACAAGTAGAAAGGTACAACGTGGTAGTCTATAATTTTAATTAAAATAAATCATAAATCACGATGAAATAGATATGTTATTTTTTTATTTTATTTCGTACTCAGCCAACAGCCGTTAGGCCAATTATAGGCATCACTGTACATTTTATGGGGACTTCCAACCCCACTAATGACTGTCATGATGTTATTATGACATCCGGGTACTGACCAGAGAGAGCATTGCTTAACTCTGCTGATCGAACGTGGACGCTTGTTCAAGCTACACCACCCGGGACCCTATTGGACAATATTTGATATGCACGTTTTATATATTACCAGAATGGTACATTTGGTCCAAAAACCGAATATTTAGCGTACGGTTTGAGATGAGGACCAGACACCGGACAGTGGTCTCAAATACCAAACTGTCCGGGCAAAAACCAGACGAGTAGCAACCCCATTTGGCACCCAGGGCTACTATACAA
Organism: Agriotes lineatus; assembly: GCA_940337035.1. Taxonomy (NCBI): domain Eukaryota; kingdom Metazoa; phylum Arthropoda; class Insecta; order Coleoptera; family Elateridae; genus Agriotes; species Agriotes lineatus. The sequence goes on along the minus strand of OW679196.1, from coordinate 43,521,724 downwards.
AGTCAAATAACAACTACCACATAATATAATTATATATTCCCTTTAATCCTACCTAGATGACAGGCAGTACTATGTTGGATGGAAGATGAACAAACAAGTCTAAAATCCATCCAATCAGGCCTACCACAAGGAAGTAACCTAGGTCCAATGTTGTAGAGCTGATTGCAAATAAAACTGGGACAGCTAATATATAATACTAGGAATGGTGTTCTCAACTTCTACAATTCTCACATATGGGCTAATCAAAATCCGCACCTGATTTGTCAGAGTAGCTTTGAGCAGAGTTTTAGTTTGAATCTGCGAGCTCGTATTTTAAACAACACCTTAATAGAGCCTTACCAGCACACCTTAATGACCATTGTTATTTGCAGTTTTTACAAGACGTTGTGCCAGAGCTCCTCGAAGACGTTTCTTTGGATGTGCGCCGTACCATGTGGTTTTAGTCAAGTCAAGTTTTAGTCATGCTGTACTAGATTACCTCGACACCATCTGCTACCTTCTCTTGTGGAGTTTTATGAAAGATTTGGTTTATGCCACCGAAGTTGGCTTTAATAGCCAGACTTTTAAGAGTTTCAGTAAGCCTTTTTGTAAATCGTTATGTTATTGATAATTAGAGCCCTCTTTAAATCAGAAATTCTGTTTTAACCCGTTCCATATAGAAATCATGTTTGCTTAATTGCAAAATATTGAAGTAAAATCAAATGTAACGTGTATATGTTAGTCTTGATCCATAGCGATATTTCTGAGCTAATTAATTCATTCATTCAAAGATTAACATTTGTATTTTCTGGTATAGAAAGCTAAATACTAAACCAATATTATTTCAAATACTTTTTGATAAAATGAATATTTACTTAGATATATGTCATATTCCATTCCTTTTGGATTACTTGTGTGTAATAGCTATTAACATAGCTAGGAATGTTATGAGTATCATAACAGCCGCAGATGTGGTTTTGAAATCCGAGCTCGTAGAGCGAGGATTTTAAGACATCTAAAGCTGTTATGATTCATAACATCCAACGGCCGAATTGACTGGGAAGTATTTCAAACACAACTAGATAATAAACTAGAATGTCCTCAGCTACTACTTACTGATCAAGACATAGAGAGCTACTTAAGTAGCTTCACTGATAACATCAAAGATGCAGTTAAACAATCAACAGTAAGTCAGAAGAAAAGAAAAACACCAACTTATATGCATCCACCCTCATATATATTGGAAATACTAAAGGCAAAACACAGAATGCGTAGGATATGGCAAAATACAAGAGATCCACACGCAAAAGCTCGCCTCAATCAACTCACACATAGGGCCAAGTAGGAACTGGACAACTATAGAATCACAACATACAAAAAATACATAGAAGACCTACAACCGAACGATGAATCAATGTGGCAAGCCACAAGGAGAATTCTTAAACAAAACACTGGCATGCCTGTAATTAGTGATAATGGTTGCGAATATAACACAGATGAGGAAAAATGCAGGCTATTTGCGAGCCACCTCAAAGCTACCTTACAACCCAATCAAAGACTTCTTGAAAATGTAGAAAACTACGTAGACTCCATTAATCTACAACACACCACTCACTTCAAACCCACATCCTCCAAAGAAATACAAAATATAATCCTTAAGCTGCCTATCAGAAAATCCCCTGGTCACGACTTGATACCGAACATTGTGCTCAAAAACCTAACTAAGAAAGCCCTAGCATATCTGGCCACGCTGATCAATGCATGCCTACGACTCGGCTACTTTCCAAACCAATGGAAACATGCACACATTTTATTATTCCACTAGTGGACCCGTTGCAAAATATTTTGCAAGTTAGAACACTTCTTTGTAACCTATGGCAGGATCCATTAGGTAAAATTTAAATTTTTAAGTTTATAAAAATACTCACACGTGATATTGCTACGTATACTTGACCATGGCTAAATACTGGTTGTGGCAAATACGATATATTCCTACTTTATCCATAGTTTGTTCTTGTGATTTATTAATTGTTATCGCAAATGATAGGCGTACAGAACAATTTCTTTTCCGAAGGCAAAAAGGTAGTGCAATATTATGTGTTAATCTATACACAGTAATAATACTCTTCTGCCTGGCTTGTGGCTTGTCCATTTAATACGAAATCTAAGCAGTAGACACATTTAAACTTTTCAAAGGAATATCTATTGATCCTATTTTTAGTGTTAAGCAGTATGGATATATTCCACTGCAATTTAACAAATTTATTAATTCCATAGAAGATTATAAAATGTTGTCATTATGTGATACAATTATGTTTACACTCAAATATTGCTTTTCATATTCAGGCAAGAGAGTTGTAATTTTGTTGCGCTTCACGCGAGAGCGGACAAAACTCCAAATTAACTCGCCCCAAGAATATGGGCCATGTGCACGAATTTTTTTAGGAGCTTTTTTGCAACTAAGACCGCCAATCGGCGCGGACTTAAATGTCCAAATATTAGCTTGTACACCAAAACTCCGCCAAACGGCATGGGGCACACAAAGAATCAAAAGCAGACTAACTCCCCATCGGATTATAGTATCCGAAAAACCGTGCAAGCTGCTAGCTTAGCTGTAAAAATGAGAGGAAGGCCGAAGTGCTATGAGTTTGCAAAATCCAAGAATCACAAAAAAATAATCGCCAACCTAACAAATTTCGATAGGCGCGAACCGAATATCGGCACTAAAGGTTTGTTCACACAGTATCAACAGCTAAGAGATCATTTACACCGTAGCACCCTTTGAGGGTAAATTCCAAAAATTTTTGGAAATGATTTGGTCTATTTGTAAGACAATCTAATATGCAAAATTTCAACTTTCTATCTGTAGTAGTTCGTTCGTTAAGGTAATCTTTAAAAAACAGATCTATCTCATTTAACTGTTTTGAAGAGAGGCATTCTGCAAAACCCTGAAAATGGTTTTACACGATTTGTAAAACGAACTAATATGCCGAATTTCGATTTCCTACATGTATCTATGTCGTGACGATCTTTAGAAGAACACATTTACTCCATTTAATCCCTGTGAGAGGATACATTTCAAAAAACCCTGACTTGACTCGATGTGTAAAACGAACTGGCTTGACTCGATGTGTAAAACGAACTACTGTGCTAAATCAACTTTCTACTTGCAGCAGTTACCGTATTATGGCGATCTTTAGAAAAACACATCAATCCTATTTCTTTCGGGAGTTAATTTCTAAAAGCCTGAAATTGATTTGACCTAATTTGTAAAACGATTTAATATGCCGAATTTCAATTTCCTGCCTGTAATAATTACTTTGTCGCTATTTTTCGAAGAACACTTCTGGTCTATTTAACCAGTTTGAGGGGATGTATTTCGAAAAACTAAAAATTATTTCCGATTAGTAAAGCGATCTAAAATGCCGAGTTTCAACTTACTGCCTGTGGTAGTTTTCCCGTGGCGATATTTTGACAAACAGATTTGTTTCATTTAACCCCTTTCGGTGATGAATTCTCCAAAACCCTAAAACTGATTTCACCCGATTTGAAAAATGTTCTAATATGCTCAATTTTAACTTCCTGTAGTTGTAGTAGTTTCCTTGGAGCGATATTTAGAAAAACATGTTTGTTCTATTTAACCCCTTTCGGGGATGAATTCTGCAAAACCTTGACATTTACTTGATCTGATTTGTAAAACGAACTAATATGTCGAATTTCAGCTTCCCACCTGTAGTAGTTTCCTCGTTGTAGATATTTACAGAAACAGGTAGCCACATTTAGCTCCTTTGAAGGAATGAATTTCGAAAAGCCCTGAAAATGGTTTGACCCTACTTGTAAAAAGAACTAATATGGCGAATTACAACTTCTTACCTTCCCCCAGATTCTATTTTGTAACGATCTGTGAAGTAGAAGTCAATCCCTTCGAATAGAGGGCAAACGCACTTCTTTGTAGACAATATTGAAGGTTTTTCCCTTCTGGTTTGAGCACCACTAAGTTGTTTGGAGAACTGACCCCTAAACAGTCTAGATAAAGTTGATCGAGAAAAAAACAGTCTTCCCTCAAGTCGACCCCAGCCTGATTCAGCGACTGTCCCTGCACCTTATTGATCGTCATGGCAAAGCAGGTTTTTATGGGAAATTGCAGTCTCTTAAATTGAAAAGAATAGACTGAAAGAATAAGGGTTATTCTCCAAAACCCATGAAAATTTTGGCCTCAGTGACGTTACGAAGCGAAGCTTTCACCTGCAGTCTTCACGTTTCTCAGTAGTATAAGTGCTCTAACATTCAAAGGCAGGCGATTTGGAAGAAGTGCGGGAGGGTAGAGAGTGTGGAAAAACTCAATGTGGTAGTGCACTGTGTCATCTGCCTCCACCACAGTGTTAATTGATTGATAGATCTTTTCCTCAGAATGAAAGCCTTGGAATATACTCTTAGGTGAACCCTTATGGAAATTCAAGACAATATGTCCTTATTGTAGGGATACTGCATTTTTAAAAATCACTATTACAACACGTATTTGTCTTGAGAACAACTGCCATTTAAATATCATCGTCGAGCTGATAAAACCACAGTAAATAAAAACCCACTAATTTAACCCGTTGAAAAATATTTTGCAATTTACAAAAGTCCTTTGTAGACAATGTTTAACGCATCCATCAAGTAAAATTTCAATTTTTAAGTTTTCAAAACTACTCTCACGAGACATTGATACATACACTTGACCATAGCTAAATACTGGTTGTGACGAATATTATATATTCACACTTTATCAGGAGTTTGTCTTTGTGGTTTATTAAATGTCATCGTACATGCTAGGCGCACAGCGAAAATGGGAAGGATACCAGAAAGAAGAGCTAGGGGAAAGCCGAATAGAATTTTGAAATAATAGATTACAAAAGCGATGACTGAATGCAACTTAAACGAAAGAAACTTAAACGAAAGAAACTGTGAGGATGGAAGAGTATGAAAAACGGGTGTCGAATAACGTCGAAATACGTTTTAAAAATATACGTATGCTTGTACCAACAGAGAAACCAATGAACCAGTGTGTAAATAAGCACATCCACATAATCATAATAAGCAGAAAAACACATTACAGCGTATGAGCAATACCGATTTTCGTTAACTGTCATTTTACATGTATTTTGACGTTTGTCTGACTAATCAGCAGACCGTTGATCTCAAATAAACATTTAGTAGTTGCAGTTGTCCACTGCAAAAAATCAGCAGAACGCTGCAAGCTGACTTCGAGAATACACTTGGTTTACTGTTACTGCATGGCCGGCTGCAGCCACTTGAAAATTACAATATGATGGTTTTTCTCTAAAAATTATCAATTTACTTTCAATTTAGGACTTTTGTGCACATCTACACGGCAACGGCTTTCATTTAAAAAAAGAATTATCGAAATCGGCCCGGTGGAAGTCTCAAAATAGATGTCGAAAGAAAACTCTTCACATTTTAAATATATAGATAATAATATGAAGTACAATAACATATTAAATACTCGTAATTATATTCTTTTTCTTATGCTTCTATCTTTAATAATATTTTATGTATTCACCTACGGAAATAGAAGTTAGAGAAAATTTCACACGTTATTAAAAACGCAAAAAGTAGTCTCAAGACTTGTCCCACTTTTATTTGCAATCAGCTGTACATGAAATTTACTGCTGATTTACCAGTACTCAAAAGTACATCCGCACCACCTTTGGCAAAGATACCACAGTAATGATGTCACATAGTGACCCTGTAACAAGATTTGCTTTAGTACAAAACAATATACACAACATTTAGAAATGGCTTAAAACATGGAGAATCAGATTAAACGAACTGAAGTCAACGCATGTAACATTTACAACCAAAATATCCACCTACCTGTCCATGTATATACTTAAATGACTAAACTGTACCTCAATCTACGCAAGCTACATATTTAGGTATGACAGAAGATTAACCGTAAGATCACACATTGAAGCAAAAAAGAACAATTAAGCAATAAACTCAAACAACTGTATTGGCCAATTGGAAGGAACTCGCAATTAACGCTAGAAAACAAAGTACTTCTGCATAAACCAATACTAAAACCTATATGGAGCTATAGAATACAGCTGTGGGGCTCTGCAGCTAGCTCCAATATTGAAATTCTGAAAAAAAATCAGTCAGAAGTCCTATGTCAAATGATCAATGCCTCATGGTTTGTTACCACTGACATAATTAGAAGGGTGAGATCCGAGTAGACTCCCGTTTACCTGATCAAAGCCAATTTCGTATATGGAATTAGTACCACAATAGAAGGCTAATTGTGTTTTATTGGTTGTCGATATTTTCAGCTAAAATTTTAATACTATTTATTTAGAACCAAAGTTTGTTCAAAATGTTAAAAAGGGTTCAAAATTGTTGATAAGGAGAGATGTGTTTAAGTGAAATTGAATAAACCACTCACGAGGCGATATCAATAACGACAACATGCTATTTTTTGGATATATGAGCCCACTAGATGCAAAACTCTGCGTTTGCACTTTTAGAAAATGTGTGCTAGAGGCAATAGTAATTTACGTTACGAGACCGGAGAGTAGTGTTTTGCAGGTCTCCCCAAGCTTCCAGCTTGGCCTGTGGCTCGCCCTGTGATCTACTTGGTTCGATCTGCAAAACACTACTTTCCGGTCTCGTAACGTAAATTACTATTGCCTCTAGCACACATTTTCTAAGAGTGCAAACGCAGAGTTTTGCATCTAGTGGGCTAATATCACCACACTACAACATTAAAAATATTAAAACATGAACGTTTTAGAAGACAAATTTACTTCCATTTTCAAAAATTAATTAAGTAAATTAAAAATCAACAAGGAGAACTTAGCTTATTTTATTGAAGATCCAGCAGAATGTTACCAACCTCCCCAATAAACAGCGTGACACTGACAGCCGACTACGTGATTACATCCACGAAGAAGCCACTAATAGAGAAGTTTCTTAAATGCACCTGTCACGTAATTGTTAGAAACTGGCCCACCTGTCAGAAGGCGCTAGTGTCGCCACTCGGCAAGGTTGTGCACCAAACTATAAGTAAAGATGGGTTGGTATGTGAAGAAGTGTTTTTTCAAATTGTGCCGATTTAGTGTAGGAGACACAAATTTCCCCAAGAGAAACTAAGAGAAACTTTTTCTGGATGCATTTGTCAAATCAAATAAATGTTAGAGATTGGCCAACCCATCAGGAGGCGCTGGTGTCACCTGTTTGCTCTTTGAAAAGTGCACATAACCTATGTATATAGTAAACTCATGCTTCAAAGTGACTGACAAATCATTTAAAATGCGTGAAAAGCATTTTGAACCAAAGTACATTGTTACATTTGAGCACGACTATTGTAAGATTGGCAATACTTATTAAACAATATTGCTATTTGAATTACTTAATTATTGCTATGCTACTCGCAAATATTTTGTTTTAATTTTCGATAATTATTGTAAACTTCAGAACTTCCAAACATTTTGCATATTACGATTTATGCAGTTCAAAACTTTAAAATCGAGATTCTGATGAAGGCAAATTATGTATATGCAAAATTTGTATTGGTGTTGACGGCATATTCTTGATTAAACCAAATATCGTAGTAATGACGTATTTAAATTTTGCCGCCTTGCTGGAATAGTTTCTGACCCACCCGTTGTAGGGCCCTGAAACTTTTATACAAGCTTACTGTGGGAGAATTTGCTCTATTAATGGCTTCTTTGTGATTATATCTTTAAGAATGGATAGCCAACTAGTATTTAAATCAACTGCATGTGTGGACACGCATTCGTCTTTGCTTAGTCAAATATATGCAGTTTCCTTGATTTTACACCTAGTTGATATCGATTCTTTTGATAAAATCTTTGTGTTATGACAATGTATTTTGTGGTTGTTATTTCAAGTATGTACTGCTATTTTAGATGCGTCAATCTGGTATTTCTTATTCAAATTTTGGTGTTCTTTAACCCTAACTTCTAAAGGCCTTGATGTTTTACCGATATAATATTTCCCGCATTCACAAGCAATACTATGTACAGTTCACTAAACGTTGTTCAACAACAAATACATGCAACAATAAAATCTAGCTTGGCCTTAGGTATACAGATTAGACATAAATCAGATAGTACGAAAGTTCCTAAAACTAGTCAAGCCGAACAGAGCTCAGAGCACACGAAACCGATTCATTTTTATTTAATTCCTAGAAGACTCAAATCTATCCACCTAGCAAGTCTTTATAATAGTAACGGTAAAGCTATCACAACCAGGTGGTCACAACATAAATCAGTCGAGTATCTTAAATAACAGCATATTGCATAAGGACAAGTGAATGTGTTATACGAGTTACATACCATCAACAGCAATGCATAACATTTTTATAAATCCACAACAAATATCGTGTGAAAGACAATGTCTAAAATTACTTGCTTAGTAATTTTAAATATTAATACATTGTCAAAATTGTAGTAAATCTTATTCACTGTAAATGCATTATTACATAAGTAAATAATGTTTACTTAGAAAAGTACAGGCAGACCTTGCCGTTCGCGGATTTGCGTTCCGCGGATATGCGTTTCGCTGATTTGATTTTACACAGGGCACTTATGTGCTCCCTTTTCTTTGCCGTTCGCGGATTGCTTAGCCATTCGCGGCGTTCGCGGATGGAATTGCCAACGTTAACTGTTTCAACTAGTGATGGGCTTATTTGAATGAAAAATAACCTCATGCTGATACGTATTACGCTTCGAATATAAAACCTCTATTCAAAGGTACTACGTGCCATATCTCAGCGACCTACGCAGTGCTCAAAATTGTGTAAATATAAATACGCCATAACTCATAAACAAAGCAGCTTGTACTGAAAACACCATTTGGTTATCGCGTAACTACCTCCTATCATAAAAAATATCAAATTATCAAATTCTGGGGACCTGAAACCTGAACGCCTAAAAACTGCAAACGCATCAAGCTATAAAACAATTTTTTATTTGCTTACATCTCCAAAGGTGCAAAACAAGAGGCGGCGCCTTTAACCCGCCCGATCGATAAAGATAAACGTTTTACCACTTTTTATTGCGATTAGCAAGCAGTCCCGCATATTTCTTTCTTTCTAAACTTCTTAATAAATAGCTCTTAATTTCCAATACATAACACACAATATACAATCGGCGCCTTAGAAATCGGGCACTACACACTATTATGATATATTTTGCATGTATTTTTTAAGTGTATAAACTGGGTTTTACAGTTATTATTAGGGATGTCGTACCCGGTCTAAAACGAAACCCGGGTACCCGAAATATATAACACAAAAGTTAGTGTACATCTGAAGTAACTACAATTTCTTTCTTTTACGCCGCGAGTTTTAAACTGAACTAAATTAAAATAGTACTTACTCACCTATTCAAACGGCAAGTCGTCTGTTATTCGTAAATATTTTCACACTTCCAAGTGCTATTAAATTCAAGTACGTGACTTTTTGTCCGAAATTGATAGCAGCATCAACCTCACACAGAGGAAGTTTATTTTACTTCACCCATACTGACGCGATTTAATGGTACTATTGACGGGATTCTTGTTATTACTGCATGGTTATGTTTTTCCACAGCTTATTCCTATTGTTTTTAAGTTCTTATAATTTTCTCCGATAAAGACTGACTTTCTGGAAGTTATATAATTTATTAGTCGGGTACCCGGGTCTTAAAAATATACCCGGGTCGACTATTACCCGGGTCGACCCGGGTACCCGGGTACCCGCCGACATCCCTAGTTATTATGGTTTTAATTGTTACGTTAGATTGTTTATTGTTTGTCAATTATGAAATGCCATCTCACATTAATGAAGTAACCGGAGCAAGAATACTGCAAAGACTAGAAGAACATATTACGTGTCCCGATTTCTAAGGCGCCGACCGTACATATTATGTTTTGGTTCCTCTGCTATCTGCAAGTTACGATGTCGATGCAGATGACGGTGAACCGATGTCGATGCAGATGACGGTGAACAGGCAACCGGCAGACTTAATCGAAACGAATAGAGAGCCAACATTAATTCGAATGATTATTCAAATAATCATTCGGTAATTAATATCATTCGAATGCAAATAATTCGGTTATGAAAATTGTCTGGTTATGCCCATAGTTTCAACTTTCACACACTAACGGCCAGTCTTATGAAGGCCACTAATCTGACGTTCACTTTAATTCGCTGTTAAAATAAACAAAAGCGCATAAAAATTTGTTTACTAATGAATAATATGTCGTAAGCGCCAACGTTTTGATGAGCTTTTGTTTATTTTAACAGCGATTTAAAGTTAACGTCAGATTAGAGACCTTTATAAGACCGGCCTTAAGTAAATAAAGCAGACGTATGCGGTTTATGTCATGAACACCTAAATAATATTATTTATTTACAACTATTAAACAATACCGTTGTTATTTTGCGATTATTTGTCAATTATGATATATATTATTAACTAAAATCACAATGCCTGTTGTTTATATTTCATAATTACATCGATACCGCCATAAATGCTTGGATACCACCATAATTACATCGCTAATACGAATTTATGTGCATATAATCAAACAGGCCATAAACTGCTTTTTCGAGTTGACAGTTATCAGTCTGTCAGTTTGAAAATAATAATTTACACTTCTTTCGTCCCAACCCTAAAATGGAAAACGATAGCGACAATAGTGCTGTATTCCCCCTGAAGTACGCCAAGCCGGCAAACAAGCTACACAAAATTTACTCCCAGAAAAGTCGAAGAAAACTTATGCCATCACATACAAAAATTTTCTGGAATGAATGTAAATAAAGTAGTTGTAAATAAAATAGCGTATTTCACTCGCATATAATAGCTATTATTAGTACACTCAGATGGCTTAAAGAAGTCGCTCGCTTCACTTGCTCGTTATTTAAAAGCCATCCTCGTATAATAATAGCATCCATTATAGGCTCATATATTAATATACTATTATCACGAACTTGTAAACACACTTATCGAGCCTATTCCTTTGAATCTCTTATTACGAAATTGGACCCAATATAAATTGTAAAATTACAACTTGAATAAACAAATGGACATTCAAGCTCTAGATTCAAGTGGCAGACTTATGTTATGTATGGAATATATATGTATAAATAAATCTAGTTTATGGAACCTAACCCCCGTTTTTATCATTTATGTGTTTACTTGCGCATCGCAGTTTTGCGCTTCGCGGCATTCTTCTGGAACGTAACCCCCGCGAACGGCGAGGTCTGCCTGTATATATACATATTTTGTTGACACCTAACACGTACAAAATGCAATATAAACATTATATTGATTTAAATTGACTATTTAATTATTGTACACATGCAATCAGCAGTAAGTTTATTTAGCTTCCAGGAAAAACGTTTTCAAACATAAAAACATGTAGTATTGAATCAATAAGTAATCAAATTCAGCAATAGTTTACCAACAGTGTAAAAGGTTCAATAATTTTGAGTGACTGTAGTGTTTTATGACTGTTAACAATCGTTTCCTATGTTAAAGTGAGAACTGTTTAATAAATTTATACCTGAAGCCTGTGACGTAAATCTACAGAATCAGAAACGGCATCTTGTCGTTATTCCTTCAAATGCTGTTTGAAGTTCCGTCAAGATTCTGAAAAAAGAAATTCATATTAGGAATGCTTGCCATTCATTTACTTATTGAAATATTATTAGGCATTTACAGACATCGTACTGCTATACAGTGTGTCTGGGGCAATACGCAACATAAAGAACTTTGCTAAGTTTGTTACAAACTGAAATTAAATTGAATTATAAGTTATCTCAAAGAGATGGACGGAAGCAATACTGGTACCAATACATAAAAAGGGAGATAGAACGCCCTGCGAAAACTATAGGGGAATAGCGTTACTAGACGTGTCCTATAAGATATTAGCTACCTGTTTAAAAAACCGATTAAATGTCTACGTAGAAAACATAATTGGTGATTACCAGTGTGGCTTCAGGCAAAATAGATCTGTGAATGATCAAATTTTCACAATGAAACAAGCTCTCGCAAACAGTTATGAACACAATTTGGCCCTGCACACAATATCCATTGATTTTAAACAAGCTTACGACACTATTAACAGGAAAGCATTATATTCAGCTATGACAGATCTAGGAATACCAGACAAACTAGTGCGGCTCACACAAATGACACTGGAAGAGTCAGGAAGTAAAGTCATGATATGCGGTACTGTTTCAGAAGGATTCAAAGTAAACCGTGGCGTGAGGCAAGGCGATCCAATGTCAACAACGCTATTTAGTTTGCTACTAGAGAAAGTGATAAGAGACAGCAAAATTCATACACACGGCACAATTTTGCGCCACAGACACCAGTATTTGGCATATGCTGATGATATTGCAATAATAGCGAGGACCAAGCACGAACTTATAGAAGTGGTAAAAAGACTAGAAAAATCAGCAAGAGAGAAAGGCCTACGAATCAACGAAGAAAAGACTATGTACATGGTAATGAGAGGAGGAGGAGCAGAGACGGCTGAAAACTTAGTGTTAAACAGTGCAGTGGACGGTAAAGGCTATAGTTTTAAAAGGGTGGAAAGCTTCAAGTATCTTGGCGTTACACTGACGAATAACAACGATGAAATCCCAGAAATAAACGAAAGGCTAATTAGGGGTAGTAAATGTGTGGGTGCCATGCAGCGAACCTTAAAATCAAAAAACGTATCCTGGAAAGTGAAAGTGCAAATATATCAAACGGTAATTAGACCAGTGGTGTTATATGGGTGTGAGATGTGGGTCCTAAATAAAAACACTGCAAACCGGCTAGAAGTGTGGGAAAGGAAAGTCCTAAGACAAATCTATGGAGGAAAAAAAGTGAACGACGAATGGGAAAGAAGAACCAACACTGAACTGATGGCACTCTATGGTAAGCCAACCATAACAGCGATGATCAAGTCACACAGAATTCGTTGGCTAGGACATGTGTTTAGACTCCCGGAAGAACGTGCAACCAAAACAGCACTTGAAGGTGGAATAAGAACCAAAAAACGAAGAGGAAGACCGAAGAGCAAATGGATTGACAATGTGGAAAAAGACCTGCAGAAGCTCAACGTCCAAAACTGGAGAGGAAAGGCAATGGAAAGGAAAAAATGGAGAGATGTCGTCCACCAAGCCTTGGGCCTATAGGCCTGCTGTGCTACCATATATATATAAGTTAAAATTACCCTGAATTATAATATTTATAGTCAAAATTGAGGAATCTACATCGATAAATAATTTGAGTAGAACGATGTAAATTAATGCATTTCATGCATGCAGAGACCGATCTGCCAAAGCATCGCTGCGCAGCACAGACCATGTTTCTCTAGGTTGCATAATGCCTGCAGCCACACTATATTATGATACATAACCACATACGCCGCCTGTAAATACGAAATTTTGCGTATTTTAGGTTATATTGCAGATATATTGCAAATACGGTCTACAATTATATAAACAAACTACTTTAATAGATCTTACCAACGATTGGCAAATGGTATATATACGTACACGGTTTAATTTTCTCAAATGCCCAACATCAACTGATGATAATTGATAACAAGTAAAGATAACACAATAAATCACCTATCACGGAACATCTAGCACCACAAAACAATACCTAACTGTCCTATTGCCATTGCCCTTGCATATGCCATGCTCAAAATCGTAAATCGAACTTTTGCGCATGCGCAGACGATTTCGAGTAAGAACCAGAACTGTTCGATCAGCGGTTCCAAAACAATAAAGGAATTCTACTGAAATACGACCTTGAAACAAATGAGAGAAAAGTTCTTGGTCCAGTTACATTAGACGGAAAACCGCAGCATCTGTCGAAAAAATCCAAGTGAGCTGAAATTTTGCATACACCTTTATTTTGACACTAGCAAGATACCCGTTCTTCGTACGGACTACAAATGTTTTTTCTTTTAAATCCTAAACGAATTCTAGAATGCTCCCCTCCTCTCTCACTGAATATGCTAAACTAACAAACGCTGCAAAACAATATTGTAGGTCAAAAGGAAACAATATTCTTCCGAAAAAAGTTCTCCATAACCCTTTTATGCTTCACGTATCCTCTGGAAATGTATATGTAATTGTCGTTCTCCTTATATAGATTGATAAAACTATAGGTTTAGTATAACAATGAGAATAAAAATAATAAATGTACTTATTAAATGTTGTATTCATAAATTGTAGCAACATACCAGTTTCCACCACTTGGAGGTAGAATTTCGGACATCCTTCCATTTTATTCTAAACTGGACACACGAAAAAAAATAAATAACTTTAACCTCTTTTTTAACTTCTTTTTACTTTTACCCCATTTTTAGTCCTTTGACAATGAAATTTAGAATAAAAACTTTAAACCACTTTTTAAAGATTTAAAACACACGTATGTCCAAAAACGATGGTCATCAGGAACCACAGGAAATACGAAAGGTTCTATAATATACCCCTGAAACCAAATTCGCACCTTTAGGAATTGATCTGTGCACAATCCTGAATTACGTTTTTAGGAACTTGTATAGGCAACCTTTCTAAGTAAAACCAAATTGATACATTATAGGGCCTTATGAAATATTGAGAAATTTGTATATGCCAAAAAGAATGTTCTAACTCAACAAACATAGGTTCATATTCTTATATGGGTATTTCGCCACTCTGCGAGATTATCTTAAACAAACATAGGAGATAGGAAGGGTTCTTTAGTTCACTCCCAATCCAGATCTGCACTTATAGGGTTGATTAGGGGAAAATTCTAAAATACGTTTCTAGGTATTTCCATTGATAATCTTTGCAAGTACACACCAAGTCGCTATCTCATGGGGTCTAAGAGATATTGAGGAATTCGTGAAAAAACACATTTTACCTCTTTTCACCCCCGTAGGGTTGGAATTTCAAAAAATTCCTTTCAACCCATTTAATTGTGAAATGGAACTTACAGTGAAAAAACTTAATAATTTTAACCCCCCTACCCCTTTTCCGTTTTTCCTCCTTTAGGGTTAAATTTTTTAAAATTCCTTACACTCCTTTGTAAATATTTTAAAAATACATCTATATGCCAATAAATGATGTTCTAACTCAATAAACATAGGACATACGAAGGGTTTTTTAATTCACCCCCAATCCAGATTTGCACCTTTAGGGGTTGATTAGGGCAAAATCCTGAAATACGTTTCTAGGTATTTGCATTGGTAATCTTTGCAAGTAAACACCAAATCGATATCTTATCGGGTGTAAGAGATATTGAGGAATTCGTGAAAAAACACATTTTACCTCTTTTCACCCCCGTAGGGTTGGAATTTCAAAAAATTCCTTTCAACCCATTTAATTGTGAAATGGAACTTACAGTGAAAAAACTTAATAATTTTAACCCCCCTACCCCTTTTCCGTTTTTCCTCCTTTAGGGTTAAAATTTTTAAAATTCCTTACACTCCTTTGTAAATATTTTAAAAATACATCTATATGCCAATAAATGATGTTCTAACTCAATAAACATAGGACATACGAAGGGTTTTTTAATTCACCCCCAATCCAGATTTGCACCTTTAGGGGTTGATTAGGGCAAAATCCTGAAATACGTTTCTAGGTATTTGCATTGGTAATCTTTGCAAGTAAACACCAAATCGATATCTTATCGGGTGTAAGAGATATTGAGGAATTCGTGAAAACAAATTTTACCCCTTTTCACCTCCTTAGGGGTCGAATTTCAAAAAATCCCATCTTAGCACTACCTTACGTAACATATTGAACCTTGCACCCAAATTTCAAGTTTCTAGTACCATTGGTTTCGGCTCTGCGTTGATTAGTCAGGGTTATGACTTTCCCTTATATATGTATAGATAGATTACAAATAATGTCTCAAAAGTCCCCATCGATATCGCGCTTGCGTTTTTAAGTTATTCAAGGTCAAAGGTCACAGAAATAAGTTTTTCGCAAATATCTCGCTTTCTATGGGTCGTATGACTTTTATAGTTATTACAAAAAATAAGGACTAGGAAATTCTCTACAAAAAATATTATACAGCTTTTTTACGTACAACTAACCATTCAGTAAATAACACACTATTAAGTTTTGCAGACGGGTTTTACTTCTTTTTACGTTAAAGGAAGTATTGGATTTACCCCAAAAATTTGAAATTGAGTTTTCAACAGATCTTCACGTTTTAGAGTCCCCTGAACCCAAAAAACATGTTTTTGATCATTGGTCTGTGTATCCGTCCGTCTGTTCGTCTGTCTGTCTGTGAACAGAATAACTCATAAACGAAAAGAGGTATGGCGTTGAAACTTCATATATAAATTTTTTGTGCTATCTAAATGCGACAGCAAGCTTTTCAAGAAAATCGCATAACCGGAAGTATGATGTTTACTCTTGTTTTTCAAAAACAACTTGAACTATTTTTTCAAACTTTACATTTTTATTACATTGTATTGATGTGAGATAGGTGATTTTGCAGTTGAATACCTCTAAAATTCAACTTCAAAATCACTCATCTCAATCAAACCACATTAAAAATGTAATAAAAATGTAAAGTTTGAAAAAATCGTTGGAGCCGTTTTTGAAACACAAGAGTAAACATCATACTTCCGGTTATGCGCTTTTCTTCAAAAGCTTGCTGTCGCATTTAGATAGTACACTAAACTTATATATGAAGTTTCAGCACCATACCTCTTTTTATTTTTGAGATATTCTGTTCGCAGACAGACAGACACACAGACAGACAGACCAATGAACAAAAACACGTTTTTTGGATTCAGGGAACTCTGAAACGTGAAGATCTGTTGAAAACTCAATTTCGAATTTTTGGGGTGAATGCAATACTTCCTTTATCGTAAAAGGAAGTAAAACCCTACTGCAAAACTTAACAGTGTGTTATTTACTGAATGGTTAGTTGTACGTAAAAAACCTGTAGAATCTTTTTTGTAGAGAATTTCCTAGTCCTCATTTTTTGTAATAACTATAAAAGTCATACGACCCATAGAAAGCGAGATATTTGCGAAAAACTTATTTCTGTGACCTTTGACCTTGAATAACTCAAAGCGCAAGCGCGATATCGATGGGAACTTTTGTGACATTATTTGTAATGTCAAAATAAAGGTGTATGCAAAATTTCAGCTCACTTGGATTTTTTCGGCAGGCAGATCCTAATGTAATTGGACTATCTACCCTAGTGTTGTCTTTTGCTACCAGTGACACCAATATAATGGCAAGAATAACTCTAGGTTACTATTTACTATTGAATATTACTATAATAGTTAGGTTGGCATGTACAAGTACATCATAACCTGACTTGCAGTTCCTTGCTTACATAACTCGTGCTACGCACTCGTTTGTAACTACACCCACGTATATTAATGATGCAGTTATCCTACTTGTGTAGTAAATAACTATTATAGTATCAATTAAGAAACCAGTAATAAAATAATTAAAACTTTATTCTAGAAAAATACAAGTAAAAACAATCACCTAACCAAATGTTTCTCAAAATTGACCAAAAAACAAATCACACTAAATATAATTGCTAATATAAATTTTTTTTTGATCCTTTGAATTGCTTCTATGTACTTCATTTCTACTGAAAAGATTACTAGATGCAGTTTGTGTTCCTTTTACTTGAGCTGCAGTTGCAGGTTTCGGAAATGGATCGTATCGCACCGTTTTCAACTTCGTAGACTTAGATGTGCTACTACAATCCTTCTAAAAGCATTTTGGCATTTTGTGGTATTTCGAAAAACATAAAATAACCGATTACACATCACTACTTTTTTACAAATAGCAAATAACACAAAATAAAGGTATGCATTGAGTTCAAGAACTTACTTTGGCGAAGTTTATGCAAATTCCCTTTAATGGAGTTTATGGTGGAGGAATAAACAATTTTTGTAAAACACACAAAACAGGCTGCTGGCGGGATTACAAGAATACAAGGAACAGGAAGCACAGAACAACAACGAATACAGAAAGTCAGGTTATATTGTATTTGCACATTGCAACCTAACTAGTAACATACAATAGTAACTAGTAATTTAGAGTTATTCTTGCCATTATATTGGTGCTACTGGTAGCAAAAGACAACACTAGGGTAGAGTACAGTGACTATATACAAGACAGTGTGGTCATACGATAGTTGGCCATCATTTTCAGGCAAATTTGAGCCTAGAGATATACAGTGCCTTTAGAAATAATCGAACGTTTTTGAATGGTCATTATTTTGGCGCAAGTTATTTTAACTGTTTGATGTTGGCTATACGTGCAGTGTTATGTTTTGACGTTGACATTTATCACCGGCGTTCGTTCGTTGTGCTTTAAGGTGTTGCACGAAGTTTACAGCCGGTTTTAGTTATGGTTCTGTGACCCAACATCCCACCTCCTTCAAACGAGGATTGAAATGTGGCAAACCAGGTCGTATGGGGTGACAAGGTAACCTGGGCTATAAACTCCTTTCTCCCTTGTGGACGGTATCTATCCAGCCCTACTGCAATGGGAACTGGACTTAATGCTCGTTCACCTGGTGCGCATCTACCGGGCATGTATCGCTTTTCGATATATACGGAGTGTGCCCGCCGAGCAAAAACAATAAATTGTAAATATGTTAAAGAGTGCTTATATATATTTGTAGCCATGGTAGTGTTGTTAGAAAAATATTCAATTGGTTTGTGATAGGAAAATACTGTAATTTTGGAAAACAAATACAAGTTGCACTTTGATTGTGCTGGTCCTTCTGAATAATAGGCATAAATAGTTAGACCGCGAGAACATTGGTCCATTCGAGCCGAAGAACAGTTCGTGAACATACAGTTACATTTTTTGACTGTGTGTGAAGTGACAGTGACAGCAGTTGACTTTTTATTTGAATATGAGTGAGGTAGAGGAAGAGTCTGGTGACAGGTTGCGACGGACTAAAAGGTCAAACGCTGGTATTCCTCCAGAGAAGTACGGGGACTGGGAACAGACGGCAGGACAAGCCAACACCCAACCTACTTCCAAACAAGGAAAGGCAGCTCAAGACCAGAAGTTCAATAGCGGGTCATCCCCGGAGTCAATTGGTCAGATGTCAAAGGTCAGTCTCAGATCAAAGACCAATCACAGATCTAACACCAGTCATATTTCAAGAGTTAGTGATACATCAAAAGCCAGTGCTTATCGAGTTGCTGTGCTTAAAGAAAAGCTAAAAGTTGCTGAGGAGATGGCCGCTCTTGATGCTGAGGAACAAGCAAAGGCGAAGGCGAAAGCAAAAGAGCTCCTTCAATTCAAGCTGTCTATCAGAGAAGAGGAACTCAAGGAAGAGTTTCAAATATGTGAAGATGAAGAAGGCGGAAGCAGAAGATCTAACCACTCTTTGTCAAATGTTGGTGATGGTCTACAAGGCTTAATATTAGAGTCACCAGCACCAATGCATAGAGTGGCTCAGTGGCTACAAAGCAGTGGTGGGCAGGATCAAAGCCGAAGATCACCGTTTCCAGTTCCTCAATCCGATCCTGCAATCAGTCAATTGGCACAAGCTCTTCTTGCAGTAGTTCAGACGGTTACAGCAGCTCCAACCCAGACAAGAACGGAAGAACAGACAACGAGGATGATGGCAAGGCAGTCATTGGGTAAAGACTTACGTAACTTTTCTGGGGATCCAGAAGAGTGGCCCGGATTCATCACTCAGTTCCGACGTTCAACAAAATTATGTGGTTTCTCCGAGGATGAGAACCTCTGCCGTCTTCAAAAGTGCTTAAAAGGAGCAGCTAAAGAGTGCGTCAAGTCGATGCTTGTTCTTCCTGACAACATTGAGGTGGCAATAAACGTCTTGGAAGAGAAATATGGCAGGCCTGAGCTTATAATAGAAACTATAGTACAGAGAGCTCGGAAGGCGACAGCTCCTTCTATTGACAAGGGTGAGTCTATTATTGACTTCTCAATTGTAATCCGGAATTTGGTCTCAACCGTAGAAACACTTCAACGTCCAGAGTACCTGATCAATCCTCAGCTTTTGACAGAATTAACCCAGAAACTTCCTGCCGTTTTGAGGATGAGTTGGGGAAAGAAAGTAGCCAAGAAATATCCAGCCATAGCTACCCTCAAAGACTTTTCCAACTGGATTGAGGGAGAGGCTCGAGCTGCTTCGTTTGTGGCAAAAGTTAACTTTCCTAATGATGATGGAAAAGGAAAGTCAGAAGTCAAACGCAATGACAAAAATACAAGAAAGCATACACTGTTTGTGGCTACAACTACAAACACCGATCCAGTTTCAACAGAGCCAAATGAAGCCAAATGTGCTTGTTGTGCTGGAAAGTCCCATTCCATCGAACTTTGTCGCAACTTTCAGTCAAAGGCAATAGACGACAGGTGGACATTGGTACGAGAGAAGAAGTTGTGTTTTGGATGCTTAAAAGAAATGCATCACTCATCTCAATGCAAGAAGAAGAAAGAGTGTGGTGTCGATGGCTGTAAGAGGAACCACAATCCCCTTCTGCACTCAAAGCAATTGTCACAGCAGAGCGTTCCTGAGTCTTCGACTGAATATTCAGCTGAGACAGTCACATTGACTGAAAATATGGACTTGGTCTCTCAGATTCAAGTAGAGTCAACTCAAATTCTCCTTAAGGTGCTTCCTGTTGTGTTATAAGGACCTAAATGTGAAGTCTCAACATTTGCTATGCTCGACCAAGGCTCAACTGCAACATCGATGGATGGTGGTCTAGCAGCAGAGCTTGGACTTTCTGGTCCTATTCGTCCTCTGCGAATCCAGTGGTATGACAGCTCAACAAAGGTGGACTACGAGTCACGCAACGTGAAAGTAAAGGTGCGAGGTGCTAGAATTACAGACTCGTTTGTTATTTCAAATGTAAGGACAGTCTCAAAATTTGATTTACCTACTCGTACATTGAACATTCGCAGCTTAAGTGACATGCATCATTTGCAAGTTTTGGATCTGGAAGCCGTAAAGAGAGCAAAACCCAAGTTCTTGATAGGACAAGCCCAATCGCACCTCATTGAGTCAAGGGAACTTCGCGAGGGTCCAGAGGGTAGTCCAATGGCTTCACTCACCAAAATGGGATGGCTTGTTCATGGAACACATACAATTTCTCGTGGAGAGGAATGCCAATTTATCTGCCATGTCTACAGTAACAAGGAGCGCGATGAAGATCTCCATCAGCTTGTATTTGATTCTTTGGAGTCAAAGTAACAGATGAAAAGTCGAGATCTAGGGAAGATCTCAGAGCCAAAAGCATCATGGAGAAAACTACCAGAAGAAAGGGAGACCGATTTGAAACAGGACTGCTTTGGAGAGATGAGAATTCTGTCCTACCTGAGAGCATGTCAAATGCTCTTCGACGACTCAAGAGCATAGAAAAGAAGATGGATCGTAACCCAGCCTTAGCGAAGCCTCCGAGTCGAAGATCCAAGAGTACATTAAGAAAGGGTTTGCTTGCAAGGCCACTGATAAGGAACTTCAAGTGGTAAGCGCCAAGGAGTGGTACCCTCCTCACTTTGCCGTGACGAACCCAAACAAACCCGGAAAGTTCAGATGGATTTGTGATGCAGCAGCAAAGTCTCATGGTGTTAGCCTGAATGACATGCTACTTCAAGGACCAGACTACCTCAATTCTCTACCTGGCATTCTTTGGAAGTTCAGACGGACGAGGGTGGCAATCTGTGCTGACATCACTGATATGTTTCACCGTGTTTTTATTCGCGATGAAGACCTTCCTGCTCAAAGATTTTTATGGAGAGGAAAAGACAGAAACAGAGAACCAGATGTGATGGTCATGAAGGTAATGATTTTTTGTGCCACCTTTTCTCCCTCTTCAGCTCAATTTGTAAAGAACATCGACGCTTTGGAGTTTAAGGGTTCTTACCCAAAAGCAGTAGCAACAATTATAAACCACCACTACATGGATGACTGGCTTGATTCTGATGATACTGTTAAGGGGGCCATCAAGATGATTGAAGAGGTGAGAACAATTCGCCAAAAAGGAGGATTCATTATTTGCAAATTTGTTTCAAACTACCAAGATGATGGACTCAATTCCTGAGGAACTTAGAGCCAATTCGACAAAAGAACTAAAATTAACACAGGGAGATAACTTTGAAAGAGCTCTTGGGTTAAATTGGAGCCCTAGATCCGACGAGTTCACCTTCAGACTTCAGTTTCCAAAGGTTGACCAAGCTTCTTGTTGGACAGAGACGTCCGACAAAGAGAGATGTCCTCCGGCTTGTCATGTCACTTTTCGATCCTTTGGGTTTTCTTTTGCCGTTCATTATGAAAGCGAAGATTTTGGTTCAGGACATTTGGAGGACTGGAATCGGATGGGATGATGAGCTCCAAGAAGACGAGTGGCATAAGTGGAACAATTGGCTTCAAAACTTGAAGGGCATCACTGAGGTGAAAGTTTCAAGATGCTACTCCCTGTCCATTCCAATAGCTGACAGCATTCAACTTCATGTTTTCTGTGATGCAAGTCAGCAAGCATTTTGTTCAGTTGCCTACCTGAGAGTCGTGGCACGAGTACAAGTAGATGTGGCATTTATCACCGCCAAGTCAAGAGTAGCTCCAATAAAAACCTTATCCATTCCTCGACTAGAACTTCAAGCAAGGGTTTTTGGGTCAAGACTCGCTAGTAGTCTTCGTGGAGAATTGGAGTTAGACATTGCAGAGACAATCGTTTGGACCGACTCAATGCATTGGTTAAGAAATGATACTCGACGTTTCAAGCCATTTGTCTCCCATCGTCTTGGAGAAATTCAAGAGCTCACTGATGGTGACAAGTGGAGATGGCTACCAACGGAACTTAACGTAGCAGATGACGCCACTCGAGACTCAAAAGATCACGATTTGAGCCCCAAGAGCAGATGGTTTAACGGTCTAAAGTTCTTGAAAAATGAACCTCTATTTTGGTCAAAACAACCTGAAATTACAATTAAAGAAGAGACGGAGTTGGTAGGCTTCATTGATGAAGTCATATGTTTAAACATGACACATAATGATGGCTTATTGGATCAAAATCAATTTTCTTCATGGAATCGATTTATTCGTGTAATGACCAGAGTCCTTCGATTTATCACTCAGGCAAGAGGGAAGTCCAATTACAAATCGAGGGCCCTCACAGCACTAGAATTGAAACAAGCAGAGTTACTCGGTCTTAAGACAGCTCAGAGCGACAGCTTTCCAGAAGAGATTGAACGGATGTTACGAGGGAAGTTAATTCCAAAAGGAAGCAAGTTAAGTCAACTTTCTGCTGTTCTTGATGATGATGGTTTAATCAGATTAAAGGGTAGAATCGAACTATCACCTGACTTGGAGGATTCTACTAAAAACCAATTATTTTGGACCCGAAGCACTCTTTGACCGTGCTTCTTATTCAAGAATACCACAACAGAGCTGGACATCATGGATGTGAGTTAGTACTCAATGAACTTCGCCGAAAGTTCTGGATTTTGAATGCTCGAAGTGCAGTTAGACGTTCATGGTCAAATTGTCAATTTTGTAAAAATTCAAGAATCATGCCGAAGATTCCTGAGGTGGCTCCTCTTCCAGATTTCAGAGTCACACGTCAGGTGAGACCATTTATGAAAGTTGGAATTGATTATTTTGGGCCCTATAGCGTGACCATTGGAAGACGTACAGAGAAGAAATACGGAGTCTTCTTCACTTGCCTTAGTACAAGGGCAATACATTTGGAGTTAGCTGGGTCACTAACTACAGATTCAGCTATTCTGGCTTTGCGGAGAATGATTGCAAGACGAGGTCCTCTAGCTGACATTTACTCTGACAATGGTACTAACTTTAGAGGAGCTTCGAGAGAGTTAAGGGAGGCGCTTATGGCTTTGAATCAAGACCTACTGACTTCAACTTTGGCGTCCAAGGGTATAACTTGGCATTTTATCCCTCCAGGATCACCACATATGGGAGGCAGTTGGGAGCGATTAGTGCGGTCGGTCAAGATTGCACTGTCTACGACTTTGAAATCACGTTCACCCAAGGAGGAAGTTCCACACACTTTATTCTGTGAAGCAGAACACACGGTGAATAGTAGACCGTTGACATTTGTTTCAATGGATCCGGACGACAAGGAAGCTCTGGCACCTAATCACTTCCTTATTGGGCCTGCTGGAACGGCACCACCAACAGGAGTATCTGAGCCATTTGATTTGTATCTGCGGAACCAGTGGAAGTTGGCTCAAGCTTTGGCAGATATGTTTTGGAGCCGTTGGGTTAAGGAATATCTCCCATCTTTGACAAGGAAAAGGAAGTAGCAACACAGAACTCCAGAGGTCGAGATCGGAGACATCGTAGTCATTTGTGACAGCACCCTTGCGGGAAACAACTGGCCAATGGGGGAAGTAGTAGCTACATTTCCCGGAAAAGGTAGCAGATGTTCGTACTAGTAAGGGAGTTTTAAGACGACCTGTGGTTAAGCTTGGCGTTCTTGATGTGCATGCTAAAGAAACCAGAAGTCCTTTAGCAGGGGGAAGAATGTGCCCGCCGAGCAAAAACAATAAATTGTAAATATGTTAAAGAGTGCTTATATATATTTGTAGCCATGGTAGTGTTGTTAGAAAAATATTCAATTGGTTTGTGATAGGAAAATACTGTAATTTTGGAAAATAAATACAAGTTGCACTTTGATTGTGCTAGTCCTTCTGAATAATAGGCATAAATGGTTAGACCGCGAGAACACGGAGAGCTGGAGAGAAGTAAAGGTAGTTTTTTACCTAAACTAGGGCGTACGGATTATACCCAGGCCAAATCATATCGTCCCATTAGTCTTACACCCTTCTTACTAAAGACGCTTAAGAAACTTTGTGACAGAGAAATACGGGAAAGGGTGCTGGTTTTACACCCATTGCACCTGAACCAACACGCCTATATCTCAGGGAGATCTACTGAATCGGCGCTACAAGCTGTATTGAACCGGATTGAGAAATCGCTAGACAATAAAATGACCACGCTGAGAGTTTTCTTTTCATTGATATTGAAGGACCCTTCGACAAGGCTTCCTTTGAAAGCATTAACTCTGCCTTACGCAGACATGACGTGGCAACCACTCCCTGGGAATGGATAAAACACATGCTTACGATAAGAGCAGTACAAATTAATATAGGAGACAACTCCATCAGACTACCTTCCTCTACAATATGCCTTTAATCGACAATTTAATGTCTACGAAAATTCGGGGTTTATCCAGCATACAGATATATCCATCTTTACTGACGGATCTAAAACAAAGCATGGAACGGGTGCTGGAGTTTTCTCTGACGATCTGAACCTCCGCCAAAGCATACCACTAGGCAAAATGACCACTGTCTTTCAAGCGGGTGTATGGTGCAAAAGCAATTCTTGAAAGGAAAATCGAGAATCAATGTATTGGTATCTTCAGTGACAGTAGAGCCGCTGTATTAGCTCTGGGCAGCTGCAAAATGACCTTAGGTGTGGTACTGCAGTGCCGTGAAGCTTTCGAGGATATCTAAAAAAATAATGTCGTTTCCCTTGTATGGGTGAAAGAACATAACGGCAACTACGGCAATGAGGAGGTTGATGAAACTGCGAGACTGGCTTCCGGACAACTTCTCTGGGGGCCAGAACCCGTAATCCCTATATCCCTTACTATATCAAGAAACCTTAAACAGCTTCATACGAAGATGGGTTAATATGCAAAGCTGCCGTCAAGCAAGAGCTGCTATTACAGCGCCCTCGACAAAGACAGCCAAATATTGCTTGCAACTGTCCTGAAGGAACCTTCGACTAGTCGTGGGTATCCTATCTGGACACTGCACTCTAAAGCAACATATGCACAGGATGGAACTGGTGGACAGCCCAAACTGTCGCGGATGCAACGAGGATGACGAGGTAGCAGAGCACGTTCTGTGCCACTGTCCAGCTCTCGCAGGAGTCAGAGGATCCATGTTGGGGGATTTCTGGCTCGATATGGTCAGAATTAGCAACACTCCAGTTGCGGTCGTCCTTAAGTACATTCAAAGGATTGGATGGCTTGAGTGATACCCAACTTGGAGAGCTGCTGGAAGGTAGCACAATGGGCCCACTTAATGCGGCCTAAGTGCGTGTGAGGTAACTCACCCTCCATATTTAATCCAGCAGCGCACACACCAACGGAAACCAAATGGAACTGTTCATTTCGTTATGGACAAAGCAAAACTCTTCAAATCTGACAATTCTAAATTGTCACATTTAAATACTGTGCAGCATATCAGTTTTTTAGGGCAATCGATGATAAAATTTCACCCGCTTGCGACGCTAATGAATTATTTGACACTGATAATTTACAATTGTCAGATTTGAAAGGTTTTGTTTTTTTCCATAACCAAATGAACAGGGTCTACCAACCTCTTTGGGAACAACTTAGAGGTAACTAAATATTTTGCCTGTTAATGGCGGATATACGCCTCGACCAATAGCGACAGAGACATCCCAATGGCCACACTGTCTTGTATATAGCCACTGTAGGGTAGAGCATTCTGTCTCATGCTATCTTAAATAGAAGACCCGTATTCACCAACAATGCGCTGTGCCACTTGGTGTTATTATTGTGCCTTCTGTTATAGGGCATTCAATTTATAAAGTGCTCAAAGGCTGCAACTTTTCAAGAGAACCACATGACTGCATTCAATTCAAATTGTTCCGGTGATAAAAATAGTACTCCGATTGGATCTCTGAGAGGGAATGAAGCCAAGCAAATAAAGTTGAATAATAGCAAAAACCGTATAAATATTGGAACATGGAACGTTCGAAGTCTGTTTACAGCTGTAAAACTGACCAATATTGATATGCAGATAGGGCAGTTCAAAATATCAATTCTAAGAGTGTGTGAAACACGCTGGTCAGGCTCAGGATGATGCAACAGTATTAATGGTGCAACCCTGTACTATTCTGGAAACGAAGAACACAATCATGGAATTAGAATTATTGTTGAAAAACATGTAAGTAAGAGTTTCTTAGACTTTATACCTTACTACGCTGGAGTAATATTACTAAAAATCCGATTAATATAAATACATATAGTCCAGGTATATGCTCCAACCTTCGATAAGTCCGATGAAGAAGTAGAAGCTACTAACATACAGCAAACCACATGAATTAAACGTCATGCAATGTGGTTTTAATGCTAAAGTAGGTAAAGGAGAAATAGCGGAAGGTATAATAGGGCCTTTCGGTTTAGGAGAAAGAAACAGAAGAGCTGATGGACTGATACAATGATGCCAAGAGCAACAATTTAAAATCGCAAACACATGGTTCACCTTATCACCGAGAAGACTATTCACGCGAAAGCCTTTTCAATTTACAGATTGAATTAAT
Source organism: Agriotes lineatus (assembly GCA_940337035.1). Lineage (NCBI taxonomy): Eukaryota > Metazoa > Arthropoda > Insecta > Coleoptera > Elateridae > Agriotes > Agriotes lineatus. Next base: position 43,494,386 of record OW679196.1, on the reverse strand, counting down.
TAGTTTGCAATCAAATCACCTTCATTTTCATAAACAAAAAAGATATAGTACATCGGGGACAAGAGCTCTTACATACCCGGGTGCACATAAGCATTCTTTACAGACCTAGAGCAATAGAGGAATAAATACTTGATTGGTTACCTATACTCCTACCACTTAAACAGCAACAAGTTGCAAGGCTGAACCTGTCAATTTACCCCCAAATGTATTTTAATTAAAGAAATGTATTTTAATTAAAGAAATGTAGTTCTTCGAATTAACTTGTGATTTGTTCCCAGAAAAATTTACAAATTAGTTAAAGAAATTGAAAAAGACAATACAATAAAAATACCTAGTTCAATAAAAAATATGAACGACATTAATAAATGCGTTTATCTGTTTGGTATCAATATTATATATATATATATATATATATATATATATATATATATATATATATATATATACCTGGTTTCCCACATACGACGATTTTCTAGTGTATGTAACCGGTCTAACGGCGAGTTTTCGCCCTTGCGACGACGTCGTCGGAAATCTTACACATGTAAGGGTACGTACAACGACTCGATGAACGCGCCCACTACCGGCATGCGCCAACGCCGTTTCTTAAGAACTACGTGGTCGATTTTTGTGCGAAGTTAGCCTCGGTTGCCTATACTACAGCTCCGAAAATATCAAAATTCGTTGAAGGTTGCCTATACTCAAGCTGGGAAAATTTCAAAATTCGTTGAGGGTTGCCTATTACCTGTTATATACAGTGTGTCCAAGATAAGGAGGGCCAGTATGGGGATCTCGGTAATGGTAAGAGATACAAATTTGGTTAAATGGGAAGAAAGTTGCGCAATTAAAGGACTAAAAAAATGACGTCTAGAAATCCTTGATATGATTTTTCGTTTTTGAATTATCTCAAAAAAACTGAATTTTTGGATTTTATTTTTTATTTTTTTCTGGCGTTAATATTAAAGTTAGAGCGAAACTGATTAAACTTCTTTATAGCAACTTTTAGTGGACTTAATGATTACGTTATCATTTTTTTTATCCAACGTTTCGCCTTCGAGAAACCATCATCAACTTCATTTTTTTAAATACGGTCCTGGTTTTTTGATGCCAAATTTGCAAAGCCCTTGTTACTCTGAATTAAAAAATGTACCACATATTATGATTTAATTACGTTTCGTTTTTTTTTTCTGATCATCATCAGAAAATTTTTTAGATACGGACCTGCATTTTTGATAATTTTGTAAAAATAAGTTTATACAGTAAGATAGGCGTTTTTAGATGCCGTTAAAGTATTAAAATGCACATCATAATGTCAGAATTCTGATACATTAATTTAATAAGCAACCAAAAACTATTAACAATAAACAAAAAAGAAATGAACAAAAGATAGACAGAAAGAATAACAAAACAAACATCGAAACTATTTAATAGGTATTAAATTTACAGAAGGTATTCAAAAAGGTTGCCATCATTCTCCATGCATAAATAACATCTAACTGTAGAATCTAAAACATTATTCAGCAATACTGGCGTTATACTTTGAAAGGCTTCGAGAACCAATCTTCTAAGTTCTTCTTCTATTTCAAAACGTTAAATACCTATTACATTGTTTCAAGGCTCGTTTTCTCATTCTTTCTGCCTATCTTTTGTTCATTTATTTGTTGTTTATTGTTAATAGTTATTGGTTGCTTATTAAATTAATGTATCAGAATTCTGACATTATGATGTGCATTTTAATATTTTAACGGCATCTAAAAACGCCTATCTTACTGTATGAACTTATTTTTACAAAATTATCAAAAATGCAGGTCCGTATCTAAAAAATTTTCTGATGATGATCAGAAAAAAGCTCGAAACGTAATTAAATCATAATATGTGGTACATTGTTGAATTCAGAGTAACAAGGGCTTTACAAATTTGGCATCAAAAACCAGGACCGTATTTAAAAAAATAAAGTTGATGACGTTTTCTCGAAGACGAAACGTCGGATAAAAAAATTGATAACGTAATCATTAAGTCCACTAAAAGTTGCTATAAAGAAGTTTAAGCAATTTCGCTCTAACTTTAATATTAACGCCAGAAAAAAATAAAAAAGAAAATCCAAAAATTCAGTTTTTTTGAGATAATTCAAAAACGAAAAATCATATCAAGGATTTCTAGACGTCATTTTTTTAGTCCTTTAATTGCGCAACTTTCTTCCCATTTAACCAAATTTGTATCTCTTACCATTACCGAGATTCCCATACTGGCCCTGCTTATCTTGGACACACTGTATATGGTGAATTTCGCTCGCTCTGGCTGCAACATAATCTGTTTTGTGAAGATAATCTCGTAGGCAAGACGTCATCGGTGCAGTCAGCCGAATTCGCTATTAATAAAAACGTTTTAAGAATTAATTACAAGTTCTGTCCTCTGATGTCTTTAATATTTAACCATTTTATTACCTTAAACATTACATTTATTTGTATTTACCGAGGTCGTAGTGGCATTATTTCAGTAGAATAGAATTTTTAAACAAATAGGAAAGGTTTGTGCGGTTATGGGATCACCTATTACCTTCTAATAATCTCTTTATTTGGTTTTTAGGTGATCTAAAAATTATTGTAAACTACTTGATTTGGAAGTTGGGAATATTTATTATTAAAGATAATCTTCAAAATACTCGATTACTTGGTCTAAACATTATTAAAATGCTTTTCGTTGTATTTCAGGTTCGTACAGTAGAAAATTAATTATACAGCAGATAAACTATATTCAAAGTAGTGTAAAAGCCAAATCCAGGGATGAAAATATTACGAACTACATTAACGAAAGTATACAGTGTGTTTGTAGATCGCTAGACAGCTCGTAACTTTGTTAATAATAGAGATATCGAAAAGAACTTTCTTCTGTTTTAAATGCCAGTATACAACCTAAAAATTGACGTTAACCAATTTAAGCCATAGCCTCCTATTTTTACGTGGTGATACACAACTTTGGTTTTTTAAATGGAATGCCCTGTATATTTTTAGATATTTGAAATCAGCACTAAAAGTGCTTTATAATAGCATTCTTAAATTTAAATTTAGGAACTTATTATTTTTCAAAATTAAAAAAAAATTTTTAGTCAAAGTAGGCCATGAATTACGCAAAATCAATAGCAATCCAACAAGAAATGCAACACAAACTCCAATTGACTCTAAAAATTCCTCATGACCGAATTATAGCACCAAACGTACTAAAACAATTGATAACTATGTTTTTTAAATGGAACAATATGAGTTGTTAAAGCAAAGAGCGTTGTATGACCGATTATATGTAATTTAGCAAAGAGCGTTGTATGACCGATAATATGTAATTTAGCAAAGAGCGTCATATGTGCCATTGCCTATATAGCACAAAGACGTGCTGCGCAGCAAAACAAAGATCGTTGTATGACCTATAATATGTAATTTTGCCTTCCCAAGAGCGTCATATGTGCTGTAGTACATATTCAATATATCTATAATAGGCCATGCGGCGAACCGATTAGTGCTGCGCAGCAAAAAAAGTAGTCGAGACAATGATTACGTTATTAGCTGACCCGGCAAACGCTGTTCTGCCCAAAAATAATATTGGTCTGTGACCGCCACTATAGAGTTTTAATTTTATGTTATGTCTACCGTCTTTGACTTAAAAATAAATGCCATTTTCGCAATCAACGTCCCAAAAACATCAATAACGACACCCATAACGATTTTTAGGCTTATTTACCCCATTGCATCTTCTAAGAGGTTGCTTTTCAGAAAATCACGAAATACGTGTTTGATTATTTGTTTTTAGGAGTACTCGTACTAAGTATCATGTCGAAACGTCTATTTAATATTATTTTTCCGTACAAAATTGGAACCCGCATTTTAAAGTCAATATTAAGTACATCGATTCCTTTAGATTTACTTTTAATCGAGTTTATAATTCCGACAATATCCGCAATATTAACACTGAGTTCATTTAGTTTGTGGTTTTTATAAAAATCTAATACATTATTGTTATCATTGTTGACGTTTGGTACATTATTTATGAAAAAATTATTAATGAATCGGGTGTACTTAAATGTTCTGGTATGGTATTGTTGCTTTTAATATTGTTCACACACAAAGATTTAATTTCCCTCCATATGGATTTAGTATCATAGCCATCAAATACAAAGTTAAAATACGCTTTTTTCTCCTTTGTAGCTAAAGTCACAGAATTTCGTATCGATTTGCAATATTTCCAATGCGCTAATGATTTGGAATGTTTATACCTATGATATGCCTTATTCTTTAAGTTTATTAGAAGCTTGATAGTCTCTGTTATCCGTGGCTTGCATTTATGGGTAATTTTAACTAATTTTGAACCAGAATTTGCAGAAATCACTGGAAATTGTGAAAGCATATTTTTTTGGAAAATCGGGACATTTCGGGAAAGCATTTCGTTGCGGGACAACTAGTTCCAAATCGGTAAAATCACGAAGGTATAATTAAACCAATTAATAATATAATATTAATATAAAGAAAACTAATACCTACGACTTGGTACAAAGAAATACGATATAAAATAACACGGCGACCTTGGGACTTTTGTGCAAGAACGGAATGCCATCCGACGTGACGTATATATAAACAGTGACCCAACAACAGGATGCAAATTCCGCTGCATTTGCTGGTCTATCTTTAATTTCTTTGTGTGTGTTAAGCCTTAATTTTAAATGTAAAATTGTTAGTAGCACACATTTTCCAATATGAAAAGACCACTTGTCGTTAGACTTCAAAACATTTATACTCTTAGATGTTTACTTAATATCGCAAATTACAGGCTCTTAGAGAAAGATATTTCTTTATATTTGGCAGGTTTTAAAAAATATATATCATTATCAGGGGAAGCTAAAGCTGTTAATATAACTAATACGTCTATATTCTCTGAGACTATAACTAAACCTGTCTCTATCCAATCGAATATCAGGTGCAGTTTTCGTCTTGAGCCATCGGGATTTATTCGATGTTTCTGATGATCGACAAAAACAATTGCTTTTTTTCGTAATTACGTACAATAAAATTAATATAACTAGTACTGCTTATATAAAATGAGAAAATATATGTGACGGGATTTGATACGCCTCAAAACACTTTTGGTTTAATTTATTTGAAGTGACTACGTTTTTGCTTAACTTGCTGCTGGAGGCCAATCTAAAAAAATATTACGCGATATTATTTTAATACCCATGTATGATGCCACAAAATTATTTGTCCCATTTTCTAATTTCGAAAAACGCACCCAGTGAATTATATATAATTCACCTAGCTTTAAATTTAAAATATGGTAACATATCGAAGTTAACTTTGGTAATAAACGCCCAATCTTCGTGGAATTTTAAACAGCTGTAACCAAAAAGGCCCCGAACAACTTAAAACCGTTTGGAAACATTAAAAGTCACCCCCCGGATAGAAAAAAAATATTAAGTTTTACGTCTAACGACCGTAAATACACATTTTGGTAAATATCTTGACTCCAGCGCCACCTAACGGGTTCATTTTTTGTATAGACATTTCTCTCTACGTAACCAACGTACATTCCGAATATGAGCTAAATCGGACCGTAAATACACATTTTGGTAAATATCTTGACTCCAGCGCCACCTACCTGGTTCATTTTTTGTATAGACATTTCTCTCTACGTAACCAACGTACATTCCGAATATGAGCTAAATCGGACCGTAAATACACATTTTGGTAAATATCTTGACTCCAGCGCCACCTACCTGGTTCATTTTTTGTATAGACATTTCTCTCTACGTAACCAACGTACATTCCGAATATGAGCTAAATCGGACCGTAAATACACATTTTGGTAAATATCTTGACTACAGCGCCACCTACCGGGTTTATTTTGTGTATAAACATTTCTCTCCACGTAACCAACGTACATTCCAAATATGAGCTAAATCGGACCATAAATACAATTTATCGAAATATCTCGACGACATGCTTGAGCAGTGCGTACTCGAACGGTTTCCAGTCTTTCTTCCCGTTGCTCATCGGTATCTGAAACTCGTATGCCCTTTGCTTTTGTGTTTGAAGTGTAGATCGACCAATCGCTTGTCGTTTGGGTGGCATAATTGCTATATACGAGGATAAATTTAGTATTCCTTTTTGTATGCTAGTGTACGAAAAAATATTGTACGATGATCGACAAAAACAACAATTGCTTTTTTTCATAATTACGTACAATAAAATTAATATAACTATTTAAAATTGCACCATACTGTTGAAGAGTAATTTTTTAATTAAGACTGTATTAAAAAACACTTACTTGTTAATAACAATTGAAAAAATAAAAAGCACACCTTCTCACTCGTGGGGAACTTTTCTATAAACTTTTCCGAAATTAAAACAAATATATCAAAATCGGTTTTGAGTCAACGAAGTTAGAACTTTTTTTCCTTAGTAAATGGACTACAGTGCAATACGGTTGCTTATATAAAATGAGAAAATATATGTGACGGGATTTGATACGCCTCAAAACACTTTTGGTTTAATTTATTTGAAGTGACTACGTTTTTGCTTAACTTGCTGCTGGAGGCCAATCTAAAAAAATATTACGCGATATTATTTTAATACCCATGTATGATGCCACAAAATTATTTGTCCCATTTTCTAATTTCGAAAAACGCACCCAGTGAATTATATATAATTCACCTAGCTTTAAATTTAAAATATGGTAACATATCGAAGTTAACTTTGGTAATAAACGCCCAATCTTCGTGGAATTTTAAACAGCTGTAACCAAAAAGGCCCCGAACAACTTAAAACCGTTTGGAAACATTAAAAGTCACCCCCCGGATAGAAAAAAAATATTAAGTTTTACGTCTAACGACCGTAAATACACATTTTGGTAAATATCTTGACTCCAGCGCCACCTACCTGGTTCATTTTTTGTATAGACATTTCTCTCTACGTAACCAACGTACATTCCGAATATGAGCTAAATCGGACCGTAAATACACATTTTGGTAAATATCTTGACTACAGCGCCACCTACCGGGTTTATTTTGTGTATAAACATTTCTCTCCACGTAACCAACGTACATTCCAAATATGAGCTAAATCGGACCATAAATACAATTTATCGAAATATCTCGACGACATGCTTGAGCAGTGCGTACTCGAACGGTTTCCAGTCTTTCTTCCCGTTGCTCATCGGTATCTGAAACTCGTATGCCCTTTGCTTTTGTGTTTGAAGTGTAGATCGACCAATCGCTTGTCGTTTGGGTGGCATAATTGCTATATACGAGGATAAATTTAGTATTCCTTTTTGTATGCTAGTGTACGAAAAAATATTGTACGATGATCGACAAAAACAACAATTGCTTTTTTTCATAATTACGTACAATAAAATTAATATAACTATTTAAAATTGCACCATACTGTTGAAGAGTAATTTTTTTAATTAAGACTGTATTAAAAAACACTTACTTGTTAATAACAATTGAAAAAATAAAAAGCACACCTTCTCACTCGTGGGGAACTTTTCTATAAACTTTTCCGAAATTAAAACAAATATATCAAAATCGGTTTTGAGTCAACGAAGTTAGAACTTTTTTTCCTTAGTAAATGGACTACAGTGCAATACGGTTGCTTATATAAAATGAGAAAATATATGTGACGGGATTTGATACGCCTCAAAACACTTTTGGTTTAATTTATTTGAAGTGACTACGTTTTTGCTTAACTTGCTGCTGGAGGCCAATCTAAAAAAATATTACGCGATATTATTTTAATACCCATGTATGATGCCACAAAATTATTTGTCCCATTTTCTAATTTCGAAAAACGCACCCAGTGAATTATATATAATTCACCTAGCTTTAAATTTAAAATATGGTAACATATCGAAGTTAACTTTGGTAATAAACGCCCAATCTTCGTGGAATTTTAAACAGCTGTAACCAAAAAGGCCCCGAACAACTTAAAACCGTTTGGAAACATTAAAAGTCACCCCCCGGATAGAAAAAAAATATTAAGTTTTACGTCTAACGACCGTAAATACACATTTTGGTAAATATCTTGACTCCAGCGCCACCTACCGGGTTCATTTTTTGTATAGACATTTCTCTCTAAGTAACCAACGTACATTCCGAATATGAGCTAAATCGGACCGTAAATACACATTTTGGTAAATATCTTGACTACAGCGCCACCTACCTGGTTCATTTTTTGTATAGACATTTCTCTCTACGTAACCAACGTACATTCCGAATATGAGCTAAATCGGACCGTAAATACACATTTTGGTAAATATCTTGACTCCAGCGCCACCTACCTGGTTCATTTTTTGTATAGACATTTCTCTCTACGTAACCAACGTACATTCCGAATATGAGCTAAATCGGACCGTAAATACACATTTTGGTAAATATCTTGACTACAGCGCCACCTACCGGGTTTATTTTGTGTATAAACATTTCTCTCCACGTAACCAACGTACATTCCAAATATGAGCTAAATCGGACCATAAATACAATTTATCGAAATATCTCGACGACATGCTTGAGCAGTGCGTACTCGAACGGTTTCCAGTCTTTCTTCCCGTTGCTCATCGGTATCTGAAACTCGTATGCCCTTTGCTTTTGTGTTTGAAGTGTAGATCGACCAATCGCTTGTCGTTTGGGTGGCATAATTGCTATATACGAGGATAAATTTAGTATTCCTTTTTGTATGCTAGTGTACGAAAAAATATTGTACGATGATCGACAAAAACAACAATTGCTTTTTTTCATAATTACGTACAATAAAATTAATATAACTATTTAAAATTGCACCATACTGTTGAAGAGTAATTTTTTTAATTAAGACTGTATTAAAAAACACTTACTTGTTAATAACAATTGAAAAAATAAAAAGCACACCTTCTCACTCGTGGGGAACTTTTCTATAAACTTTTCCGAAATTAAAACAAATATATCAAAATCGGTTTTGAGTCAACGAAGTTAGAACTTTTTTTCCTTAGTAAATGGACTACAGTGCAATACGGTTGCTTATATAAAATGAGAAAATATATGTGACGGGATTTGATACGCCTCAAAACACTTTTGGTTTAATTTATTTGAAGTGACATTACGTTTTTGCTTAACTTGCTGCTGGAGGCCAATCTAAAAAAATATTACGCGATATTATTTTAATACCCATGTATGATGCCACAAAATTATTTGTCCCATTTTCTAATTTCGAAAAACGCACCCAGTGAATTATATATAATTCACCTAGCTTTAAATTTAAAATATGGTAACATATCGAAGTTAACTTTGGTAATAAACGCCCAATCTTCGTGGAATTTTAAACAGCTGTAACCAAAAAGGCCCCGAACAACTTAAAACCGTTTGGAAACATTAAAAGTCACCCCCCGGATAGAAAAAAAATATTAAGTTTTACGTCTAACGACCGTAAATACACATTTTGGTAAATATCTTGACTCCAGCGCCACCTACCGGGTTCATTTTGTGTATAGACATTTCTCTCTAAGTAACCAACGTACATTCCGAATATGAGCTAAATCGGACCGTAAATACACATTTTGGTAAATATCTTGACTCCAGCGCCACCTACCGGGTTCATATTTTGTATAGACATTTCTCTCGAAGTAACCAACGTACATTCCGAATATGAGCTAAATCGGACCGTAAATACACATTTTAGTAAATATCTTGACTCCAGCGCCACCTACCGGGTTCATTTTTTGTATAGACAATTCTCTCTAATTAGCCAACGTACATTCCGAATATGAGCTAAATCGGACCGTAAATACACATTTTGGTAAATATCTTCACTACAGCGCCACCTACCGGGTTTATTTTGTGTATAAACATTTCTCTCCACGTAACCAACGTACATACCAAATATGAGCTAAATCGGACCATAAATACAATTTATCGAAATATCTCGACGACATGCTTGAGCAGTGCGTACTCGAACGGTTTCCAGTCTTTCTTCCCGTTGCTCATCGGTATCTGAAACTCGTATGCCCTTTTCTTTTGTGTTTGAAGTGTAGATCGACCAATCGCTTGTCGTTTGGTTGGCATAATTGATTTGACAGCGAAAGTAATGCTTTGTGACGATTATTGCAAATTCACTTGGAAAAAGCAAAGAAAATGTATTTCCTAATTTCAAAAAACCCACCTAGTGAATTATATATAATTCACCTAGCTTTAAAATTAAAATATTTTAACTTGAGCACGAAAATGTGTTAAGTTTTTTCCTTTAATTATTGTAATAATAATCTAAACCTATTAAAACGCGGATGAAAAATATAAATATTAATATTTTTCTTCTGAGATTAAAACTACGCAATTTTTGGTGTCTATACAAAAAGTTCAAAATCTGGTACAATTTAAACTTGTAATTTGGTACAATTTTTTGAGGATCTCTGGCAACACTGGGCAAACGCCGTTTTGCCCAAAAATAATTCGTCTCTGAAACCCCGTTCCACCACTATAGAGTAGAGTTTTAATTTTGTCATGTTCACCTCCTTGGGCTTAAAAATAAATGCCATTTTCGCAATCAACGTCCCAAAGTACCTCAATAACGACACCCATAACGATTTTTAGGCTTATTGACCCCATTTCACCCCCTAAGGGGTTGATTTTCGGAAAATCACGAATTACGTGTTTGGTTATTTTTTTTATGAGTACTCCTACGAAGTTTCAAGTCGAAACGTCTATTTAATATTATTTTTCCTTACAAAATTGGAACCCTCATTTTACCCCTTTAGGGCTTGAATTTCGAAATATCCTTCCTTATTCCTTGTATGCATCATAGCTGTGACCATAGGCGTAACTAGCGGGGGGGCCAGGGGGGCCAGGTCCTCCACAAAGTGCCGTCTGGCCCACCCCAGAAAAATAGAAATTAAATAAATTTAAAAATCTGCTTTTATTATTAACCCGTTTAATTAATTTAATTAAAGTAAGGGTTTGGTTTTATCGACCCCCACGCTAATAATTATTTTGAAAATACTGTTTTCGTTTGAATATATTTTTTTTTAGTTAATTGTGTTCCATTTTTGTTAGTTTCTCTTAAGTTTTCTATAAATAAAGGACCAACTTATCTGCACAGAAAAATACAATTGCAATTATTTCATATGCTGGTAAGTAAATGAGTCGAAAACTTGAGTGCATCGCTAACTACTTCCTGGGCACATACAGCTAGCTACCTATATTATAGGCTCATCCAGTTCAGACTTATGGTGACTTGCTATTTGGATGTTTGCCTTGCCTAAAGAGTTGAGTTTGTAGTTTGAAGTGTACGATCCAGAATTTTATGTTTAATAGTATTATATGTAAGCAAAGAAATGGCGTGGTGCTTGAATTTCCACAGTTGCTAGCCCAAGACAGAACAAAGATAAATCACAATAGCAATTAAGAGGATATTGATGTTTTCAAGAAAGTATTTGCTTCGACGATACTGAGAAAAAATAAAAAGTGTGACTCAAAAACGTGTAAATGGAAACCTAGTGTTGTTTCCCAAAAAAATCTGTTTCTCCTGGAATAATATTTTTTACCGCCAAACTCATTGAGCTGCAAGAAGTAATCTATACATTTTTTATGTTGTTTATGAACCGAGAAATAATTTATATCAATATATCCTCAGACATGTAGGTAGTATTACGAGGGTAGCAACCATAATTCCTGCAAACCAATAGATCAAGTGCACCATGGAAACCAAACTTGCCATGAAACAAATGTTCGTTGTTTTCTAGTGTAACAGTTCAAATTTAGTTTTGATAATTGCAACAGTAATTACACAGTTAATTTTGAAATAAGCGTTGTGCATCAAGAATGAATTTAACGAGAGAGAATTTTAGAGGCATGATTTACTATGACTTTAAAAGTTTCCTATCTCCGAAAGAAAGTTTTGGATAACTTCGTGCTGCTTGGTGACCAAGCGCCTTCGCATCAGAGGACTGTTTATTACTGCTTTAATGAATTTAAACTTGAACGAGATTCACTCAGCGACGATTTTTGCGAAGGAAGACCAATTTATGTAGTTACCGATACCAACATAAACGCTGTGCCAAGAATGTTTCAGTAGGACAATTGAGTCACATATAGAATTATTAAAAGCATCTTGGACATTGGCATGACTGCAATAAACTAGATTTTACATAATCATTTGGATGTAAGAAAAGTCTGTTGTGGGTGGATACCACACAGTTTAACAGAAACACAACAACAGCATGTGGATTGGTATAAGAAATATGATGAAGGTAGATCTAAAGTAGTTTATAGGTTTATACCATAACTGGTGACGATAACCGTATATATGCATTTGAACCCGAATCTAAGCGGCAGTCTGCACAATGGATGTTTCCAACAGATCCTAATCCAGTTAAAATGAAGCGATCTCGAAAAGTTGGTAAGCAAACGATTGCTTGCTTCTTTTCAAAGTCACAACTGTCGTGCTTGAAAATAGACGTACGGTTACCGCAGAATGGTACACAACAGAATGGCTGCCAGACGTTATTAAAAAAGCTCGTTTACGGCGCCCAAGGAGTGAAATCGTTCTGTACCATGACAATGCTTTTAGTCATACCGCACATCAAACCAAATAATGTTTAGAGACTTTCGGATTAAAATTGCTAAGGTATCCCCCATACAGTTCGACCTAGCACCTTCCGATTACTTTCTATCCTCCCTTAAAAGATAAAATGCATGATGTACGATTTGGAACTCCCAAAGATGCTGTGGAAAGCTTCAACAACCTTGTTTCTCAAGTGACTCAAAAAGAGCGGAATATATATTTTGAAAATTGGTTTTACCGAATGCGTAAATGTTTCGAGTTTAAGGGCGAATATTTTGAGAAACAATAATAAAAACAAATGTTGGCTACAAAAGTTTTATTTGAAATGGGCAGTGAAGTACGCCGATATCGTCATTAAAATACGAGAAATCGGCAGTGAAGTAATCCATTGTTTTACGACTTTTTTGTAGGTGGCGAGGCGACAGATAAACGTCAATCGACCGAAAATAACCTACAAAAGTTGGTTAAAATGTTGTAATTTCACGATTTCTCGATTTCAAAAATAAAACATAGTGTACACCTCAGTACTGAAATTCATTTTTATCCCTCATGTGGTTTATTTGCCTTGGCCCTACGGGCTTCGGCAACTAAATCCACATTCGTGAGAAAAAATTAAACTTCAGTGCATTGGTATACAAACTACTATTGTTTTATTAGATTGCAGATATTTATGGGGTTACCCTCGTATAAGAGCGTCAAAGAACAGGCAAATAAGTGTATGCGAAAAAGTTATGTATGTACGCAAATTCATGTCTTCATAGGTATTGACGATGGTTGGCTGGGGGGCCTGGCCCTCCCCAGCTAAAAATCCTAGTTACGCCAATGGCTGTGACATACCCGGCGTTGCCAGGGCATAATATTACGTAAAACTATGCGTGTATGTTTTGAAACATGACTTTTCCATCGTTTTATTTCGGTTTTTACATCCTTAAAAAAAATCGATTTTTCCTAATTTTCCGAGTTTTCCACTCCCATTTTTTTCTTCGAAAAGCCATTCAAAAACGAAAACATTCGAAATCCCATACAAAAATACCATAGAAAATCATCTTTTTGATTTTCCGAATTTTCCGACTTTCCCGGTGGATTTCCCCAAAATTTTCTTTAATACAAACCTTGTCCTGACAATTAGAAACACAACAACAAAAATGAGCCAAATCTGTCACGCCTTCCTCCAGTGATGAGTAACATACATGCGGCGATTGATTTTATCATAAAAATTTAGGATTTCCATTTAAAAACATTCGCTAACGTCATAACTCAAAACAGAAGACAATCTAAAGGTTATAATTTCAGTAAAATATGTCTTATTTAAAATAAAAATTGACGTGTTCAAAGATTTCTTTCAAAAACATTTGATAAAAGTTCGATTGCTGTTGACAGCCGGTTATTCCTGGAATTTTAAATGGCAACGTTGCTCTTCGCTTCAACGTATTTCCAATGTGCAACTTTGCAATTATTTCGCTGAGGCCGTTACGCACGTGATATTAGCTCAACCAGTGTTGCCAGCATGGGCGATTTTTCGCCATTTGGGCTACTCGGATAGTTCTGTTTGCTAACAAATTTATGATTTTGCGACAAAGCGAAATCTGGGCTATTTTCCGAAAAATATTGGCGATAATTGGGCTAACTATTGGGCACACCTGATTTCAATTCTATATTTCGTAATTCTTACAAAAAAATACCGAGATGAGTGGGAAAAATTTCATGAATTTAAAAGTATGACATGATACTACCCAAAACAAACTTCTGTATATAAGCTCGATTTTTTTAGTTTGGATAAAACGGGGTGTAGATGACCATGCCTTTTGTACTGTGTGCCGTTCAATGAATTTTACAAATGCTGGTGGAACATTCATATTTAAAGAAATCTAAAAATTAATACCATTAAGTCATGCTGTGGTCGAACGCGTATTTTTTGTGATGACTGTGGTAAAATGCAAATTGCGAAATTGAATGAAGACAGAATTGCCAGACGCAATACTTCGACTTAAAGCTAATTTTGGTAATGAAAATATTTGTTGTAAACATTTTAATCCTTCAGACGACCTTTTGCATATTCTACCGGGTGATTACAAATGCTTTTCCATCAAATTGTCTTTGAAATATTTGTTGTATGAATAATATGTTAGTGGCACTGTAAGTCTATGTCAAATTCAAGGTTAGCTAAACCTAACCTGCTAACCTCGAATTTGACATAGACTTAAGTGCCAGCAACATATTCATACAATAAATATTTCAAAGGCAACTTAATGGAAAAGCATTTATAATCACCCGGTATATGCAAATCAGAAGATGATACAAATGAGGAAGAACTCTTAAATACATTAACAGAAGAAATTCAAGGAATAATTTAATACTGTTTACCATAATGTTTTCCTTATTACGTAGTAGCAAAGAACATATAACATGTTATATGCTCTGTGGTAGTAGGTATAGTTTTATTGCATATTAACGATTATTGCATAAGTTGTAAGACGCATTTTTTTAAAATAAATAACTATTACATTAATTTACCGTTTTCGTTATTGAATTATTTCAGGAAATTATGAATTTAAAAAAAAATGTATCTAATTTAGTTGGCTATTTTTGGGCTACCTAGACATATAGAAAAGGCGATTCGGCAACGTGAAATACTGGCAACACTGAGCTCAACTGCTAAACTATTGGGCAATGCGCATGTTCGTCTTATGTCTTGCTGTAAAACGAGGTGCGAGGTGCGTTAACCCCGCGGAGTTACATTATATATGGCAGTTATCCGTTAAACTATGTAAGTAGTTCTAAAAGTGTTATATTTAATAAAAAGTTAAAATCTAGCTTCAAGTTTATTTAGTGCCTTTAAAACCAAAGGACCACAGATTACGTAAAGGATAAGTAATTCCATTCCCTCGTTTGCCAGCCATTTTGGATGAAAGTCGATCGTTGTCCTTGAGTGTTCGCCGACCTCACGACTTTTTTATTAGGTGTGTCGCATCAACGGACAGAAAGGTAGGTTTTTTGAAATCTTTAATTCAATTTCAGTAGGTATGCTCGAAAACTTTTTATCCTCTAGAGGCCTGTGTAATTATTTTGTCAAAAAAATGTTTTGGCAGTCGTAAAGTCACATTGGCATTTTATGTCTATCAGTTTAAGGTTATATTAGGAATGTGTTCAGTATTAAACATCATGTAAAAGGTAAGCGATTCTGTCAAAATTGTATAGGTTTTTTATTATTAAGTACCTTTATTCATCACTGCCAACATACATTAAATTTTAAAAAAATCCACAGCCCTCTAGAGGTTAAAAGTTTTCGATCATATGGTATTTACAATGTCTTGCATTTGTAGAGCCCGCTGTGCAACGCTACGACAAAATCACAGAGCTAAAATTATGCTCTATACACATACAGCAGTAAACAATAACCTGTAGCTAGTTCTTCTGCTTTTGCAACTGCAGGAGCTATGCTTTCGTGTTTAACAAATAACGTACAGCATGTCTTATTATCGACGGCCTGGTAGTCCAGTTACATTAGGATCCGCCTGCCGAAAAAATCCAAGTGGATTTTTTCGGCAGATGCTGCGGTTTTCCGTCTAATGTAACTGGACTATGGGTTAAAGTCACAGATATTAACAATAACTGGCACAATGCTAGGGCAGTACTAGATTCTGCATCCCACGCTAATTTCATTACCGAAGATTTGGCAAATAAATTGCAATTAAAAAGACAAACGGTTGCTACTACAGTAGTTGGACTAAATTCTAAAGCTTCGCAGTGTAATTCCAGTAGTAACATTCAGATAGCATCATTACACAGTAATTTTAATATAAATATGAACTCTATAGTTATTTTAAAAATTACTGAAAATTTACCTCTCGTGTCGTTTGATCGATCAAATTTCAACGTACTCAAAAACATCGGATTAGCTGATACTACTTTTAATAAATTCTTGCCCGTAGACATGTTAATCGGCGATGGTCATTTCTATGAACTATTGTGTATCGGCCAAATTAGCCTGGTGTTACGATACTTTTGGAGTGCCCCCCGTAGTATTGAACTTCTGCTAGCTGAATTTCTGAACTTGAATATTTATGGTTGGCTTTTGTCAATGTTTGCATGCTTTAACCTGGGTATAATTAGCTATATCTTATTTTTAATTACTCTCCTATAATTATCAGGCAGTTTCGTAAGCAATCCCTCGTTTATTTACTCATATTTTGCAAATTAGGTTTATTCTTGCTATATTTCTACAAATATTTGGGTATGGCCGCTAGGCAACCGGTGATACAAATTGTTTTTAACTATTCCATTTGTTGCTAGAGCAATGTTATCTTCTCCTGCAGTCAGACTTGCCTGACTGGTTTTTTGGCTTCTCCTGGCCCAAATTTTTGGTTATCAGTTGACCTGTGGGCTGGGTTTTTGAATTTTTCGGCTTTCTTTTCAAGCTAAACGGTCGTGCTAGTAGGTGTTCCTCTGCAGCTAAGTGCTTCATAGCCCTTTGGTAGGGCTCGCCTCTTCGAATAGATTGTTTGAGGGATCTGGAAGCATTTCTGCGTTATCGTGGATGTTCGTAATGATTATTAGATAGCTACTTACTTGCATCCCTTCGCTTTTGGCGGATCTCCTGGACGCCTACTTTAGCGCGCTCCTCTCGGCTCGACCCCCAGCTGGAGGTAAGACTAGGTCAGTTTCCTCTTAATCGGGAATACATTTGGGTTCTGTGCGTTTTTAGCCAAAAATTCCTGGCGGGAGTTAAAACACTCCCCATCTGCTTGAAATCCTTCCTGTCTGGAGTAGACCTACCCCGTTCGACTGCACCCTGCTCGAATCCAGTTCGATGCACTGGGCCCCTAAGATAGTCGCATCGCCTGCGAATTTTTCAACTCTCGTGGGCCACGCTGAAGTTTGAGCAACTGCTTTACACTCACCTGCAAGTCATCTTGCAACCTCCATAGCTGGCACTGCACCCCGCAGCTGCAGCCGCCATCGTTGCTTCTCTCTAGCTACGTCCAACTCCAGGGGAGCGAACGAAGAGATTAGGTTCTGGTGAACTTTCCTGCAGGCAAGACGTTATTGTAGATAATATGCATTGCGCCTGTTGTAACTTATAATTGAATCATACTGTTTCATGCCGTTAGCACTCCGGACATGTGAGATTTTATTCAGCATCGGATTGTACGATAGTAGGCTTCGTGCATCGTTAGTTTAGTAATATTTGGAATTTGTGTAATTAAATGTTAGGGCCGCCGCGCAATGACATGCGGTTACCCTCTGCTACTTGCTAAATTAAGGTCGTAAGATTTACCTGTGTATTGCTCCGTTTGTGCCTTCGGGTCTCCTAGCCTTATTGACCTCTGCGTTATCTGAAAAATTTATAGAGTAGAACTTGTAGCTTTGAGCTTCACGTGTGTCCTTTCTGGACGTCGCGTTTACTCACCAGCTTGCATAACACAGTTCGGACGCCTTAAAGTTTCGCTGTTTTTCATCACCAAAACAATAGTTAATATTTTCATGTCAAACCTTCGGCGCGAAGTTAGGCACACTTCAGTAGCGTGTCTCGTAAGCCGACTTCGGGAGCGTTGTGGTTATTGTAGATCTCCGTTAACCGAGTAAGGGGCAAATCCAAGCCTTTGCTTTCTTTAGCATATAAATATACATACGTACACTTAATGCATTTTTAATATGGACACCGTCGTTCATGTGTGGCCACGCAAGCGCACGCTGATTCCGCCCTTTAGAAAATTTTGAATATAGATATAGCGTCATTTAGGGCTAACCTTCGGGGTTAAAACGTTAGCCGAGGTGGTCTTGTATTGCTCTGAGCCGGTATACGCGCAATTTTTAAACTCGCTCCGCGACCCGCGCTTGATCAATTTATTTTCTTTTTAAATTTAATACTCGCTACGCTCCGTTGTAACCGCACAATGTTTTAATGTGTTAGTTCATAGTCATTGCTGCTCGTGGGCTACTATTTGCCCAATACTTATATTTGAATTTGTATATACATTTACTATTGCATGTCGCATACTGTGTGTTCTTTGATGTTGGTAAAAATATTGCCTGCTGTGATATTTGTATTTAGTTTATGTTAGCATTGCACTATAGTACGCACCAAACTCTTTGAAATAAAGCTGTGATATTTTCTTTGGTGGTTGATTTGATTGTTTTCTTTGTGCTGCTGGAAATTGTCCTGACCTTATGTACGGTCCGGCATAAGGATTAGAACTTGAGTCGTGGACCTGGCGCCCTATTTTTTTTTAATACTTTTTCAGCATAGCTGGAACCCTGCGACCCTCGCGGCGAGCTAGCCCAATTAGGCCGATAGTTACCAGCCGGCAAAACATCAATTATAACTTTCGCCAAAAGGTAAGGCCGACCGTCTATCTTCCCTAACAAGAAGATTTTGACGCCCAACGCTTTGGGGCCTTGAAAGGATTTTTGACTACGTCGTTATTAGGGTACTTGGTGGTACTATAGTGCATATCGAACTGTTAGGGTGTTAGAATTTATTACTGGCTAGGTGATTTACATTTGGTATTATTTATTGTCGATACTTGTTGGGTATTTACAATTGATTATTGCTAGTTATAGGTTTGTTTATTGCATGCTATTTACAGGTTTTGCTTGGGTTAGTTATAAGCCTAGTTTAAATAAGTTTTTGTGATCATCTTGTCCTGTTGGAACAGCAAGATGGTATTTAAATTAGATGTTAATCGTTTGCTCGTCGATGAACTCGATTATGAGCTTCGAGTTAGAGACATTGCCATTCAGGGCAACGTCCAAGACAAACGTAAATTACTCCGTGCTCGTATGAAGATAGATCTTCTTATGAATGTCACTTTCACTCCCGTGTCTTTCGACGCTACTGAAGAACTTGCGATCTGTGAAGACAAACTTTCTATTTTAGCTGCCGAAATTGATAGTTGCACCTCTAGGAACCTGGACAATGATGCCCAACGATTAGGTACTCGCCTTCTTCATGTTCAAGGTCGTCTAGGTCATATTCTAGCAGAACCAGATTCCGCTTCTAGGTTGGAGTCCTTGAAGGATAGATGCGAACAATTAATTGCCGCCTTGGAAGCGAAACTTCAGCTTCACGTTGATACCCAAGCTCGCAACGACACAACAGTCGCACCGAGTGATTCAAGCTCGGAGGACGGTTCAGTAGCTTCGCCCCAGACAAGTCATATTCGCCCCCATAGCTCTGCTGCCACTACGTCTCAGGAAGACGCTGCCTTGCCTATTCGTCCTACTGCTAATTCGGTTACGTGGAGTCACCCTTTGTTCACTTCACAGTTTTCTGCCCCGCAGTCTATTCCCTCTAGCTCAGCCATTCAACCTGGCATGTACCTGGATTATCCACCCTTTGCCGATGCCGTCAATCGACGCTCGTCTGCTGCTGAAGAAGTCAATCATTCTGCGTCGTATAGACACACTTCAGCCAATTATTTAGCCATCAATAAATGGAGGATCACCTTCGATGGAGGAAATGGTTTGACTAGCTTCCTGGAAGAGATAGAAGAGACTCGTGTAGCTCGAAACGTGTCCAAGGATCAACTTTTTGCCGCTGCCATCGAATTGTTCACTGGCAACGCTCGAATTTGGTTTCGTTCCATTCGCAACACTATCCGTTCATGGGATGAATTGATCATCGCCTTGAAAGCCGCTTTTCTGCCTTGCGACTACGAAACTAGCCTATGGGATGAAATCCGTAGTAGAACCCAAGGACCCGATGAGTCCGTAACAGTCTACGTCGCTGTCATGGAGAACCTTTTTAGTCGCCTTTCTCGTGTACCTGTGGAGATGGAGCGCATAGAGATTATGCGTAGAAACTTGCAACCATACTTACAGGCACAACTGGCTCTCTACTCTCCAACGAGTATCGCTCAGCTTAGACAACTTGGCAAACTGATTGAGGATGCTAAGGTGCGATCTTCGAGGTTCAAGAATCCACCTCCGCCTTATCAAGCCCTCGAACCTGACTTGGCTTATCACAAGCCCCGCTTTGGTGCTAGAGCTGCTGCCATTGAGGAAACTAGTTCCACTCCTAGTCCCTCTGCCGAAGGACAAGTCTGCGATGTTACAGACGCTCGACCCTATGGTGTGTGCTGGAACTGTGGGAAGCCCGACCATCGCGTAGCTCAGTGTCCATCGCCACGCAAATTGAAGTGTTATCGCTGCGGTAAAGCTGACGTCACAATTCGTACCTGCCCTTCCTGTTCGGGAAACGGGAACGGAAGGCGTTAAGAGGCCGATTAGCGTCTTCTCCCGCCACCATTTCTGAGGCCAATGTCGTCTCCCAATCTCGAGAAACGGATCACATACCTACTGGACATCGTATTCTGCTCGATTTCATCTTGAGTCACGCCAGTAAAGATGAAAGGCCCTATCTTCGTGTTTCAATTTATGGCAAGGATCTACTTGGCTTGTTGGACTCCGGCGCGAGCCGTACCATTTTAGGTCGCCAAGGATGGGAAGTATTGAGGGACGTCTGCAAATTAAGCTCTGCTAAATCTACCACCTGCAGCGTCGCCAATGGTGAGAAATGCCATAGTATAGGTACACTTACCGTCCCCATCGTACTGAGAGATCGCGTGAGAACTTTCGAAGTCCTGGTTATTCCTTCACTCCCACATACATTAATTTTGGGCACCGACTTCTGGAAAAGGATGGCCCTTGTGCCAGATCTTCGCCATGGGGAATGGACCTTCTCCAAAGCCTCGGCTGATGAGCAAATCGCTGCGATCCGTTCAACTGAACACCTCACGAACGACGAACAAGCTGTGCTTGATCAGACTATCAGCGAAGCTTTTTCTTTGATAGGAGATGGTGTAGGATGTACCCATTTAGTGGAACACGTAATCAAGACGGATGCTGAACCAATTAAGCAGCGCTATTATCCGATCTCGCCTGCTTTACAACAGCACGTGAATCAAGAGCTCGACGATATGTTAGAAAAGGGCATTGTGGAACCCTCAACATCCGCATGGTCATCGCCCATCGTTATGATAAAGAAGAAGGATGGTTCCTACCGCTTCTGTGTGGACTATCGGAAGCTCAACAAGGTGAGCCAACCTGATGCCTATCCACTTCCGTACATCAGCAACATCTTGGACAAGTTACGTGATGCACAATACCTGACCACGTTAGATGTCAAGTCAGCTTACTTTCAGGTGCCGGTTTCTGTCGCTAGCCGTCCGCTAACTGCCTTCACTGTCCCTAATCGTGGGTTGTACCAATTTTGTCGCCTCCCGTTCGGCCTTCATACCGCCCCGGCGACTTGGCAACGCCTTATCGACCGAGTTATTGGTGCCGACCTAGAACCTTACGCCTTCACATACTTGGATGACATTATTATCTGCACTCCTACCTTCGAAAAACACCTGGAGGTCTTGAAGGAAGTCGTATCTAGGATCGCCAAGGCCGGCCTAACTTTGAACCGGGAAAAATGTCATTTTTGCAAGCCCGAACTGAAGTACCTGGGGTACGTCGTGAACTCCAAAGGTCTACTCGTCGACCCGGAAAAGGTCGAAGCAATCTTGAACATCCCTAACCCCAAGACGGTACCAGAGGTTAGAAGGATATTGGGAATGGCATCGTGGTATCGGCGCTTTGTGCCTAACTTTTCTGCAGTTGTGTCACCTATGACTCGCCTGCTTCGCAAGAACCAGAAGTTTGTTTGGTCTGAGGAATGTCAAACCGCATTTGACACCATCAAAGACTGCCTCGTCTCGGCCCCTGTGCTCTCTTGCCCAGATTTCAGTCGGCCCTTCACCATTCAGACGGACGCCTCTGGTTATGGACTCGGAGCCGTCTTGTCCCAGACGTATCCTGAGGGAGAGAAGGTCGTCTGCTATATAAGCCGTTCACTCACGAAGAATGAGCGGAAGTTCAGCACAACGGAACGTGAATGTCTCGCGGTACTCTTCGCCATCGAAAAACTTCGCCCGTACATCGAGGGAACTAAGTTCGACGTCGTGACCGACCACTACGCCCTCAAGTGGTTGCATAATATTAAAGACCCCATAGGACGCATTGCGCGTTGGGCCATACGCCTACAACAATATAATTTCAATGTTATCCATCGCAAAGGCAAAGACAATGTCGTACCTGACGCTCTATCCAGGTCCGTACCTATTGTCGATGAAGTCACTGAGGACGACGATATTCGAGATCGCTGGTATGCTCGGATGCGCCTAAAAGTCCGAAACGATCCACAGCACTATCCTGCTTGGCGCGAGTCGAATTCGCAACTCTACAAACATGTTAGGAGCCCGTATCCAGAACTCATGCAGGCCAATGAAGATTGGAAGATAGTTCTACCTAAGGACAAACGTTCAGAAGTACTTAGACGTAATCATGATGATCCTACCTCAGGACATCTCGGCGTTTCGAAAACCTTAGGTCGTATAGCTCAGAGGTACTACTGGCCCAAGATGCGAACGGACGTTCTGCGCTACATTCGCAACTGCAAGGTGTGTTCCCGCACTAAGCCTGACCAACGACCACCCGCTGGACATATGGGAGGTCACACAAACATCTCGAAGCCCTGGGAGGTCATCTGTATGGACCTCATAGGACCTCTACCTCGTTCTTCTCGGGGATACCAGTATATACTCGTAGTGGCTGATTGTTTCTCTAAACTTCCTCTTGTATTCCCCCTTCGTAAGGCTACGGCCGCTGCAGTCGTACGTCACGTTGAAGAAAACGTGTTTTTATTGTTTGGCGCTCCGAAGAGAATTATCTGCGACAATGGTGTCCAGTTCAAGAGTCGCGAATTTACTGCCTTGGCTAGGAACTATGGCTGCAGAATAGCGTTTACAGCGTTGTATCACCCTCAGGCAAATCCAACGGAACGCATCAATCGTGTTCTGAAAACAATGCTTACAGCGTACGTGTCCGACAAACAACGTGAGTGGGATAAATACTTACAACAAGTCGCTTGTGCCATAAGAACCTCCAAGCATGATGTCACTGGTCATAGCCCCTACTTTTTAAATTTTGGCCGAGAAATTACACTCGACGGAAATCCTGAAGAAAGACCTGAAGATGAAGGTCCCGAACTTCGTGTCATCAGGGATGAAAACCCCAATATAAGAGCCCAAGCGCTGCAACGATTGTACAAAGAAGTAAAAGTTCGTCTTGCTAGGGCCTACGATCGTTCGAAGGTCTACTACAACCTGCGAAGACGACCTGATGAATATCAGGTAGGCAACTCCGTTTGGAGAAGAAACTTCACGCAATCGGATGCTGCTAACCACTATACTGCTAAATTGGCACCCAAGTTCATTGGACCCTTTATAATTCATAAGAAATTGTCTCGCTTCATATATCAACTTAAGGATCCAGACGGACGTCTACGCGGGAATTGGCATGCCAAAGACTTGAAGCTCAACAACGCTGTCGACGATAATGATGATTTGGTTTAGTCTACGTCTTTTTGGGTGGCTGGTTTGGGGACGTCGGACGGAATCTTTGGGACCCAACTCACCTTTCCTTTTTCTCGAATTGGAGTCCCGACCTAAACATCTGGTCCCTTCATTTCTCGCATCTTTCTCTGTCTCATTTTTTTTTTTTTTGTTTGAAAGGGATGTTCCCTCTTTTTGCTGTGCTCGTTCTCTTTATACTTCGTGTTATTTTGGATATCAGTTCTATCTTCTGTCATTTGGAGATAGCTTCAGTGCTGTAGGTCGATCCTGGGCCTAAGTACTTAACCCTTGGTTGAGGTTGGTTTTCCTTTCCCTTCCTTCTTCTGTGTCGTTCGCTTTCCTGTCTCCCACTCCACATCTTTCCGAGGTGTTTGCGTTTCGGGTGCATCTTTGTTGCAACCTGACGTAACCTTCCCTTCCACCGGCGCAGCTCACATCATCTTGCAGCGACGGAAGAGGTTGGTGTCTAGTTGTCTTCGATGATGTGCTTGAACTCTTACATCCTCTCTTCTTGTCTACTTCTTTAGATCCTTTGTTCCTTCCCTTTGTTTCCTTCCGGCAGGCATCGTTTTTTTTTGTTGTCTCTTAGGGCGATTTCTTTTGTTGGCATTTGTATGGTCGGGTAAATCTGGGGTGATTTACCCTCCCTTTTGTTGGGGGAGGATTTGTTACGATACTTTTGGAGTGCCCCCCGTAGTATTGAACTTCTGCTAGCTGAATTTCTGAACTTGAATATTTATGGTTGGCTTTTGTCAATGTTTGCATGCTTTAACCTGGGTATAATTAGCTATATCTTATTTTTAATTACTCTCCTATAATTATCAGGCAGTTTCGTAAGCAATCCCTCGTTTATTTACTCATATTTTGCAAATTAGGTTTATTCTTGCTATATTTCTACAAATATTTGGGTATGGCCGCTAGGCAACCGGTGATACAAATTGTTTTTAACTATTCCATTTGTTGCTAGAGCAATGTTATCTTCTCCTGCAGTCAGACTTGCCTGACTGGTTTTTTGGCTTCTCCTGGCCCAAATTTTTGGTTATCAGTTGACCTGTGGGCTGGGTTTTTGAATTTTTCGGCTTTCTTTTCAAGCTAAACGGTCGTGCTAGTAGGTGTTCCTCTGCAGCTAAGTGCTTCATAGCCCTTTGGTAGGGCTCGCCTCTTCGAATAGATTGTTTGAGGGATCTGGAAGCATTTCTGCGTTATCGTGGATGTTCGTAATGATTATTAGATAGCTACTTACTTGCATCCCTTCGCTTTTGGCGGATCTCCTGGACGCCTACTTTAGCGCGCTCCTCTCGGCTCGACCCCCAGCTGGAGGTAAGACTAGGTCAGTTTCCTCTTAATCGGGAATACATTTGGGTTCTGTGCGTTTTTAGCCAAAAATTCCTGGCGGGAGTTAAAACACTCCCCATCTGCTTGAAATCCTTCCTGTCTGGAGTAGACCTACCCCGTTCGACTGCACCCTGCTCGAATCCAGTTCGATGCACTGGGCCCCTAAGATAGTCGCATCGCCTGCGAATTTTTCAACTCTCGTGGGCCACGCTGAAGTTTGAGCAACTGCTTTACACTCACCTGCAAGTCATCTTGCAACCTCCATAGCTGGCACTGCACCCCGCAGCTGCAGCCGCCATCGTTGCTTCTCTCTAGCTACGTCCAACTCCAGGGGAGCGAACGAAGAGATTAGGTTCTGGTGAACTTTCCTGCAGGCAAGACGTTATTGTAGATAATATGCATTGCGCCTGTTGTAACTTATAATTGAATCATACTGTTTCATGCCGTTAGCACTCCGGACATGTGAGATTTTATTCAGCATCGGATTGTACGATAGTAGGCTTCGTGCATCGTTAGTTTAGTAATATTTGGAATTTGTGTAATTAAATGTTAGGGCCGCCGCGCAATGACATGCGGTTACCCTCTGCTACTTGCTAAATTAAGGTCGTAAGATTTACCTGTGTATTGCTCCGTTTGTGCCTTCGGGTCTCCTAGCCTTATTGACCTCTGCGTTATCTGAAAAATTTATAGAGTAGAACTTGTAGCTTTGAGCTTCACGTGTGTCCTTTCTGGACGTCGCGTTTACTCACCAGCTTGCATAACACAGTTCGGACGCCTTAAAGTTTCGCTGTTTTTCATCACCAAAACAATAGTTAATATTTTCATGTCAAACCTTCGGCGCGAAGTTAGGCACACTTCAGTAGCGTGTCTCGTAAGCCGACTTCGGGAGCGTTGTGGTTATTGTAGATCTCCGTTAACCGAGTAAGGGGCAAATCCAAGCCTTTGCTTTCTTTAGCATATAAATATACATACGTACACTTAATGCATTTTTAATATGGACACCGTCGTTCATGTGTGGCCACGCAAGCGCACGCTGATTCCGCCCTTTAGAAAATTTTGAATATAGATATAGCGTCATTTAGGGCTAACCTTCGGGGTTAAAACGTTAGCCGAGGTGGTCTTGTATTGCTCTGAGCCGGTATACGCGCAATTTTTAAACTCGCTCCGCGACCCGCGCTTGATCAATTTATTTTCTTTTTAAATTTAATACTCGCTACGCTCCGTTGTAACCGCACAATGTTTTAATGTGTTAGTTCATAGTCATTGCTGCTCGTGGGCTACTATTTGCCCAATACTTATATTTGAATTTGTATATACATTTACTATTGCATGTCGCATACTGTGTGTTCTTTGATGTTGGTAAAAATATTGCCTGCTGTGATATTTGTATTTAGTTTATGTTAGCATTGCACTATAGTACGCACCAAACTCTTTGAAATAAAGCTGTGATATTTTCTTTGGTGGTTGATTTGATTGTTTTCTTTGTGCTGCTGGAAATTGTCCTGACCTTATGTACGGTCCGGCATAAGGATTAGAACTTGAGTCGTGGACCTGGCGCCCTATTTTTTTTTAATACTTTTTCAGCATAGCTGGAACCCTGCGACCCTCGCGGCGAGCTAGCCCAATTAGGCCGATAGTTACCAGCCGGCAAAACATCAATTATAACTTTCGCCAAAAGGTAAGGCCGACCGTCTATCTTCCCTAACACTGGGCAAGAATCTGCCAGTTTTACAGAAAACCCTACTGGGTTGCATAATTTCTGGAATGTATCAAACGAAAGAGGTCTACGGCAGTAGCTTAATTTGTTCACATTTAACCACGATGCTTGGGCATTTTGAAAAACGTAAAATTTGACGTATTGACTTTTCTCTATAATTTATTCAGTTAATTCTTCAATCAAAGATCGTTCGTGCAAAACACTTGTCTAACCAGATTTGTTTTTTTTTATTTGCTATGATTGCTAGAAAGCAATTAAACTCGGTTAAACCCTTAGGAAAAGAACCCTCAACGTTAAGCGTTCATGTCTTTACGTCAATTTCTTCTTGTTTAATTTAAGTAATCAATTGTTTATAAAATTGTAATCTTTCCAACAAGAGTTGAGCACTCGTGATTCTACGGTTGAAAAATACATATTAATATTTTATATAACATTGACGTATTTCTAAGTTTGATCATTGAATGAAAAATCCTGAAACATACTACGTATTATTGAGAAAAAGTAACTTACTGGAGTATCTTCTAGTATATATCGAATTGTCGATTTAAAAATTCATAGGGTTACTACATTAAAGTAAAATGCTGTACAATCTTGCAATAAAATATTTAAAGTGATTCAATCAAAAAAGTTAAGCGGCAAAAAGTTATACTTAGTTTTTGAAAATTAGGGGGAATTTCTGCCAGTCTATTCCGTTGTTTGTTAGTTTTTTATTTCAATAAAGAAAAGTGATGCTTATACAGTATCCGGTCAAAATTGTTTTTTTGGAACACTACACAGGGTGATTTATAAGGTTGGGCACAAGCTTCGACAGATGATTTCTAACACTATTTTTAGTTGGGATCAACCGATAATCGGTATCGGCCATATTGGCTGAATTAGGTATATATCGGTATCGACCAAAACACCTGTATCAGTCGATCCCTAATGTTTAGTAAAAAAACTGTATATGAACCCATTAAGAAGTTGACACTGGAGAAAAAACATTTCTAGTGTGAACTTTAGTAGCCATATCTTCTTAACGAAACAATTTTACAAGATAGGTTGTTTACAAGTTTTACTTACAATATTATCAACAATTATTTAAATTTTTTTTTTAATTACCGCTAAAATTGTTTTTTAAATTAGTTACTAAATAAACAAATTTGCACGTAAGTCGTGTAATTGTCCAACAAATAAGCCTGCGCCGATCGGATAGACACTTCATCTTCTCTAACCTAAAAGTAAAATATAGTTGACCCAGTTTTAAAGGCAGCAATTTGTTCTTTCATAGCCATACTAGATAAGATTAATTTTTGATCATATATCAACACAGACTGCTACGTCTACGTAGTATTTGCAAAATTCTTTAAATTTTTATTTATTGATATCGAACTGAAGCTGTATATTTAACGTTTTCTTTTTGCAGGTCATCAAGTTTGTCAAGAAGTTTTAAAATCTCTTCGGACAAAGAGACATGGACCATCAACCAGTAAGGTGCAGTTGAATCCCTATGTAGTTTGAAATAGAGTTTCTGTTCCGAAGGGTTCCAGGGTTTCAAGTAAATCGTCATTTTTCCATCCCAATGTGTCACACCGAAAGAAACAAAAAATAAAGGGTAAGAGCCACATACGTGTTCATTTCTTCGTACTTGTTAACCTACTAATAAATTGTACATTCGCTAATGGAATATCTTTCTTTAGCCCGCCGTAGTCGATACGTGTCGCCAAAAACACCAGAAAATAACCTTTGATGATTGGACAGAAGAACAAGAGAACGCAACGACGGAGTACTTTCAAATTGTATTCGAGCTAATTTGAGGAATCACATCGATTATGGAAATTTAAAACCAGATGTATGTACTATAATTTAATTATTTTATTATCTTATTAATAACGTTTCTAATCAATAGTAATATAACAAGGGCTAGACATACTACCGATACTTTTGCACACGCCAAGGGTCGAGTGCTGGTTGCAATGAAAATTGTCCCGAGGGCAGTTTTCTAAGGGCACCCAGCACGATGACTCTTGGCACGGGCAAAATTATATGTGAGTGTGTCGCCTGCGTTTATATTTTGAAGATTATTACACACAGCTGTCGCATGACAAATATACAATGAGAACCATGCATTTTTTTAAAATCGACCGATCTCGAACTGAGATTTCCTGATGAGCTCCTTAGTGCTAATTATCGACCCCGTAGATGGTGTGATAATTAGAAATAGAAATGCAAGTAACAAGCAATTTGAGTTTTTTGGCATTATTAGATCAATTTTAAATCATAATTCGTATACGCGTTTTGTGTAATAATCTTCAAAATATAACCGCGGGTGACACACTTGCATATAATTTTGCCCGTGCCAAGAATCATCGTGCTGGGTGCCCTTAGAAAACTGCCCTCGGGACAATTTTCATTGCAACCAGCACTCGACCCTTGGCGTATGCAAAATTATCGGTAAGTATGTCTCGCCCTTGTTATATTAATTACTATGTATTATTACACCTACTGCCGGTCTTATAAAAACCACTAATCTGACATTAACTTTAATTCGCTGTTAAAAGAAACAAAAGCGCATCAAAACGTCAGTGCTTATGACATTTTATTCATTAGTAAACAAATTTTGATGCGCTTTTGTTTATTTTAACAGCGAATTAAAGTTAACGTCAGATTAGTGGCCTTTATAAGACCGGCTGCTAATGCCTATACAAATTATGATTTAAAATTGATCTAATAATGCCAAAAAACTCAAATTGCTTGTTTCTTGCATTTCTATTTCAAATTATGACACCATCTACGGGGTCGATAATTAGCACTAGGAAGTTTAACGGTTTCCCTAGGCAGCTTATCAGGTAATCAGTTTGGGATTGGTCGATTTAAAAAAAATGCATGGTTCTGATTGGATGATATCTATCATGTGACAGTTGTGTGTAATAATAGTAATCTACTTAATGCTCTGGACCTCTTGAGAAGTAGTATCACCGCGTAGTGAAATTTACTGCAAAACGTGCTTTTTAGACATTTGAACGTATTTAAAAATTAAACTAGAAATTTCGAATTTTTGGATGCAGAATTTTTTAATGACTAAATGTGTTCCAATAGGTATCCATTAAAAATTATGTCATCTAGCATGGCTATGAAATAGTTCCTAATTTATGAATGCAACAACGTTATACTATACTATGTCAAGTTTAACATTTGATTTTTAAGTGACTTATAGTTTCATTCAGAAATTAGGAACTATTCCATAGCCATAACTACTTACTTAAATACTTATGTTATTAACAGCTTTAAACATTTGTAGGTTCGACTGATAACGGTACTTTGCACTCCGAAGTCTTTAATGGCATTAAAAACCCCTTTTAGAGATGCCATACGACTGCGAAAAGTGCCATCGTTCCCGGAGATACGAGAAGCCAACTTGCAGTACCCCTCTTTGCAGTGTGAAACCTCGACTGTTATAAAAACGGCCGTGTGCAACATCATACGAAACAACAAGCGTTCGTAATCCACATGGTCATTATTATTTGAAAGTTGTTTTATTTTGGTTTACCGATATTGCTATTTTTAAATTATTGCATTATTTGTGGTTTATTATCTGTTAGTTACTAAATCATGTTTTTATGTTTGTAAACTGATTTTTTCTACAACCGTGTCTAAAGTAGAT
This sequence comes from Agriotes lineatus, assembly GCA_940337035.1. NCBI lineage: Eukaryota > Metazoa > Arthropoda > Insecta > Coleoptera > Elateridae > Agriotes > Agriotes lineatus. The sequence goes on along the minus strand of OW679196.1, from coordinate 43,463,723 downwards.
ACTTTGAACACGTTAGTTAGTTTGTAACGTGTCAATTTTTAAAACGCAGTGCATAAAAAATTCTTTACAAACCTTTGAGCGTAAAAGTAAGATGTATTTTGGGTTACGTATGATAAAAAAAGTGAAATGTTCGGTTGTAGAAGAAATCTAGTATGCAATAGTGTGTAAAAGGTCTTTTTTGCATAGTGATCGTTAAAGTCGTTTTTTTTTAACGAAAAATTGTATTGAAAGTTCCACTTTTTTTAATGCAAAAATCGTGAAAAAAAGTACGCTTTTTTTACTATTTTATTGAAATGTCAATTTGACGGTTGTCAATTCCGAAGTCCTTTTCGACTAAATTTCGACCAAGAGATCACTATCCAAAAAAACTACGTGTACAGGGTGTTTTTTTTTCGTTGATATTATAGTGTACATACTAAAGGTTAAGAGATACAAAAAAAGTAGTATACGTGTCTCGTCCTCTTTTTTAGTGGTTAGTTTAATGGCGTAATCAGAACTACGCTAACTAGATTTGTTTAGGAAATACAGGGTGATTCTCAAAATCTGCTGTTTTTTGTAATCTCTTGTAACTTCTTAATTAGCGGAGTTACAAAAAAAATTGTAAATACAAAAAACATGCGAGTTTTTACGTAGATCCAGCGGCGTACTTAAAAAAATTATAAGGGTTTTGATTTTTGAGACATTTAGAAAATTATCATTTTTTAATAAGATCTGTATCTGGATAGCTCATAAAATTACATTTCTTTTTACCATTGCAACGATATATAATGCTTAATATTTTATTTTATTGTAAATAGCGAAAATACCAAAAAACCCAAAACAATTAAGATTTTTTTTAGTGGTCCATAGATTGAGTCACCATTATTTTTGTTTTAGAATGACATTTCAACGTTTTTGTTTTAATGACAGTTAATACTAGTTTTATAATATTCTAAAATCGTAAGCAAGAATATCTTAAAATCAAAATTTTGCATAATTATGATTTGGAAAAAAAAGAATATTTGTCCCATATTAATTATGAATTAGAAAAAATTGGAGTTTTATACCACATCTACAAAAATCTTTTTTCGCTTGTTGACACTTTCCTATTTCGAAAAAAACGTTGAAATGTCATTACCAAAAACAATTACGATTCAATCCATGGCCAACTAAAAGATCGTATTATTTTGGGTTTTTTGGTATTTTCGCTATTTAGGATAAAATAGAATAATAAGTATTATATATCGTTGCAATGGTAAAAAACAATGTAATTTTATGAGCTACCCAGATATAGGGTGTACCATTAAAAAAATGATAATTTTCAAAATATCTCAAAAATACCCACCCTTATAATTTTTTCGAGTACACCGTTGGATTCTACGTAAAACGTTGCATGTTTTTTATATTTACAATTTTTTTTGTAACTCCGCTAATTACGAAGTTACAAGAGATTACAAAATACAGCCTGTATTTCCTAAACAAATCTAGTTAGCGTAGTTCTGATTATGCCATTAACCTAACCACTAAAAAAGAGGACACGACATGTATACTAGTTTTTTTGTATTTCTTACCCTTTAGTATGTACCCTATAATATCAACGAAAAAAAAACAACCTGTACAACACGTTTTGAAAGTCCTCACTCGCGTTTTAATTCTACTCCATTCGTGCCGAAAGAGTAGCTTTACGCGCTTGTATCATAAATTACTACTATAGAACTTCAATTCTACTTGCCTGCTAATCTAATGAAGGTATTATGTTTTTTAAGATATTTTTTAGAAATTGTCAACTGGTAACTAACTATTGCTTTTGGTTTTTTGGCTGACCATTATTTTTACCAAATGCTTTTCTGTTATTTAACAAAAAGTTGTCAACACGATTAGCAGTTTTGTTATTTTTTTAAATTGCTATTTTCTTATTGTATCACTTTTAAAATATGATTTTGTTAGATTTTAGTTTGGATAATTAAAAATGCATGTGTGTACTTTTTACCATTTAAATTATATGGTTTCTTCACTGTATTTTAATATTTCCATTGTAAACATTGCCAAAGGTGTTCCATGTAATATTTTAGATTATAAGTAAAAATACGTTGAAGTGTACTTTTGTTATATTTTGTATTTGAATGTAAATAGGAAATGGCTTACTAAATAAAATATAAAAATGGATTTACTTGTTTCATTATATCTAGATATTTATTAATACGATGTGCTGATATTGGTTTTTTTCTGAATAATTGGTATATTATGCTACTCGAGAGATTTCAATAGTATTTGTTATTTGTTTAATAATTAAGGGGTTAGAGCACTTTGAAATTGTGAGAAGTGCATCTAGTTGAAGGGAATACTCAAATTTATTAGAATAAAAAGGATACAACTGATTTTTATATAAAATCTGGAACATTTTAATCATCTAATACTTGGAGCTTTAAAATTACTTAACTTTAAGCAATGGTAATTATTGTTGGCGAATTTGATATTAATTCAATGGTGAAACTGTGATTAGAAGCTGTAAAAGTTTTATGAATAATGCAGGGTCCACGAACTAGTGAGACCTACTTAAAATAGGTTGGTGGACCCTGTACAAGTTGATAAACACGTTTCTTCAATAATAATTTGTCTAACATTACCTATGCATCATTAATTTTAAACCTTAAATTAACAAAAATTGCCAAAAAACGAATTTTGTGACAACATACATATTGTGACATATATTAAACAAAGGGGGGAGTGGAGACTAAATTAATTCATTCATTCATGTAGTTCTGCACTTCACATAACAAATTTTATAATATTTAACACCTGTTAGTTATGTATAAACAATTTGTAGTAACATTTTCCACATATTTCATGAATAAACTTAAAACTAAGATTTTCAATGCTTTTAATACTACATCCCGCCATTATTTTTGGCTCGGTTCATGCAAGTTAAACAACTGTTTTACCGACAGCTCACAACTACCATTTATTATGTCTATTAGCCCATACAACGATTTTATTTCCCGCTAAAACTCGCATCGTCGTATGTGGGAAACGATGAATATATATATATATATATATACATATATATATATATACGAGTATATAAGGATTTCACAGGCCGTGGCGGCCCATTGCCTGAATTTTTTTCTTCCACTCTTTCCTGTTGGCAGCTTCCCTTCTCCAGTCTTCTATTCCCACTTTCTTCAGGTCTCGTAGCACTTTGTCTTTCCATCTACTTCTAGGTCTCTCTCTGACCCTTATCCCTGCTGGGTTTATCTTCAGCACTATTTTTGTCATTCTGTTGTTCTCCATGCGTTGTACGTGGCCCAAACCATCTAGCTCGTTGCTATCTTACATACTGTACTATTGCTGCCTTTTTGTACAAATCCCCCTATCAAAAATTTCGACTCTTTTCTTGTCCCCAGCTTCCACACTTCACATCCATATGTAACGATTGGCCTCCCCGGTAAATAAATTTTTGTGCGTAAGATGGTTTAAACTGGAATGTCTTTTAGTCAATATAAAAAGAGCATTCAATTGACGTAATTTTAATATCAGTGTATATTTGCTTAAAATACGGTACATTATTTACATTTTTTAAACAACCGTTGCTACCAATTCATCATTTAAACGTTTCATATATGAAAATTATTTTACGTATTTTTAGCGTTGTACAGCGTATGTAAATAAGACGTAGCCTTTACGATCGCTAAACTACGTTTACATATAGACGTTGAGGAAGTATATTTGTTATATTTTTAAATGAACGGTTTATTATGTAACTTATAAAAGATGAATGTTAAATAATGGATGCTACGAATTCATCATTTAAACGTGTTGAGTATGAAAATTCATTTACTTATTTTAAGCGTTGTCTGGTTATGTAAATAAGACGTTGCTTTTACGATTGCGAAATACACTTTGTGTATAGACGTTGTGGAAGTATATATACTGTTTTTTCAAATAAACGGTTTATTATGTAACTCATAAAACATAAATGTTAAACAACGGATGCTACCAGTTGATCATTTAAACGTTTTATGTATGAACATTTCTTTACGATTTTTAAGCGTTGTACGATGTATGTAAATAAGACGTTTCCTTTACGACTGCGAAATATATTTTGCGTATAGACGTTGTGGAAGCATATATTCTATATTTTCAAATAAACGGTTTATTATGTAACTCATAGAAGATGAATGTTAAATAACGGATGCTACCAATTCATTATTTAAACGTTTTGTGTATGAAAATTCAATTACGTATTTTAAGCGTTGTATGGTTTGGTAAGCAAGGCGTTGCGGTTACGATTGCGAAATACATTTTGTGTATAGACATTGTGGAAATACATGCACTATATTTTAAAATAAACTGTGTATTATGTAGCTCATAAAAGATAAATGTTAAACGACGGATGCTACCAATTCATCATCTAAACGTTTTATGTATGCATTTTTTTACGTATTTTAAGGATTGTATGGTATAGATAAATAAAACGTAGCCTATATGATTGTGAAACTACGTTTATGTATAGAAGTTGTGGAAATATATTTACTATATTTTCAAATAAACGGTTTATTATGTTAACCGAATATGATGCAACTTCATCAAGAGTGCGCCGTCGAAAATCTTCGGTTTATTGTGTAACTCATAAAAGATAAACTGCCAACTACCTATTTTGCTTATTATACCTATAGTAACAGTCCAATTATAACAGGCAATAACTTATGTTTTCACATTACCTACTTAGGTTTTAGTCTAATTTACATGATTACATAGGTAATTATTCGGTATTATACCGGGTGTCTACAGAGAATGGTGACGCCCCTTATTTTGTTAACGCTTTAAAATATGGATTGGAAATTCTGAAATCGTAAATTATGTATAAAAGTTCATGTTTCAGATACTTATATTGAACAATGGCACCAACTTATGTTTTCTAAATGGAACATATTTTATTACAGATTCTGAAAGACGGTAAAAATTTTAAGCAAACACTTTCTAAACTTCAAAAATCGGTTAACAAGTACGGACACATACTCCTTGGTTTATTCAATACAAATATAGCACACAATCAGTTGTTAAGTACGTTTATTAGCAGAGAGAGGAAAATATTGTTTTTGTTTTCTACGTCTTTTGTAAATAAAATATTTTTGTGTTGTTTTATATTTAAGAACTCGAAAAATAAGCGGTAATAATTGTGGTTATTTAATATGTAGATCTAATTGAAATTCGCATATCACACATCGGTCGGCCGGTGCGCGCGCGAGTACGTACAAAGCAGTAGATGGGGAAATTAGCATGTGGCCCAAGAAATTGAAGGATTTCGTTTTCAAAAAATTTCTACTGTAGATTAATAGGTTGATGTGTTTTGTATTTTTCGAAGATAAAATTAATAGATGTATAATAGTGATGAAAAACGTAAAAAGATAAATATATAATATTATTAATATAGTAAACAGCTAAAATGGTTAAAAAACCAATAAATAAATAGAAAACATAAAAATTAAGCATGTACTGAAAAAATAATAACAATAATAATAATAAATCTCTAATTGCTCAGTTCCGAGGAAACTGAGGACCTATCAGTGGCGGTAACAAACAATGCAATTAAAAATCATTTAATCTTTGAAACATTTTGTTTTGCCACATCTCATCGTCTCGGTAAACCTAAAAAAACAGATTTTTCTTGTTTATTGTTCAAAAAAATGATGGAAAGTTTATTGCATTTATTGTTTCAAATTCTATTCTTAATGGTGTCCAACCAATGAATATGCAATATCCTCTCTTTACAATGTGCATTTGTCTATGTATTTGGTAGAAGCAATTATGTCTTTATGTCTTTAGTTTCAACTGTCCATTTTCTTCAGTTTACAGGATTACAAACCAAGGTTCTAAGAATTGCAAATGCGGTAAGCCTGCCGCTATCCTGTTTGGGACTACCTGATAGGAACAATGAAACGGGTATATTTGTGCATTTCGAAGCAGTAATTTTTGTAAAGGTTGCCGTCAGTTTTGCTTCACCCTTCGAATTGTTAAGACGTGCAGTGCGGGTTATTTGTTAGTGACTGATTGTAGTTATTTATTAATTAATTAAAATACGAACTAATCGAAGTCGTGGCATTCATAAAGTGCAAGTGCATCGCGCATCCCCTTTGAACGTGCAACAGATATATCTGGTAAGTTTTTCATTGAGTACTACCCTTGTTAGCTTTTTCTAAGAGTAGCCTTTTGTCGTATTACAATAGATTTACCGGTTGCCCGTTCAGGTTACTGAATAGTATGTGTTATTACTAAAAAACTTGAAGCAACGGAACCATGTATATTATAGAAGTTTTCGACAAACGAAATTGTAAAACACAAAAATTCGATAATCAACAATAAAGTATGTTCTTAAAACGTGCAGTTGTTTCGATAGTTTCAGAGTAGAAATAGAAATATGTTTCAGATTCTCTCGTATATAAGCTCTTGCAGAACATTCTCTATACCTTCGTAATATTAAAAATATTATGTAGGTACATATATAATTACAATATTCAATCTTTTTCAGGTGCACCCAAAAACAAATAAATTGCAGCGGTTAACTGAACAACAGTATGCAGATTTGGAGAAAACGCTCAGCATGGACACAGCAGAGGTGGACGAAAAACTTCAGATTTTAGATGTAGTAATTTAATAAATAAATACCTTTGAAATAAATATGTTCCCATTTATTTTTATTTATTCATCAAACAGACCTAGTACAAGGGTTACAAAAATATCTACGAAATTATTTATTTTTATTTATTCATCAAACAGACCTAGTACAAGGGTTACAAAAATATCTACGAAATTGTGACTGTTAGAAATAGTCATCATTGCATCGGATACGAGACTTATTTTGAACGCGTCATAACGATGTAAAAACTACGTACCGTTTACGACGGTTTGCTAGACAACGTTAAATGTTTGACATTTTGACTGTTAGAAATTGTCATCGTTGCATCGGATGCGCGACTCGCTTTGAAAGCTATAATGACGATGTAAAAACTACGTACCGTTTACGACGATTTGCTAGGCCACGTCAATTGTTTGAAATTCTGAATTTCAGAAATAGTCGTTATTGCATTGGATGCGCGACTCATTTTAAAAGCTGAAATAACGATGTAAAAACGATGCACCGTTCACGACGGTTTGCTAGGTAACATTAATTGTTTGAAATTGTGACTGTTAGAAATAGTCATCGTTGCATCGGATGCGCGTCTCATTTTGAAATCTGTCATAATCATGTAAAAACTATGCACCGTTCACGTCTATTTGCAAGACAACGTTAATTAATTGAAATTCTGAATTTCACAAAAAAGTCATTATTGCATCGGATGCGCGACTCATTTTAAAAGCTGAAATAACGATGGAAAAACTACGTACCGCTCACGACGGTTTGCAAGACAACGTTCATTATGACCGTTGGAAATAGTTATTATTACATCTTTATGTTGTAGTACAAAATACGTCGATTACTGTTACTCATCGTAACGTTTCAAAAATATCGCTGAGGGACGTATTTCGAAGGGACTTATATGTCTATCTGCCGATCGTCGTATGTTCATCGTAAAAGCAAAAAAAAGATGTAAAATCGACGTTGTTATGACCAAATTTATAGAAAATTATTTACCGGGTCAGTACTGTTTTATATGCTTGGATTTTTTCTTTTCTCGATACATATTTTGATTTCAGGATGGATGCTAGAGCTCCTGCTGCTTTATTCCTCTTATCAGTCTTGTTTTTACTTCCTCTTCTTCTCTTCCATCATCTGTAATCTGTACCCCTAAATATCTGAATGATCTCACTCTTTCCGTTTCCAATACTTCTTCACCTTGTCGTTCAATTACTAAATTTTTATTTCCTGTTGTGCTAACTTCGTTCCTCATCATATGTTTTGAATTTTTGACATTGATGTGTAAACCAGCTTCCCTCGGCTTCTCTTCAACTTTCTTTGTTATTTTCATCAGATCCTCTTTGCTGTTCGCTAATAATACTAGATCATCAGCGTAAGCCATACAATGATGTTTTTTATTTATTATACTTTCCGTTCTATTTATTTTGCTTCTTCTTAATACGTATTCGAGAACTATGTTAAAAAGGCTCGTTGAAAGCGGGTCACCTTGTCTCACTCCGTTATTGACCTCAAAACTCTCCGATGTTTTACCTTTCCATTTGACTTTCTTTGATGTGTTTCGAAGTGTCAACTGCACCAGTTTAATCAATTTTCTTGGTATTGTTATTAAAGTTTTCATTGCCTTGAAAATAATTTCTCTTTTTATTGTGTCGTAAGCCTTTAGGAAATCAATGAGCGCAATATGTATCTCCTTATTGTATTCCCGACACATATTCTGGGTTTTTTAAATAAAAATAACTGGTTAGTAACTGAGCGGCCCGGTCTGAATCCTGCTATTTCCTTTTCTGCGTACTTTTGTAATTTATTTCTTAGCATTATTGTGAGGATTTTGTAACTGTGTTCAGAAGCGCTATCCCTCTGTTATTGTTGAAGACCGACTTCTCTCCCTTTTTATATAAGAGGGTTATTACCGCTTCCGTCCATTCTCTCGGGATCTCTTTCTGCTGCCCTATTTTGGTGATTAGGTTGTGCATTTCAGTAATCAGCTCCCCCCCTCCATTCTTGATTAGCTCATTCTTTATTCCATTTTCCTTTTTCAGTGTGGCTATTATTTCATCTCTTGTTGGCGGCTCTATGATTTCTATTTCCATTTCATCTTCTTCTGTTATTTCAGGACTGTTTTCTTTCTGTTGTGCTCTTCTTGTTCTTGACTTGTGACCTCTTCTCCATTTAGTAGCTCTTGAAAATACCGTTTCCAACCTTTTATTATATGCTCTTCGTTACTTCTTTAAAAGCTTTGGTGTTTGTCGGTAACCTCTTCTAGTCTGCTTTAATTCTTCATCTAATAAATTTATTTTTCCATTTTTATAGTATTCCTCTGTCTGTTCTGTTCGTCTTTGCCAGAAATTTCTCTTTGCTCCTCTAAAAATTCGTTTGGTCCTTCTTCTTTGATTTGCATATTCTGCTTTATCTTCCGACTTTCCTGTACATATCATTTTCTTTCTTGCGTGTAGTTTCTTTTCTCGTTCCCTTTCACAGTCAGTATTAAACCATTTGTTAGTCCTTTTCATTTTTCGTCTTTTTCTTAGCGATTGGTCTGCTGCACTCTTTATCATTTCTTTAATCCCGTTCCAAATTTCTTCGATAACATCTTCATTCTTTTGTTTTTTTCAGTTTTGCTTCTATTTTTGCCTCATATTCTTTTTGTTTTTCTTCTTGCGTTAAACACTCTACCTCGTATTCTGGTTTTCTTGCTTCATTAGGTTGTTTTTTCGGTTTTCTCATAGTTGCCTGCCATTAAAATTGTCACTAAATAGTGACCTGAGTTCACGTCTGCCCCTCTTCTTGATTTTAAATTAATCACAATTTTCGTGTTTCGTTTGTATTAATACATGATCCACTTGGTTGATAGTCTTGCCGTCCGGCAATACCCAGGTACCTTTATATATCTCCTTTCTTTAGAAAAAGGTGCTTACAATTCTACAGTGTTTTCCCGCTGCAAATCCGATTAGTTTTGTTCCATTTTCGTTAGTTTCAGCGTGTTTACTATACTGGCCTATTGTGGGCCTAAAAGTTTCTTCCTTGCCAATTTTGGCATTGAAATTGCCTATAACCATTTTTACTACTTTTGTTTGACTGCAGCATATTCGGTCATAAAGGTTTTATAAACTGTCGTAGAATTCATCCTTATCTTCCATTGGGGCATGACCATTGATGATGACTATAATATTCCTCCCCATCTCGATTGTTACATAACACAGTCTTTCAAATATTGGTACAAAACTTCTGACCTTGTCTTTTAACTCCTTCGATATTAAAATGTCCGTTCCAAAAAGCTGTTTTTCGCTTCCACTATTGAAAAATATATCCTCCTCCAGAGATATTTCAAAATTTTCCTTTTGCTTTGTTTCTTGTAATGCTAAAACTTTTAAATCGTACAGCTTTGCCTCTAACTCCAGTTCTGTTATTGCTTCTTTATAGTTTGATCCTTGTAGATTCCATGTACCCATTTTCCATCTTTTTGTTTCTTCGCCATTTTTTGTTCCTTACTCTTCCCGTTCGCTCTAATTTTCAGTTCTGCAGTTATTTTTGTCCAGCTCTCATTTTCCTTTTCACTATTTCTCTCTCTTTGTAATAGTAAGAATCCACCCGAGGTGTATACTAATCTCTTTTTGCCCATGTTTTTATCATCGGGCGGTCTCTGATTTTGCAATTTATTCGATATAATTTCCATTTTCTTATACAGTGCATTTCTTTCCCTATCTATTGTTTCTTCTCGTTTTGTTATCTCCGTTTTTAAATTGCTTATTCCTGTTAGAATGCTTTTTATCTCCAGCTGTTGCCTTTGTAGTTGTTTATGCAGTTCTGTTTGTAGCAGCTGCATTTCCACTAGTCCTTCCTGGAGTATTCTTGCTAGATATTCGTTTTCCATTTCCGGCGCCGCGTAATTATTTTCACGTGAATGCACTCCTTTAGTTTATTTATTCTGATTTGGGATGGACCAATCGTGGCCTGTCTTCGTGTGACGTTCGCGTGCGTGACTGTGACGTCTGCGTTGCGTCAGAGTATGCGATAATGACACTGCAAATATGGAAGTTTTTCACCAGTTTAATTCAGTCTTATCCTTGTCGATTCTTTTGTCTCTATGTTCGCTTCTTTCACTTTTCACTAATTATTAACTTTTCAGTTTTTAATTTTCACTTCACTGTGGTTAGCATTTAATTTTACAAGAGGGGCGCGGCCGCAGCTGACAGCTAATCGTCGCCGCTCCTTTATCTCACTAATTTCGCGATTTTGCAACCTCGCTATCGCGTCCGTGCCCGTGACCCGTAATGCACCGTTAAATGTGGTTTTGCCGTATGCAGGTGTGCGCAAATTGTACGTCTATTGAATGTATTTTACATGCACTATTTTGGTGTTTGTATCTATTAAACTACTTTACCGTGACCCGTATTTTGTCCTGGAGGCACTCTGAAGAGTGAATTAATTGGACCTTATCTGCACTTTTCATGATAGTTTGATGCTGGTCAATTTTTTTATTTAATTTATTAACCATTTGCAATCTGTATACACAAAAAGCAAATCTGATAAATATGCAATTAAATATGGCATAAGAATTAAAGTTCAATGACTTAATCGTAGAGATTACATAAAAAGTATGAATTTGTTTATTAGACTACTACAATGGTAACAAAAACTACATACTTAAATACCAGATAAACCTATACGGTAGATCAAGTGGATTAACTCGATTTAGTCTTTGAACGTCAGATCCAAACACCCCACCCTGTAGAAAGACTCTCAAGAAGTTTATCGGTGCTGTCAAAATAAGCTCCGATGTCATTTGACAAACTTTCAATCTCCCCATTATTAGCAAAAATAGAAATGGATGCAGTTTCAGTTTCTGTGGAATTTGTTGACAAATTATCTGCTTTCTCTGGATTTTGAATTTCTTCAGTCTTATCCTGATTGATAGCTATCCATCCTCCTGTATGAATTTTATTTATTTATTATAAAGTTTACGGGAAACCCCATTTTAACAACTAACAAATACAACAGAAATATAAATACAGCAGTTAACATTATTTAAAATTCATATATAAACAAATCTCAATAGGTAGATACATTTTATGATACACATAGCAGTACTATAACAATACAAAAACAAACACAATTTTCGTATGTTTAACTAAACTACTTTTCTTTGCTGCTCTCTATTCACAAAACGAGCAAGTGTATGACTTTTCTCCTGTATGGGTCTTCATATGTCTTTGTATGGCTTTTCTCCTGTATGGGTCTTCATATGTCTAACTAAATTACTTTTGTTTGTTGTTCTGTAATCACACACCAAACAACTGTATGGCTCTTCTCCTGTATGAATCTTCATATGTGTAACTAAACTAGTTTTCATTGCTGTTCTGTATTCACAAACCGAGCAATTGTATGGCTTTTCTTCTGTATGGGTCTTCATATGTTTAACTAAATTATTTTTCTCTGCTGTTCTGTATTCACAAACCGAGCAATTGTATGGCTTTTCTCCTGCATGATTCTTCACATGTATAAGTAAACGATGCTTATGTGCTGTTCTGTATTCACAAACCGAGCAATTGTATGGCTTTTCTCCTGTATGGATCTTCATATGTCTACCTAAATTACCTTTCTCTGCTGTTCTGTATTCACAAACCGAGCAATTGTATGGCTTTTCTCCTGTATGGGTTTTCATATGTGTAACTAAACTACGTTTCTCTGCCGTTCTGTATTCACAAACCGAGCAATTGTATGGCTTTTCTCCTGCATGATTCTTCACATGTATAAGTAAATGATGCTTATGTGCTGTTCTGTATTCACAAACCGAGCAATTGTATGGTTTTTGTCCTGTATGGGTTTTCATATGTGTAACTAAACTACGTTTCTCTGCCGTTCTGTATTCACAAACCGCGCAATTGTATGGTTTTTCTCCTGTATGGGTCTTTATATGTGCAACTAAATTACTTTTGTTTGCTGCTCTGTATTCACAAACCGAGCAACTGTATGGCCTTTCTCCTGTATGGGTCGTCATATGTGTAACTAAATTACTTCTCTTTGCTGCTCTGTATTTACAAACGAAGCAATTGTATGGCTTTTCTCCTGTATGGGTCTTCATATGTGTCAGTAAATGATGCTTATGTGTTGTTCTGTATTCACAAGCTGAACAATTGTATGGCTTTTCTTTTCTATGGGTCTTCATATGTGTAACTAAATTATTTTTCTCTGCTGTTCTGTATTCACAAACCGAGCAAATGTATGGCTTTTCTCCTGCATGATTCTTCACATGTATAAGTAAACGATGCTTATGTGCTGTACTGTATTCACAAACCGAGCAATTGTATGGCTTTTCTCCTGTATGGATCTTCATATGTCTAACTAAATTACCTTTCTCTGCTGTTCTGTATTCACAAACCGAGCAATTGTATGGTTTTTCTCCTGTATGGGTTTTCATATGTGTAACTAAACTACGTTTCTCTGCCGTTCTGTATTCACAAACCGTGCAATTGTATGGTTTTTCCCCTGTATGGGTCTTTATATGTGCAACTAAATTACTTTTGTTTGCTGCTCTGTATTCACAAACCGAGCAACTGTATGGCCTTTCTCCTGTATGGGTCGTCATATGTGTAACTAAATTACTTCTCTTTGCTGCTCTGTATTCACAAACGAAGCAATTGTATGGCTTTTCTCCTGTATGGGTCTTCATATGTGTAACTAAATGACTTTTCTGTACGGTTCTGTATTCACAAACCGAGCAATTGTATGGCTTTTCTCCTGCATGATTCTTCACATGTCTAACTAAATCATTCTTACGTGCTGTTCTGTATTCACAAACCGAGCAACTGTATGGCTTTTCTTCTGTATGGATCTTCATATGTCTAACTAAATGACTTTTATATACTGTTCTGTATGCACAAACTGCGCAACTGTATGGTTTTTCTTCTGTATGGCTCTTCATATGTGTTACTAAATGACTTTTCTGTGCTGTTCTGTATTCACAAACATAGTCACTATAAGGTTTCTCTTCACTACAAGCAGTATTTACGTAATTTTTGTCAAACGTTGTGTTTTCGTAACTTCCATCCTTTAATTCCATGACTTCTTGTTTAATAGATAGATTATCAAAACTTTCATCGCTATTCACATTCTGCGATCTGCATGGTGCAGTTACTGCAGAGCTGCAAGAATTATTTTCCATAGTTTCTTAATGAATGGTGATTACACGTGAACGTTTCTTTTAATGATATATGAGCCAAGCGAAGTTTGATATCTTCACATCTAGAACAAAAACAGACGTCATTAAATAATAATAATTATGCAAGCTGCTCTACCACTTAACTCTGTACAGTACAACTTCGCTAATCCAGACAGAAAAAAATTTCCTCCTGTCCGGATTTGCAAATTTTATGGATTACAAAAATATTTTAAAAAAATACACAAATAAAGCAAGAAATATGTTTTTAATTAATTCTAACTGTTTTTATAAACAAATAACAAAACTATATTCATACAGAATCATTTTTCTTAAAATAAACACTAATTTTTTGCTTCTTCGCGTTTTCGAAAAATTGCGTACTGCCCTATCCTTTCAATCTTCTTAATAAAAGAACATCTTGCATTGGAATGTTATTTTCTTCTGCCCATTGAATGCATTGAGAAAATGACCGAACAACATCGCTATGCTTGATTTTATTACAAAATTAGTCTACAAACTCACATTCACACTCGGTAATATTATTCAACTCATTATCGTCAGCTTTTGAAGCCTCCAAAATTAAATCTTGATCCGTAAAATTTGCCATCTCCTCATTTTGCCCAGTTGCCCAATTAAAAACTTCCTCAGAACTAACTTGTGGACCAATAGAATTCAACATTTCCGTAATGGCGTTTAAATCTGTATTTGCAGATTCAGATTCCCACTGTTGTTTCAACTGACCCAAAGGAATTTCATCCTCTTCATCCCATTGTTCTTTTGGCCAGAGTGGCGTCCAACTTTTTCTGATATTTTTTTCTGTTATACTTTTCCATGATTGATGCAAGTTCATGACAGCCTCCTTCAAATTGTAGCTTTTCAAAGTGTTTGTTAAATCATCGTCTTGAGATATTAAGTTCGCCAATAATTTTTTTCTGTACGCCACTTTAATATTTTGCATCAAATTTTGATCCATTGGCTGTATTATCGCTGTGCACTTTGAAATTTGGATTAAAATTTAATACATCTTCTGGTAGGTGTGAGGGAGCGTTATCTATTAGAAGAAGCGCTTTTTGTGGTAAACCTTTCTCGTTCAAAAATTTTTTTACGTGCTTAATAAAATATTGTTTAAACCAGTCCATGAAAATTGTTTGGGTCATCCACCCTTTCCTGCTGGCTCTATACTCGACAAGAAGATCAATGTTTTTAAAACATCTGGGGTGGAGAGATTTGCCAAGAACAAGTAGTGGTAGCTTGTGGGTGTCTGCCGCATTTGAACAAGGCATAAATGTGATTGTATCCTTGGAAACTTTTCTGCCGGGAGCTGATTTTTCCTTTTCATGGACCCAAGTGGTAGTTGGTAAAGTTTTCCAAAATGCAGCACTTTCGTCAGCGTTATACACGTGGCTTTCTGATAAATCCATTTTGTTAACCAACTGTAGGAACTTCTCTTGGAATGGTGCCGCCGCACATGTATCACTAGACACTTTCTCCCCACAAATTTTTAAAAATCGAATTCCATACCTCTTTTTAAATTTATCGAACTAACCGGAACTTGCTAAAAAATCATCTTTTCCAGTTATTTCTCTATAAAAAAATCTGGCTTTTTCACGTAAAATTTCCGATAAAATTGGTACATGAACGTTTCTCTGTTGTAAGAACCAAGTATACAAAGCCTTCTCCACCTTAGGATGATCACCCTGACGAATAACTTTTTTGGAACCTACATACTAGCCCTGTTTTAATTTTTCTAATTTGTACATAACTCATAAAATCATGCATACCTGGTCCATGAAATGTAGTTGAAACAAACTGTCTAATTTTATTTTTATTTTGTTTAATGCCATATATTGTTGATTTCGGCACTTTGAATATTTCGGCTACAAAGCGAATACTTTTCCCACTCTCAAGAGAATCTAAAATTTTGCACTTCTCTTTAAGAGTAAGAGTTTTGTGGCCTCGCTTCATTTTAACTAAAAACTACAAATGTATGTACTTACTTTCACTAGCGTCAACAAACTGAGAATGGGGTCACAAAGAAATCGTAAACGCGAGGCATTTGATGTTTTAGTAGAAAATTAGGGGATTCCCTGAAGTTTATTGACGGTTGGGGCACGTAATTCACACGATTTTAAATGTGTCCGGATTATAGAGGTAAATGACACAAAACTGTCCGAATTGTAGTAAAGTCCGAATTACTGGAGTGTCCGAGTTAACGCATGTCCAGATTAGCGAAGTTGTACTGTATTTAAATTTCTAAATCCAGCATTACATTGTTTCTTGTTCATATTCAAACTCAGTTAAAAGTCTAAACTTAAATAAAAGCACTAGTTGTTTTAATTACTGCGTAACAGGTTATTGATCTGTGAAGGCAAAAAGTTGGCGTTAATTTGATGTATTGCGTTAAGCCATTTTGTAAAATTATAAACAAAGCAAAGTTTTCCAAATTCAGAGTAGCATAACGGAATAGTAACATAGCCCCTAATGCTCAAGTTTAAATTATGTACCATTGTACGCAAAAGTACCTGGGACAGTTTGTGTTACCCTTTACAAACATGACTCAGGTTTAATTAATATCAAAGCAACCTTGTCACAATACCGTCAGTGTCAGTCAGCGCAGATTGTCATTCTATATTGTGCATAAGGCAGATTCATACAGCTTAAAAATCAGCCATAAGACTAGTTACAAACACTTTTGCATACAATGATACATCTGTATCGAAAAATAGTTTATTATACAAATAAGATGGAGGTTCACATAAAATAATTTTATGATATAAATATACACAATGTAATAATCTCATGTTCAATATAATTAACCATTTAACTTTTTCTTTCTAAACACTGTATAGAGTCGGCTTTTGCACCGTAGTTTGAGAAACCAAAACTGTCAATTTCCAACCAGCGGGAGCCAATATTTTTTACCTCCCGCATTTGTTTATGTCACCATGGATACCACACCAAAGCTTTACTACGTTATGTTGCTTTTGAAATTTGACAAAATGTCAGTACAGAAATCTATAGTCACTATAATAGTTTCCTAAAGCATTTTTGAAATTCTGCGCTATATATTGTAATGGTCTTAGGCCCTAGACTCAACTCTCATAGCATTGCCAAATTAGTGGACATTTCAATAAGCACAGGGTTGAAGTGTTTTATATAACTGCAAGGCTAAAACTTGAATTTCGCAGAATAAATGCATTGGTAAAGAGATGCCAGTAATAGCATAGTAATTGAATAAGGAACGCACAAGGCAAAACTCATTTCTCACAGGGGTCTAAGTTGACTGTCAGATCAATTTAAATAATAGGTTTGTGCAAAAGTAATGAATAATGCAACGAACAAGAACAGATCGCATAAGAAATGTGGTAACACGGAAGGAAATAGGCATGAACCCATTAATTAAAAAAATTGAGGAGCAGCAGTTAAAGTGGTATGGGCATGTAGTAAGAATGGGAGCAAACAGATATCCAAAGCAAGCATTGGAAGCAAGACCATATGGAAGACAAGGAAGAGGCAGACCACGAGAAACATGGGAAGGAAGTTTAGGGAAACAAGTGATGGGACGAGGAAAAGTCTTCAGGGAAGTGAGGCGAATGGCGGTCGATCGTGACCTATTCCGGAGATGGATCGAGAACCCGACGCCGTAAGGCATAAGGGAAAGGAAAAGAAGAGAAGTGCAAAAGTAATAGCTGAACCAAAAGAAATTATTAATTACAAAAAGGTTTGCTATGTACAAGAAAATGAAGCGTAGAATTCAATTAATGTAGACAGTGAAATTTTGTGAGGGTTCTAAAAAAAGTTATAAGAAGCCAGAAAAATAATTAATGTTGCAACGAGCAATTAAGAAGGCAGGCATAAAGGCATAAAATAGCAATTGTGAGAAACAGCAAGACAGGAGAAAAACGAGTGAAGAGCAAACAGATGGACATCGAAAAACAATTGTGCAGAAAGTGAACTCTATATAAATTAATCAGTGCAATTACGCGTGTGAACAAAGCAAAGCAATTAGTAAGCGCAGAAACATTTTAATAATGAAAAATGTAGACAATATTTTAGATATAAATTTGTAAATATAATAATTTATAAGCAGATTTATTTCAAAATGTAATTGAATTGAACTAGGTTAATTTCCGTTTGTATTAATATTAGATTAGCATCTGTTTATAATGGATCTAGGGAGAACAAAAGAATAAATTATAAGAAATGACATTGTAAATTGTGTTCTACTTTAAATCGCATTTTAATATAATAAATGAGCATTTTTAAACCTAAAAAGTATACCATTTCAATAAGCGCATGTCCCAGTCGGTGTGGTATCGTTTGTGGGTGTTTCCGACACAAAAAATTAGAAAGATCACGAGGGGGCCCTTTCCGAGAAGCTAGCAGCCGATTCAGCTCAAGATTTCGACATCTGCGTGTAGCCAAGGAACTCATCGCAGCCTAGAGGAGAAGATTCCAGGACGTAGAGCAGCATTGTAACAACGTCTCCAAGGGGTTTCACCACGAGGGGGCCCCTAGCAGCGAAGGAATCTCAACGGCGTCACCCCAGAGTTCCCGAGGCAGTTCGGATACAATAAGCTACAAATTTCGCCTAAAAGTATCTACGTTAGGCCCGTGAAAATTACGTGTATGTAAGAGGAGACATTACTTAAGAAGATCCAAGCATTTCCGCGGCTATAGAAGAGGTGCAGCTCGAAAAACAAACGGATTCCATTATTTGAGGTTATGCGAGGGTGAAACCGGACGCCAGCAGCGTCTTTTCTGGCGTCATAACCAATTAATTGCCTGAAAACAAAAGATGTTTATTGCCGCCAAACCGCGTAAATTCAAATAAATACCTGTACGAACTTTGATAATTTCACTTTGTATTAAAAGTCACATACCGCTAACTTGCATACGGAATCCATTTTGTAGGATCATTTGACCGAATAGCTAATTTTTGCTTATGCGTATTGGAACTAATGCGGTAGACAGAACCGTACTCAAATAATTTATAATGTACAATCAACAAGGAACCCAACTGAGTTAGAGTGATTGCTTTACTTGAGAGCTAGCGTATATTGATTATTATTTGCAGGTAAATAAAATATAAATAACGGGCATATAACCATTTATTTAGACATTCAATAAGTACAGCTCACTTTTTAATCAGCCTAAGTTTTTTTAATTCAAACAAAATATTGTGAGAAGGCTCTAACAATTCAATATTTAATTAAATAATAACAGTCAATTAGGTAGAGAGCTATCCATCGTAATATATACAGGGTGAACCAGAACTGCCCCCCACCCATTAGGCATGGATTCCTTAAGTTATAGTAAATCGATTAAACCTAATATACCTTAGTACAAAGTCCCTCCAGTAAGAAGGGCCTTGAGTTCAATTTTTAATTTTTTCTTTTTATGTTAGTTTCCACAAATGTAAAGATACCGATTTGAATGTTGGTATACATGTGCACTATTATGTACTGCACTAGTAAAAAATTTTGATACACTAGAGTTCACTGTAAGAGGCACTTTACCTATAGCTGAAAACTCTTTTTAGCTATAACTTTGTTACTTATAACATTTATTTAAATTTTAAGTTATTATCCGTCACCGACCTCATTAATTGATTTATTATTGTTGTTTACTAGATCACAATCATTACCTATTGTTTTTGTGATCATGGCTACTTGATAATTACACGTCTTAATGACAACCAAAGACCTTCCATGGACATTTTAAGGTAAACGGTTGCATTCACGCTTATGAACTAAGTGTACTTTATTTTTACGCTTTTTAATTTTCTTTCGGATAATAACTTAAAATTTAAATATGTGTTATAACTTATAAGTAACAAAGTTATAGCTGAAGAGTTGTGAGGGCTCATGAAGAACAATCCAACATTTTCGTATTAAGATTTTCGACTCAGAATTGTACAAGGAATATCGCTACCTGGAGCTTTTGCGCCAATTTGTATACACCCTGTATATAAGACTAATTTTGATATTTTTATGGATGATGTAATGCAAACATCTTATGATAATATTGCATTTACGGAGACTTATCTGATAACATAGCAGATATTCCATATACCAATGAATATGCACTAATTCGTAGAAGTTGTAATGTCACATGTATATATATATAAGATATACAGATAGTTAATTTAAAAAAGTTTGTGTATAGTCGTTGGGTTGTGAATGGTTACTGGTAACCAAAGAAAAATAATAAACAAAATAGAGAGTTAAATTTTATATTCGACTCGAGACGATCATATTCAAACCGATGATGGTTATATTCCCACTAATTGGTCTTTTTAAACTCGATTTATTTGTACAGTTATTACACAGGAAGTAACCAGGGTTGGCAAAAACCCGGGTTTTTTCAGAAATTATCTGCCCACTGGGTTTTTTCGAGTTTTATTGGGTTTTTTCAGGTTTTATTGGGTTTTTTCGGGTTTTAGATAAATTCACTGTTTTTTGGATTTAGGTATCCTATGTAAAAATCAGAATGAATATAAATTTTTATTTTTAGATAAACTTGGGTAATTTGTAATTTACCTATAAATATGCAAATAAGCATTCTTTAAACATGTAAATCATGTAAATGGGGATATATGTATACGTAAAAGTAGGTTTATCAAATTATGTTCTACAGTAAGGAGTTTCCACTGTCGATCTCCTACAAGGGGATTCCCTCATTCAATCAATGATTTGCCACAATTTTCGTTTACAGCTTCTAAAATTTTAATTTTGTGACTTTCAAAATCGATACTTCTTAAAAAAACTTTTGACAAAAGTTATAGTTAATTACCTAATATTAAAACAGTTTGTAAAAAATATTATTCCCATTATTTTTCTGAAAATTTAATTTTGCGATTTTTCAAAAACTATACGTTTTACAAAAAACTTTTTTAATAAAAGTTATAGATAATTACGTAATATAAAATAAAAGTTTTAATAGTATATTACATACCTAGGTGGAGAGTGTTTCATTACTGTCGAGAGATTAAGTAGCTAACTGAGAGGCGATGCGTCGAGGTTCACTTTATCTCGAGACAGGAATGAAACTTTTCACCTTGGTATGTATACTATTATATTCACAACCACTTTATTGTAAACAGAAATTGTAAAAATGGATTTGAGAGTTTTTCAAAACTGCCGTTAAGCTAATAATGACAGCAGCTGGGAAATGACTACTTCCCACCCGCTGTCATGGTAACCTATTTCCCGCTTGAGGTGGGAAGTAGACGTTGGTAATGGCTCATTTTCCAACTTATTAAAAGTCAGAAATGTCCTTATTACATATATGGTTGCTAATAAGATGTATATATTCCTATTATTAATTTTTGCGCTTAAGGAAATCTTTGTAAAAATGCAATTTTTTCAAAAACTGTACTTCCTACAAAAACAACTGTTCAAACAAAAATTTTAAATAATTGTATAATACAGTAGAACTCGCTTTTAACGATCACGGCTACAGCGAATTAACGTTTATAACGAATAATTTTGAAGGTATATTTGAATTACATTTGATTTAATGCATGTATTTCATGTTTATTACGAATTCGTTTCACGGGAATAACGAACCAAACATTAAGAATATATTCTTAGGACTGGTCCTTTTCAACATTATAATAACGAAGTTCTTCTAGGAAAATAATGGCCAGTTAAATTTCTTAGTAAGCCGCTTAAATTTCTTAGTAAGCCGCTTTCTCTAGCTCTCTCTATCACTCTGTAGAATTACTACAGCGGCTCCCTGTAGGATCCAGTTCTTCGAAAAGCGATAATGGGTTTCAGCCCATGTTGTGGCTCAGCTCTGTTATCGAATTCTGCAAAACAAAAGTGTTGCGTCATAGCCACGTCTTAGCCATTGTATATTTTTGAACAAAACCCTTTACAGGTACAATAACTTAGTCGTTCCTTTACCGACATTCAGTACGTACCTACGCATTTTCTGGTTGTGGAAAAATGTCGGGAGTCAAACGAAAAATTTTATCGGTTTCTGAAAAAGTGGAAATTATACGACAGTTGGAAAGTGGCCAATCAAATCTGACAGTAGCAAAGAAGTGTGGTTTGTCCCCATCTACAATATCTACAATTTGGAAGAATCGCGAGTTGACTCTGAAAGCTTTTGAGAACAATTTGTCGCAGTGTAAAAAACTTAAAAAGTGTAATAAAAGTGACGTTGACGAGGCACTTCTTTCGTGGTTTAAAGTGCAAAGAACCGCTGGCTTACCTATTAGTGGACCAATTTTGAAAGTTCAAGCCAAAAAATTTGCTGTTCAACTTGGTTATACCGATTTTAAATGCAACAATGGGTGGATTGATCGCTTTAAGAACAGAAACAATATTGTCTACGCAAAAGTAAGTGGTGAGGCGTTGTCCGTTGATAAAAACGTTGTTTCTGACTGGATCAAGAATGTATGGCCGGACATCAAACGAGGGTATGGATACAACAACATTTATAATGCAGATGAAGCAGGAGCTTTTTATAATTTAACGCCCGATAAAACTTTTAAATTTAAAAACGAAAAGTGCATTGGCGGAAAACTTGTCAAAAATAGACTCACAGTTTTAGTTTGTGCGAACATGACCGGTAGCGATAAAAGAAAACTTCTCGTCATTGGAAAATCGGCAAAGCCTAGATGCTTTAAAAACATAAAGAAACTTCCGGTGGATTATACAGCGAATAAGAAGGCCTGGATGACATCTTCAATTTTCGAAAATGAAATTCACAAGTGGGATAAAAATCTTCGCAGTGAAAACCGAAAAATTTTGTTGTTGATAGACAATTGTCCTGCCCATCCTATAGTGGCTAATTTAACAAACATAAAACTTGTTTTTTTGCCACCGAATGTGACATCTGTCTTGCAACCAATGGATCAAGGCGTAATTAGAAGTTTTAAGTCCCATTTTCGTCGTCTGTTAGTCTTGGAACTGATAGAACGCAGAGAAAAATCCGCGGAAGATGCTTACGACTCGAAGATTAGTGTACTTCACGAGATACGTTTAATGAGTGATGCTTGGAATTCGGTGTCGTCATCTACAATATAAAATTGTTTTAAGAAAGCCGGTCTTGCGGAATACGAGTGCGAATCTGAAGAAGATGAAGAGGACAACTTACCGTTATCAGCGTGGTTAAAAGCGCGAAACTTGAACAATTTTGAAACGTGCGCAGAAATTGACAATTTTATAGACGTTGATAATGGTGTCGCAACTTCGGGTATACCGACAGACGCTGACATTTTAAAGCAAATCTCTCAGACACTAGAAGAAGATACTAGCAGTGATTCCGAAGAAGAAAATAGAGATGAGAAAATAGTTACCTGGTGTGAAGCAGAAAGTGCTTTAGATATTTTAACAAAATTTATGGAATCGCGATCTGTAAGTTCAGACGACACGTTCAAATATCTTAGCGGTATAAGGAACAATTTCAAACGTATGAAATATGCGTCTTGTGCAAAGCAAAGCAAGCTTGACGATTTTCTTTTGTAAAAATTGTAAGATCTAAAAATAAATGTGTGTTCTTTATACTTGTATTTATGTTACCCAATATACCTATGCTCAGAAAAATCGAATTTTATTTTAATTTGCTCAAATTATGATCTTGGATATAACGAATAACGGTTATTACGAACAAATATATGCGGTCCCGTGGAATTCGTTATAACCGAGTTCTACTGTAGTTACAAAAAGTGTACTTTTTTTCACGATTTTTGCGTTAAAAAAAGTGGAACTTTCAATACGATTTTTCTTTAAAAAAAGACGACTTTCACGATCACTATGCAAAAAATAACTATTACTGTATCTATCCATTTCTATTCTGAAAACAAGTTTTTACATATATCCCTCGTTCATCATTTGTAATCAGCAAACTGTGTACTTCCACCTAACTTTTAAATTTTGATTTTGAGCAAATAGCACGTAGATACACAGTTTAACCTATTAAACTTGATGCACTTTTTTTAATTTGCTCAAATTATGACCTTGGATATAACGAATAACGGTTATTACGAACAAATATATGCGGCCCCGTGGAATTCGTTATAACCGAGTTCTACTGTATATGATCCTGCTCTACGAAATTTAATTTTTATTGAACAATTACAAAATTTCCCCACAAAACGGAAAAAATAAGAGTCAAGTGTCACTTCCGGTTGCCTCATTTTAACCAAAAATCAAAAGGTCTCTGAATTTATATTAGAAACGGTGGTATAAATTTTCAGGCCAATCCATTAGATGACCGACAGACATCACTTCGAAAACTGCAAAAATCACTAGTTTGAGAAAAATTATGAAATTGTTATTAATGGAAGATTTTATACCACTTACAGCTTTCGAATACTTTTTTTGTCAATTTTTGAAAAAACCCAGATTTAATCTAAAACCCGCGGGTTTTTTCAGGTGGGATTTACCCGAAAAAACCCAGTGGGTTTTTGGGCTGGGGAAAATCATGCCAGCCCTGGAAGTAACTGGTAATAATATAAAATAAAAATTCAGTAAATTAAACTGTCTAAAGAGTCGATATAATGGAAGTGTTTTGATTTGAATATTGAAGTTATATTGCAAAGCAAATAACTTGCGATATAATTAAAGTAGAGCCAGTGATTACGTGTGTGTGGTGAAGTTAAGTGGGAAATTCTATCTGAAAGATAGAAATCGTATCCAAAGAGCTTTTTGGAGGGAAGTTACAGTGTTCAACTATACCGGGTGTCAACGAATTTATTAGACAAGTCATATCTTCTAGAGCAGGGGTTCTCAAACTATTTTAGACACTGTACCCCTTTTTACCAACAAAAAGTTTTGGGTACCCCTTATCAGTAGGTATAGTTTTAACCTGTGTAACTCAATTACGCGTCATGTTTAAATAAAACAAAGAGATATTGCTTACATACATTTTTATTATATTAAAAACAAAAATGGGGGAGGGGTGTACAATGTACATCACATCAGCTGATGCACTCTGTCCACCCGTCTACCGTCGCGCCACCACTATATATAATTTTTGACTTATACAAGGCGAGTAAAAAATTTCAAAATTTGCAAAACCTTATATTTTCGCTAAAACTTCATTTTTTGGTGGAAAATTATACAGGGTGATATAAAAGGTCATTTTTTATGCAGAATTTTATTATACCCAACGCCATAGAAGTTTACACTTCTCCCGTGTGGTCTTAAGCACACAAATATTTTTCCCCTATTTAAATTTAAAGATTTGTTTTATTTTTTGTTGGCCTGCCACGTACCCCCTAAAAATTTTCGCGTACCCCCAAGGGGTACGCGTACCACACTTTGAGAACCACTGTCTAGAGTATTAAGTGTATTAAAATGAGATTTGGTATAGGTAAATGGTATAGGGAGAGGAGAGTTTTCGCATATTTTTCACTTTTCGGTCACTTCCGGTTTCACCGGAAATGGCTCCGATTTCGAATTTTTAAATGGAACACCCTGTATATTTTTGCATATTTGGATTTCTGAGACAACTTTGGGTCAGAATGTGACATTTTAAAAAGTTTTTAAGCCTACTTGATTTTTTTAGAGCCACTTTTAATATGGCATCTAGGTGGCCATGATCAGACGCAAACTAATCTAAGGACCCCAGGTGATGTCAGAAAATTACAATCGCAAAGTTTTAGTGATTAGTATGATAGATAGGAATAAGACAAATTGGCAAAATCACGTTTTCTTGTCTAACTATTTTTTTTCAAATGGCGACCCTTTTTTGACAAGCGCTTTCCGAAAAGAGGATTTTTTGGCAATTCTAACGATACTAATTTATTTGCGATTGGATTAAAAATAAGCTCATAAGTTAAATATTTCTAAGCAAAATACTGGATAATAATTTATTTACTTTGGTCAAGTGTGCCATGGATAAGTTTTAAAATGTCACATGGTGATCCAAAATTGTCTCAGAAATCTAAATATGCAAAAATATACAGGGTGTTCCATTTAAAAATTCGAAACGGGAGCCATTTCCGGTGAAACCGAAAACTTTCCTCTCCCTATACCATTTACCTATACCAAATCTCATTTTGATACACCTAATACTCTAGAAGTTATGACTTGTCTAATAAATTCGTTGACACCCGGTATACAGGTTCCTGTTAGCTGTCCTGTTTCATTTGCTGAGAGGATTACATAGTCTGCTAATCAGGTACCTTAAAGCGACGTTAAGGTCAGTGACTGTTTTATAACTTTTATCGAACAATATTTGGAATAATTCAAGGAAGATTAAATTGTGTATATATATATATGCACGGCTATCTTACTTGCCTCCGAACATATGACAGACACCCACGCCTCCATGTCAAGAAACATGTTTTTCCAAGTGTATTCCTCGTCAATCTCTTAAATAAGGTTATCGTAACAGAAGCATCAAGAGAGGGGTAAGGAATTTTTATATTTGAGATATACACAAAAATGGTGCACACAAAATAGCAGCACAGCTCCGACTACACTGCTACAATGTGGCCTCCCATTGTATATCGCCGTGCTAAAAAAAGGACATACTCACCTCCAGCAACGTTGCCGCTCTGTTGCACCTTTTGCCGAGGGAATAAAAGTTGCGCTCCGTTTTGTTTTCGGATTTTGGCACGGCGAACGTGATAACGTATCTAAAAATCACGCGGATGGCATTCTGCGTGTGTTAATAAATTCTTGTGGGTACCTAACATAGCTATATTCTACGAGGTACGAAGGCGGTGCACATCACACAGTTTTGATTATAAATGGTAGGTCAAAAAGAGTGGCGACCTAAACTTACTTTTTTTAAATAGAAGGCTCGATATTTAGGTAGCTTACAAGGAGTTTTCCATTGAAATGCTAATAATTTTAATATAAAGTTGTATGGATCTACCGCCAACGGTTCTGGAGATATTAACGATTTTATGCAAAAAAAAATGCTGAACTTTAGGAAGCTGTTGTACTAAGTAACAGGAAACAATTCAATGAAAGAGAACGTTATCAAAATATTATGGGGTAAAAGTTTCTTCACGTTTCTAATAATACTGAAACAAGAAAAGGAAACATTTGCTAATGCGAATTGCACCAACTTGCAAATAACATCACCGGTGATGGGATTCGAATTACATCGCCTGCAAATGCGATTTCAGTTCCACGCGTTTCTTCCACTGATCCGTGAAGGATCTCTCGGATCTGTGCAATGCATGGCTGTATTAAACAGAACACACTATTTGTTGCCCCTTTTTGACTCTTACAACATTTATCTTGTATCTCTTGGGTTCCATCTTCGTCAAGTGTAAAGCCTGAGCTATGTGCAAATTACTGATTTTATCTGCTTCTAAGTTAAAGCAAAATGAGCAACCATTTGTTTAGTGCCCACTCTGTACCTATATGTTGTGTCCAAATTTGCCTTTTTTCTTCAAGTGTAAAAACCTGAGACTTGTGGAAATTATTACTTTCATTTAAGTAATAGGTCTTGAGTTAAAGCAAAAATAGAAAGAATTTCATTTTTCTTATTTGCTCACCCTGTATATATTTCTCCGAATTTTTTTTCGGCCATATGCCAGGTAGACATAGAATATGCATGCAAAGTATCGTCTTCCTCCAAAAAATTGTTTTAGAGTTATACCGGCAAAAGACAGACGGAATTGAAAAAAAACGGTTCTTTGATATCTAGGGACCCTGGAAGTGAAGATCTGAAAAAATTTCAGAAGGTAATTTTTTATCGATTACAATACGTTCTTCGTCTTTTAGACGAGGCAAGTAAAAACTAAAAATTAAGATGCTTTAATTCAAGGGATAACAAAAACCACCTTTAGATTAATAAATTTAAATCTCTTCGAACAGAACAAAGAACCAGATTTAGACAATACAAATCCCGTAATGTAGATACAAGAAATAATGAACACGAAAAAACGAAAAATTCTGAATAAATTGATTCTACGAGTATTATCAAATGAAATCAGATTTTGCAAAAAAAAAACAAACGAACACATCAAAATTATACAGTGGCCGCCAAAAAGTCGGCATCATATGGGAGTTTTTTATTATTTATTTTTAAAATGAACTTTTTACGACAATAATTTGTACTTGTCCAAAAACTTCTTTAGCCCCTATCATACATACCGAGTGATTTTAACTTATTTAGAAAATGGCGTATTTCGAAATTCTCAAAATCTAAAAAGTGCTATTTTTCGGAAATTAAGTAAGATTTCTTTAGAGTGTTAGTTTTAGCTAACTGAACCATCTCAAGTCTAGAAAACACACATTTTTCTTTAACTTTAGCTAAACTTTAATTTTTCAATTTTTTAAATATTTTTCAAAATTTCACATACCAACAGCGTGTGGCCGGCTGGTGCTTGCGTGGCGCCAGCAGTGAAGTGGGTTCAAGCCCCACACCCGAGCATTGATAACATCGTACGCTCTCGGGCCATCATACGAACACCTTTGATGGTCGTGACCCCTGCGAGGGCATTCTTCCTTAATTCAAGGGGTTAGGCTAGCCACCTACCCCGGCCGCGGATTAAGATGGCTTATAAAACCGCACTCAAGTGTGTGAAAGTAACAGGCTCTCAGCCTATATTAAGAGGAAGAAGAAGACATACCAAAACTTAATTTT
Source organism: Agriotes lineatus (assembly GCA_940337035.1). Lineage (NCBI taxonomy): Eukaryota > Metazoa > Arthropoda > Insecta > Coleoptera > Elateridae > Agriotes > Agriotes lineatus. The sequence continues at coordinate 43,435,383 of OW679196.1, read as the reverse complement.
AAAATTGACATTTTTTTATGTGAAGACTAACGATTTATAATTGTAAAAAATAATATAAAATGTTAATTATTCCTTTCGATTTTTTATTATTTACCGAAAAGTGATATGTTCGCATAATTTTGAAGTTTTTGATGCAAGGTGCTTTGTAACAGAAGTATTTTTAAATGATAATTAATATCTATTTAAATGGCTTCTACGATAAAAACTCTAATCTAACCCTTTTAATGAATCCTGTAAATATTCTTTTACAGTTGTCTAAATGAGAAGATTTTTCTTTAGACAGTTTACATGTTCTAAAAATTCTTCTCATTCAGACAACTGCAAAAGATCGTTTACAGGATTTCTGTAACAGTAATTCGCTAACAGGGTTAGAGTTTCTAGAAGCCATTTAAATAAATATTAATAATCATTCAAAAATATTTCTCCTAAAAAGCACATTGCATCAAAATCGTAAAAATTATGCGTAAAAATTATGCGAACATATCACTTTTCGGTAAATAATACAAAATCTAAACGAGCAATTAACATTTTATATTATTTTTTACAACTATAAATCATGAAAGTCGTTACATAAAAAATTTTAATTACAATATTAAGTCATGGTATGCGAAACTGAAAAATATTTAAAAAAAGGAAAAAGCTAAATCTAAAGTTAAAGAAAAATATGTGTTTTCTGGTCTTGAGATTGTTCAGTTAATTAAAACTAACACACTCTAAAACAATCTCATTGCAATCTTACTTCATTTCCGAAAAATTGCACTTTTTAGATTTTGACAATTTCGAAAAACGGAATTTTCTAAATAAGTAAACGTCACTCGGTATCTATGATAGGGGCTAAATAGGTTTTTAGACAAGCACAAATTATTGACGTGTAAAGTTTTTTGAAAAATCTAAAAAATTTTTTTTGACTATGTGATGCCGATTTTTGGGGGTCACTGTATACCCAATACCGCTAAATTGTCAACTATTTCTCCTTTTCTTCGATGGGTATTAAAACTATACAAAGTGCTCGTAATTTGAAAATTCAATGATTTTGCCTTAGTAAATGAAGCACGTTATGTATCTCTGTATTTCTTAAAAACTCTTTCAATAAACTTTCGCCTAATAGCTTATTTAACACCCCTAAATTCAACTGGTTTTGAGATTTAATTTATTCCAGCATTTCTCGGTTTTTGTGTCAGTAATGGCTGGATTTTTATTTTCTAAACGTAGTTTGTGATTCCTTTAAATAAAGCATTTTAGGGGCCTTACATTGTTTTCTTATACTCACGCTCGCATAGTTGGAAAACAGTTGAATTCAGAGTTATCCAGTAAGATATCAAAATAAATCTTTTTAAAGAGGCATTTTACAATACTAAAATGTGTAGTGCGTTTCCTTTTAAAATCTTTGAAATCATGAAATTTGCAGACACCTTGTATAGTATGAATGCCGAGAATCGCTGCCTGAAGCTTAGCATTTTGTGCATAAAATCTGTAACATCTCCAAAACAGTTGATGTTAGACCCATACAAATTTATATTAAAACTATTGGTATTTCAATGCAAAGCTTTTAACCTTCCTAAATATAGAGTAATAACTTTGGTTCGCCACACTTTTTGAGCCATCCTGTATAATCAGAAATATTTTAGTAATATGCAACACTTTCGTACCTGCAACTTTTATATAAGCTATTTTAATGTAAATCTTCTACTTTTAGAGATATTTCCCACCCCGCATCGTTGACGGATCCTGTATTAAATGTTCAGTGACATGCGGTTGTATTGAATTTACTTAAGTCCATTACTAGCGATAAGCCCCCGTGCACGTTTGCCAAGTCTCTGAGGCGTAACAGTATGTTTCATAGATAGAGGCGAGTACTACTGGCGCACCTTGTTAGGTGTATATGTGTATTACATGGTCGCGCCATCTAGAATAACCTCTACCAACTGAAGTGTATAACTGAATATGTGTACTGTCAAACTCACTTCCACCAAAAAATCTGTTAAATCGATGCTTGTTGCACCATCTGTTGAATGGAACACTTATACATGGGGATACCTAGTCGCCTCCGATTTTTCGTACTGGCCTCCAAAAATGAGGCCAGTTCTTCGTTTCGACGTATGCTTTCGGAGGTGAGTTTGACGTTTTGCATATATATATATATATATATAATATTAATAAAACTGTATTTAGAACTTAAGAATTACTATTAATTATCAAAATTCAATAGTGATCTGAGTACGCGGCGAGTTTTGAATATTATATTTAGAAATCCTACCTTTTTGGTTTAACTTAAGATTGGGGTTGCAATTTAGGGAATTTGGGTTTAAAAAGTTATTAAAAGTTATCTGAAACAAACAAGTCTATCCTTACATCAAAGAAACGTCATTGCACATATATAACTGTCATTGATATATGTAAAGTATCAATAAGGTACCTGGAAAGAAACTATAATAATCACTTTATTGTAATTGATTATTTCAATAATTATATATACTTGTTATTAAAGAGCACCATTCAGCTGAGAGTAAGGGGTTGTCTAATCAGTTCTACTGACTAGTCGGATCAATATTAAATTAGTTATCAAAGTTATAACTTGAAGATTTGTGTGTCAAATATTGACGTTTCTGAGGTAAGTTAATATAATTTATCACACAAATTGTAAGAAATATTACAAAGTAGACAAGAGAAAAAAAGTGGCTCTGCATTTTATATTAAAAATGGTATTAATTTTGTACGTATGGACCTAGAACTTGAACATTTTGAATACGTATAGATCCAAATTAAATTAGATAAGAAAAAATCTGCTGTGCTACACGCACACAACTTCCTTTTACGGTGATCTTATAATAATTAGCCAAAAATTTGATTTTTAATTTTTAAACATTTGACAAATTTTCTCTAAAATTTTAAGCTGAATTCAAAAATGTAATAATATACCAGGTGTTCTATAAAATAAGAGTTAATAAAAAAAAAGAAACGCATTTCAGAGGTATTCAACTGGAAAATCACCTATCTCACATCAATACACATTCAAAATGTAATACAAATGTAAAGTTTGAAAAAATCGTTAAGTGCCGTTTTTGAAAAAATCGAAAAAAACTGAAAAATCACAAGACTAAACACGATACTTCCGGTTACGCGATTTTTTTCCGGTACTTTTGTATGGGATGGAACCCTGAACGTTAACTAAAGAATTATACAACAAAATTAATAGTTTAAAAACGCATGTATGTGTCTTTAAGACAGAGTAACAATGCGGAAATATTAAATAGAATGAACTGTTCACTAGAAATTATGCCCACAATTAAACGACGAACGCTGGAATATTTGAGTCATATGATGAGAAAAATATAAATTGTTACAGTTAATTTTACAAGAGTAAAAGAAACGCTGGTCGCATACATACTTCCTGGTAAAGAAATCTCCGTAATTGGTATAATAAGTCTACATCATTTTTTCGAACGGTGGTTTCCAAAGTTCAAGTAGCCTTATTAGTCGCTAACATCCGATTGGATAAGCACTGCAAGAAGAGATTTTTAAATGAATTTGAAAACACTTTGAAAGGATCTAAAAGATCTTAGTATATGTAATGGTAAACTAAAACCACAAATTTCCGAACACTTGAGTAAGGTAGAAGAAATTAATGACTATTTTATCAAATCAGTTAAAACATCTTTCAACTAACACAGATCCAAATTTTATGAATTACTAGCAAGATACCCGTTGTTCGTACAGATTGCAAACGTTTATTTCTTCTAGATCTTCTTTCCCCTTTCCCCGCTCACATAATACAATAAACCAACAAATGCTGCAAAACAATATTATAGGTAAGCTCTCTGTTTTAAGTTAATTAAATAGATATATTTTTGTGCAATTAGTTTTCAGCGTTTCAGTTAAATTCAAACTGTTCTTACGAGTTTGGGCAGTTTTGCCTAATTTATTCACAAGCACGTTCAATGCACTTCTTAAGTTTATAACGCAATTATCCTAAAGGGCCAACGCATTTGAACCACCAATAAACTTTTGCCGACTTTGCGTTTGTCCATGAGAAACCACAAAATTTTAGTTTCTATGAGAAAATCTACGGGACGTTCTGACTGGCTATTTATGCACCCCACTGCATTTGCAGGTATCATACAAAATTTCAACTTAGTTTTTAAGGAGAATCACGTTAACCATACAACAACACAGACTTCATTCTTAAGTGCTATTTGTATATTTTATGTAAATATAATCTAAAATTTTAAAATCAACACTGCTTCAATTTATTCAACTATACCAACATATATTGTGATGTAAAAAGCTACACTCCATCACCAATCCACTCTCCATCACTCTTTTGTGCTTCACGCACCCCCTGGAAATGTGTATGTAATTGTGGTTTTCCGATAAAGCTATGGTTGTAGTATAACAATGCGAATAAAATTAAAAAAAATATGTACAAAACTATATGTTCTGTTCATAAATTATAGCAAGATACCTGTTTCCAACACTTGGAGGTGGAATTTCGGAAATCCTCCATTTTATTCTAACCTGGACTCAGCGAAAAAGTTCATCATTTTTAACCTCTTATCCATTTTTACTTTTAACTCCCTTTTACCACTTTAACAGTGAAATTACCCTTTTTCAGTTTTCCCAGTTTTATCCCTTTCTTCTTCTTAAAGTGTCTTGTGCGTTATTTACTTTATACATTGTACTAAGCTAAGGTATATTACAATAATACTTATAACTAAGTTATTCTATGTATAGCGCCAGTAGAGCCCTAAACCTCAATTGGTTTGTCTTGGTGATGCTACTTCATGAAAGGTGGCGTTGATGAGAAATGTAAATATTGCAGCACGTTGACGATTTCAACCCTTGAATGGAGTGAAAACATCCTGGGGATAGATACGGCGGCATCATGGTGGTATCTCATTGCCTTCCACGACTATTTTCAGGAACAAAAAAACTTGACTATTTCATACTTTTTTTTGAAAATAAAACCCGGCCTACGATCCAAGTCTAAAAATTAGCAACATTTTAAGCTATCATACAATTTAATCGATCCAGTATCTTCGAAGGAAATAGCGAACAAAGATACATACATACAAAGAAAGAAAGAGACCACCGATTTTATGATATTGATGAATCGCTAATAGCTGTCCATAAACAACTGTTTTGAAAATTTAAGGAGTTGAAGAGGGCCCATAATATTAAACACCTGTGGGTTAGAAATGGGAAAATCTATATGACGAAACAAGATAACAGTAATATTTATATTATATCTACATTCTACGACCTGAAGATGGGCTCTAACGGCAGCAGCTCTTATATAAAAATTCTTTATCAAAACGTGAGAGGGTTAAATACAAAAACAAAGAATTATTTTTAGTAATTATGACATTATTTTGTTAACTGAAAGTGGATTAAGTGAATCTGTGTATGAAGGTGAGCTATTTCCATGTACGTATACTGTAAGGGACAGGGATTGTGCTTCAGTCAACAAATCAAGTGGACGTAGTGTATTGATAGCAGTAATATCAGACCTCAACAGTCAAAGATGTCATTTTCACAATGTTTTGTCTTTAATAAAAACTCTTTTGCAAGGGATAAAAGAGCTCTTCTTCACACTCACACGCAATCGTTGCTATTCGTTTTTTGAAGCTACAACACGCTGTTTATAAGTAGAAAGGTACAACGTGGTATAATACTGCACGGTCTTTTAATTAAAATAAATCATAAATCACGATGAAATAGATATTTTATTTTTTTATTTTATTTCGTACTTAGCCAACAGCCATTAGGCCAATTATAGGCGTCACTGTACATTTTATGGGGACTTCCAACCCCACTAACGACTGTCATGATGTTATTATGACATCCGGGACCAACTATTTGCGTGATAGCCGTATCACGAGGCGCCGAGCGATGCAGCCGTGAGACTCCCATTCAAGTACTGACCAAAGAGAGCGTTGCTTAACTCTGCTGATCGAACGTGGACGCTTGTTCAAGCTACACCGCCCGGGACCCTATTGGACAAAATTTGATGTGCACGTTTTATATATTACCAGAATGGTATATTTGGTCCAAAAACAGAATATATAGCGTACGGTTTGAGATAAGGACTGGACACCGGACAGTGGTCTCAAATACCAAACTGTCCGGGTGAAAACCAGACGAGTAGCAACCCCATTTGGCACCCACGGCTACTATACAAAGTCAAATAACAACTACCACATAATATAATTATATATTCCCTTTAATCCTACCTAGATGACAGGCAGTACTATGTTGGATAGGAAGATGAACAAACAAGTCTAAAAACCATCCAATCGTACCACTAGGAAGTAACCTAGGTCCAATCTTGTATATGAAATTTACTGCTGATTTACCAGTACTCAAAAGTACATCAGTACCACCTTTGGCAAAGATACCACAGTAATGACGTCACATAGTGACCCTGTAACAGCATTTGCTTTAGTACAAAACAATATACACAACATTTAGAAATGGCTTAAAACATGGAGAATCAGATTAAACGAACTGAAGTCAACGCATGTAACATTTACAACCAAAATATCCACCTGCCTGTCCATGTATAGACTTAAATGACCAAACTGTACCTCAATCCACGCAAGCTACATATTTAGGTATGACAGAAGATTAACTGTAAGATGACACATTGAAGCAAAAAAGAACAATTAAGCAATAAACTCAAACAACTGTATTGGCCAACTGGCAATTAACGCTAGAAAACAAAGTACTTCTGCATAAACCAATACTAAAACCTATATGGAGCTATAGAATATATCTGTGGGGCGCTACAGCTAGCTCCAATATTAAAATTCTGAAAAAAAAATCATTCAGAAGTCCTATGTCAAATGATCAATGCCTCATGGTTTGTTACCACTGACATAATTAGAAGGGTGAGATCCGAGTAGACTCCCGTTTACCTGATTTGAAGAGGGTTCGGATATTTAGATGACTGAGAAGAGTTCATGGTCAGCTTATGGCTTTATGCACGTTATTAAAGGATTGTTTGTCCTTCGTACTATTAACGGATTAACTGTCCTCTCTGCTCCGAAGTAGGTACCCGATACAAATCCCAAAAAGTATTATAAAATTCAAGTCTATTGGTCACTTTCCCGCCCCTTCTACAATCCATCAAAATAGATAAGAAACAAGAAAATTCAGATAGATCGATCTTTAGTTTAGTTACCGTTTGCTACCACGTTTGTTAAATATTACTGCATTAGGATTTATCACTAGCAAGAAAGAAAGAGAGCTTTAGTTTTCGATAGATTTAAATATCATTTCCACAAAGAACTATCCGGTGGTCCTAAATGTTGGGCATGTTCAATAAGTGGAAATAAAAAGTGTCTGACTTATTTGAAGACAGAAGGAAAAACAAATATATGCTGCTCCACAAATGAACTGGGCCATTTGCATATATTGGTGCAATTTTTAAAAATATTTTCCAAAAGGGCAGTCATGGCATTTTTGGTAACCTTTCATGATTGTGTCACTATAAAAAGCATTTCTTTTCATAACTTGGTTTAAAGAAAACTAAGTCCATTAATAAAATATTATCATTTTAAGATCGTTGCCAAACATTTTTAAACGTTCCGAAGAGACTCAAAGAACTATTAATTAACCTTTTTTTGTGATTCCTCCTATATTATTTGTTAAATATAGTTTTTTTATAATTTTATTCTTTTTTAATTTTATTAATGTGATTTTGTTAATTCTTCAGTTGATACTTGAGGATAGTGCAATTAAATATGCTTAATATGAGTACACTATAAAACAAAAGCTTTTATATATTTTTTTGTGACGTAATGTAATAAATACAATTTTTATGGGTGGTCCAGTTCATTTGTGGAGCAGTATAGATGAAGTTATCGACAACCATAACCATCTGCCACTTGAAAAAAAAACTTAATAAGAATGAATTGAGTAATTCATTGAGAAGAAAAGCTTCAGAAGACTTAAGTGTGAGACCTATGTTGAAACATTTACCAATTGCGATATCAAGCGTATAAGAAAAAATATATACCACATGCAAAGAAGTGTTCTACCAAAATTGCCAGCAAGAAGTTCACCATGCCTACTTTGTACCTTTTGTTGAAAGAAGACGTCAACAGCTTAATGCTGCCTGTCTTCTAGCAAGAATAATAATAATAATAATAATGCTCTTAACTACTTTGTTATGCCTTTTGACGAAAAATTTAATTAATTTCAGTTTCTTTTAACGTAATAAAATTTGCAATTAAAGAAACAACAGAAATATAAACTAATTTATTCTCTATAAAAAATTTATATCTGAATCACATTGTTTTCGCAATATTAATTTAATTTAATTTCCCGCCAAAACAGAAAACAATTGAAACATATCATATTTCTAAAACTGGTTTTAAATGAAGCATAAACTTTTATAGGAGAGATGTGTTTAAGTGAAATTGAATAAACCACTCACGAGGTGATATCAATAACAGCAACATGCTAGTTTTTGGATATATCACCACACTACAACATTAAAAATATTAAAACATGAACGTCTTAGAAGATAAATTTACTTCCATTTTCAACAATTAATTAAGTAAATTAAAAATCAACAAGGAGAACTTAGCTTATTTTATTAAAGATCCAGCAGAATGCTACCAACTAGTGATGGGCATAATCGAATGAATTTAATAATCGAGATATTCGAATGCGAGATATTTTAATAATCGAATGAATCATTCGAAACAATCGGATACGAACGAATCGTTCGGTTTCGGGAAGCGAATGAATCTCTCGGATTCCGTTGAGACTACTATATTAGTAGGATTAGTTACTATTTTCTGGCAGTAATGCAGTAGGCGGGGCGCGTGCTGCATGTGCGCTGTGCGTAGCAGAATGCAGGCATCGGGCATTTAAAATACGAGAATTATTTGTTTGTTGCTTCACCGAAATCATTTTCAGGTGCCTGTAATCTGTTCTGTTTTCTGTTTCTTTTCAGTTTTAAGCTTTAAGCAAGCCGTTGAGCGTCATAAAAATATACCTACTGAAATCTCCAGTTACACCGTTACGATTATTATTAAATAACGATTAATTATTATTTGTTTGTCATTTTAAACTGGCATTATTATTATCTCTATAATAGCAACCATAAGTAACTGTTTATAATGTTTTTCGTTGACCGCTGGTTAATTTCAATATTAATGAATAATTTTTCCCAAAAAAGGATGGATTAATAGATGCCATTAATACACTGTTTTTGATTAATACACTCTTTTTCATTAATTAACTGTTTTTTAAAAAAGAATGGATTAATAGAGCCATTAATACACTGTTTTTGATTAATACACTCTTTTTCATTAATTAACTGTTTTTGTGATTTTGACGTTTTGATGATATTTTGCATGGAGGTTAGTTGTATTAATCAAATTAGAGTACTTGATATAATTATTTTATATTAATATTCACAACAAAATTAGTAATACTGCAATTTTACAAATTTTTTCACCACAAAAAAAGATTTTGTGGTCAACGAAAATTTTTTTTAATCAACTCGTTTGTTAATGGGCGATTAATAATCTCAACTAATAAAGGCACTCCCTCGCTATCGCTCGTTCGTGCTTTAAACGGTTTCGATTATTAATCGCATTCATTAACACACTTGTTGGTTAAATAACTATTATATGCTAGCGAGTTAATTTTCTTCTTAAATCGCTGGTGAATCAATAGTAGATTGTTCTACAAGTTAAGAAAAGTGGGAGTTTTCCAGAATTCCAGCGAATGTAAAAGTTTTAGGCGAGCATGGAAAAAATTTTTACAAAAAGAATTTTCAACGGACGTAAGGTTGCTGCTGATTTTAACGAGCACCGCCAAAATCTTAGAATCATAATCATACTTAATTTAATGTTGTAAGCTACGAGGGTCTGCAAGCTCCCTTGCTCGCGCGAACTCACTTTCTTATTACAAATATTAAATTACACTTTACAATAAAATCGAGGCCGAGTTTTCCGGGCCAATGTCAATGTCAAATTTATTATAATTTCGATTTATTTACTAAACTATTTTAAAATGTAAACTTTTGAAATAATTTGTAAAATCGGTATAGTACAATAAATTGTATTATTATATAACTTTTGTTTCTATGAAATGAAGTATAAATATAAATACAATCAGTTCAGTTTCAGTATTATTATTTCGACCCATGTCGGTCCTTGCCCTGAGTTTGGCCTTTGGCGATGGTAAAACAGAAGTGAAAGTGAGAATTGTAAAGTAAATTGTAAGCCCCGGATAATCCGTCGGCAAGCGGCACACCGACAGTCGATAGCGAGAGGGCGAGAGCCGACCACTCGCACTCCAACAAACTTGCATCCGAATGCGAATAATCGCAGTTCAAACGAGAGAATCGGTTGAACTAAAGTTCCCTACTAAATTAGTAGTTGGGTCCGAGAGATTTTTTCATTCGAGATATTTGTTCCGAATAATCCGAGAGATATTTTCATTCGAGATATTTGTTCCGAGTAATCCGAGAGATTTTTTCATTCGAGATATTTTTAGTAACATTCGAAATATCTCGGAAGGTCAAAATAATCGAATAATTCGATTATTTTCATTCGGATTCGCCCATCACTACTACCAACCTCCCCAATAAACAGCGTGACACTGACAGCCGACTACATGATTACATCCACAAAGAAGCCACTAATAGAGAAGTTTCTTAAATGCACCTGTCACGTAATTGTTAGAAACTGGCCCACCCGTCAGAAGGCGCTAGTGTCACCACTTGGCAAGGTTGTGCACCAAACTATAATTACAGATAGGTCGGTATGTGAAGAAGTGTTTTTTCAAATTGTGCCGATTTAGTGTAGGAGACACAAATTTCCCCAAGGCACAAAAAACCTACTAAGAGAAACGTTTTCTGGATGCATTTATCAAATCAAATAAATGTTAGAGATTGGCCAACCCATCAGGAAGCGCTGGTGTCACCTGTTCGCACTTTGAAAAGTGCACATAACCTATATAAATAGTAAACTCATGCTTCAAAGTGACACCGACAAATCATTTAAAATGAGTGAAAAGCATTTTGAACCAAAGTACATTGTTACAATTGAGCATGTGACGTTAGCGCCGGCCGAAATCGTATTTTTACGTATTGGAATACGTTCGAATTTGACCGCCGCCAAAACTTCGTCACAAATTGTCCGAAAACATCGCCGAGGCACGAAGAAACAATCGAGGTGCGCAGAAATTACGAGCCGCCGGCGCCGTCGTCTTCCAGCGCATCCCTGCCTAAAATCCTGCACAAATTACGGCGTATGGTAATGTATAAATAAGAGGTATCGTACGTTGTTAGAGGGACTTAACTTGCATCCAGCGATCCGAACCAGCTTCCTGTCTGGGGCCCCCCTGAGGGCCCAAATCCTAGTCCCGTCCGAAGAACATTCTTGACTTTTAGTCCTAGAACCAATCTTTCCCAGAAATCCCCGAAAGATCAAAGTGGCCCATTGATTTTCAGTGCCTATTGATCTCCGTCGAGCCTATTCAGGAGTTATCTTGTCTAAAATTCAGACGTGGATCATTGTTTATATATGCCTGTCTGGAATTTATATACGTTTACTCCTCGAAACCGGTGTGGTCTAGAACTCGTACGTGGTTCGTTGTACATATACGCCTGATATGAGTCTTAGACCTCCTCGAAACCGCTTCCCGACAACATTCACGTATTTCATTTAGAAAGCATTTTAAAAACGTGGCCCTCCAGGTCCGTGCATAAGCTTGAACAAGAATTGCGAGGTTAAGAGCCCGCAACGAAACTCCCGGAATTAACGTACTCGTAAAAATTCAAAGCTTCACTTACCTAGAGGAATCTTGTCCTGAAGATTTCCCGTGCTTTCTGCAGTGCCGCAATTCATAGTACATAATCTAAACCAAAAATTGTGTGAGGTTAGCTTCAAGCTAAAAGTAATTCATGTAGCTTAAAGGAGGGTTTAATCACTTTGAATAACGTAATTAGAAAACCCCTAGTTATCACCTAGACACCCCTGGAATTTCAGTAACAGCTTTAAACGCAAATTTGGCTTAAAAGTTATTAGCTGACACCCGATATGTAATTCTACCGTATTTTCACTTGTCACACCAGGTTTTTGCAGCACACGAGGTTTTGTGGGCACTGTAGAATAGCTTCGACGTAATGGGATTACGCCTTATATCAAGTCCAATCTCAACACCCCCGAAATAAAAGCAAATATAACTTTATTTCATGCCCCCGATAAAAGTAAACAAACTTAACCTAGATTCTGTTTCCAGTTTAGCCGAGTAGAGGACGCTCTCCTAACTACGAACTGCTTTCGTCCGGTAGCCGAGAAGATACGACCGGAGAAAACATCGTGGCTTGCCTAACCCAGTAGGCGTCAGCCTGCCCGTGATACATTGAAATCCAAATCGTTTATTCGAAAATACATAGAATATTTTAGTTATTATTTTAAAATGTAAATAGGTATACAAAATAAATCGCTTTGTTTGATGTGTACTTGATTGTATATTTGAGTTAACCAGACTGAACCCTGGCATCTGTGGCTATCCGAGAGTAAAAAGTTTAATAACATTGGTAATCATTCATAGCTCAAAGTTAAAGAATTAACGTAGAAAGCCAGGTTATTACATGGCCAGCCCGAGCAGAGACATAAACTCAAGTATATAGTCAAGTAATTCATCGGCTTCACCAGCACGCGATCCAAGTGGCGCTCGAGCAGTTTTACCTGAAAAATAATTAGTTATCAGTTAAAGTATAATTAATTATTTTAAATGTTGTACAAACCGCGACCACAGACATGTACCAGAACCAGATGTTACCGCCGCCAGAACCGCCTGTGACTACCTGCAGAAATGTTGGAAAACGGCCCCATAGAGGCCACCAGCTTGTCCAACACCAGAAAATTAGAAACCTCCAGAGGAATGTTGATTCCAAGTGCGGAAAAGAGGAAATCCAGTCCATAGAGAGCTCCTGTTTGAAGTCCAGGCCGTTGGAAGATTCCAACCGTCGAAGGCCAGGGCATCTACGCAACTAGGTCACCTCCAAGTGGCGCCAGATATTCCAGAAAGTACAAGAGAACCAGCTGAAGTCCAGAAATCAGCTTTGAGCACAGTACTAAGTTTTGGAGTCCAGATCATCCCCGTGTTCGTAAGTTCCCTCCATAAAAACTTCCTCCCGAGACGTCTCCTGGTATACAGCTTCACCCTGAGAAGTACAGCCAGCTACAAGAGACGTGGAGCATCGTGCTATCCTGCAGCACAACCTCCCTCGCGAGAAGTCTTTGGAAACACGAATCCTCCAGGTAAATCACGTCCAGTGCAAGATCTTCAAAGTCGAAGCCATCTTCACAGAACCGAGGTAACCTGCAAACATACAAAATGTCCATGAAATTGTAAGTTGGTCTCCGCAACCTCTACTAATTTCTTCCAGTTAAAGTTCAAATATTGTGAGAAAGTCGGTTAATCCCGTAACCTAAATACTTTCCCGCGATTGAACAAAACCTGAATGAATGCGAGTCGATACCGCGAGCTCAGCATCAGTAAGTAGCATTTCTTCTAGAATGCACCCCGTAGAATTTTATGAGCCCGGAGAATGAATGTACGAAAAGACAAATGATTCGATACCGCGAATATTTAGTCTCATCTAGCCTGAAACTGCTTTCACGTGGTTGATTGCAGTACATGAAATTTCATTCCGCTTATCCAGAAAATTCAAAAAAATTACCAGTCCTGTCCATGCCCGTTGTACCCGCCAGTATTATTAATTGCATGCATGTTGTTGAATGTCTCCTGAGAATGATCACGCTTTCGCCTTGGTGCCTATAAGAAAACGTGCATTTGTAGAGCATGAACCTATGGAATTGTATGCAACCCGTACCGGAGTACGACCGGAAAATTTTCCTGAATGTTCCCCGTGAAATTGAACCCAGTGAAGATCCAGGTGGAAATTAATGCCACAACAACCGCCTGTTGACCAGAAACTGCAAGCAAGTTTCCCTTGCATATCAGCAGTTGCCTGTCCTAGCTTTCCGAACTTGTTTTTTTTTTCGAGAAGTCCTGAAAGGAGTATAGGTCGAAACCGCAATTTTTATATCTCCCCCAGTTGAAAGTATTACAAAAGTATACTCACCTAGTAGACACTGCCAGAAGAAACGCCGGTTACTTCCATAACTTCCGCGTTCCCTAGAATGTATGTTGTCCGAGTTGTGTGCCGAGAATTCCAGGATCCCCAGGTGTTTTCCAAGCCGAAAGGGGTACTTCCATGAAGAGGGCGTCCACCCACCGGCTGTTTCCTCCATAGGAAGGGGCTTGTGTGACGTTAGCGCCGGCCGAAATCGTATTTTTACGTATTGGAATACGTTCGAATTTGACCGCCGCCAAAACTTCGTCACAAATTGTCCGAAAACATCGCCGAGGCACGAAGAAACAATCGAGGTGCGCAGAAATTACGAGCCGCCGGCGCCGTCGTCTTCCAGCGCATCCCTGCCTAAAATCCTGCACAAATTACGGCGTATGGTAATGTATAAATAAGAGGTATCGTACGTTGTTAGAGGGACTTAACTTGCATCCAGCGATCCGAACCAGCTTCCTGTCTGGGGCCCCCCTGAGGGCCCAAATCCTAGTCCCGTCCGAAGAACATTCTTGACTTTTAGTCCTAGAACCAATCTTTCCCAGAAATCCCCGAAAGATCAAAGTGGCCCATTGATTTTCAGTGCCTATTGATCTCCGTCGAGCCTATTCAGGAGTTATCTTGTCTAAAATTCAGACGTGGATCATTGTTTATATATGCCTGTCTGGAATTTATATACGTTTACTCCTCGAAACCGGTGTGGTCTAGAACTCGTACGTGGTTCGTTGTACATATACGCCTGATATGAGTCTTAGACCTCCTCGAAACCGCTTCCCGACAACATTCACGTATTTCATTTAGAAAGCATTTTAAAAACGTGGCCCTCCAGGTCCGTGCATAAGCTTGAACAAGAATTGCGAGGTTAAGAGCCCGCAACGAAACTCCCGGAATTAACGTACTCGTAAAAATTCAAAGCTTCACTTACCTAGAGGAATCTTGTCCTGAAGATTTCCCGTGCTTTCTGCAGTGCCGCAATTCATAGTACATAATCTAAACCAAAAATTGTGTGAGGTTAGCTTCAAGCTAAAAGTAATTCATGTAGCTTAAAGGAGGGTTTAATCACTTTGAATAACGTAATTAGAAAACCCCTAGTTATCACCTAGACACCCCTGGAATTTCAGTAACAGCTTTAAACGCAAATTTGGCTTAAAAGTTATTAGCTGACACCCGATATGTAATTCTACCGTATTTTCACTTGTCACACCAGGTTTTTGCAGCACACGAGGTTTTGTGGGCACTGTAGAATAGCTTCGACGTAATGGGATTACGCCTTATATCAAGTCCAATCTCAACACCCCCGAAATAAAAGCAAATATAACTTTATTTCATGCCCCCGATAAAAGTAAACAAACTTAACCTAGATTCTGTTTCCAGTTTAGCCGAGTAGAGGACGCTCTCCTAACTACGAACTGCTTTCGTCCGGTAGCCGAGAAGATACGACCGGAGAAAACATCGTGGCTTGCCTAACCCAGTAGGCGTCAGCCTGCCCGTGATACATTGAAATCCAAATCGTTTATTCGAAAATACATAGAATATTTTAGTTATTATTTTAAAATGTAAATAGGTATACAAAATAAATCGCTTTGTTTGATGTGTACTTGATTGTATATTTGAGTTAACCAGACTGAACCCTGGCATCTGTGGCTATCCGAGAGTAAAAAGTTTAATAACATTGGTAATCATTCATAGCTCAAAGTTAAAGAATTAACGTAGAAAGCCAGGTTATTACAAGCACGACTATTGTAAGATTGGCAATACTTATTAAACAATATTGCTATTTGAATTACTTAATTATTGCTACTCTATTCGCAAATATTTTGTTTTAATTTTCAATAATTATTGTAAACTTCAGAACTTCCAAACATTTTGCATATTACTATTTATGCAGTTCAAAACTGGAATACTTTCTGACCCACCCGTTGTAGGGCACTGAAACTTTTATACAAGCTTACTGTGGGAGAATTTTCTCTATTAATGGCTTCTTTGTGATTATACCTTTAAGAATGGATAGACAACTAGTATTTAAATCAACTGCATGTGTGGACACGCATTCGTCTTTGCTTAGTCAAACATATGCAGTTTCCTTGATTTTACACCTAGTTGATATCGATTCTTTTGATAAAATCTTTGTGTTATGACAATGTATTTTGTGGTTGTTATTCCAAATATGTTCTGCTATTTTAGATGCGTCAATCTGGTATTTCTTATTCAAATTTTGGTGTTCTTTAACCCTAACTTCTAAAGGCCTTGATGTTTCACCAATATAATATTTCCCGCATTCACAAGGAATACTATATACAGTTTATTAAATGTTGTTCACCAACAAATACACGCAACAATAAAATCTAGCTTGCCCTTAGCCATACAGATTGTACATAAATCAGATAGTACAAAAGTTCCTAAAACTAGTCAAGCCGAACAGAGCTCAGGGCACAAGCAACGGATTAATTTTTATTTAATTCTTACAGGACTCACATCTATTCACCTAGCAAGTCTTTATAATAGTAACGGTAAAGCTACCACAACCAGGTGCTCACAACATAAATCAGTCGAGTATCTTAAATAACAGCATATTGCATAAGGACAAGTGAATGTGTTATACGAGTTACATAACAGTCAACAGCAATGCATAATATTTTTATAAATCCACAACAAATATCATGTAAAAGACAATATTTAAAATTACTTGCTTAGTAAATTTAAATATTAATACATTGTCAAAATTGTAGTAAATCTTATTCACTGTAAATGCATTATTACATAAGTAAATAATGTTTACTTAGGAAAGTACAGACAGACCTTGCCGTTCGCGGATTTGCGTTTCGCTGATTTGATTTTATGCGGGCCACGTATGTGCTCCCTTTTCTTTGCCATTCGCGCGTTCGCGAATGGAATTGCCAACGTTAACTGTTTCAACTTTCACACATTAAGTAAATAAAGCAGACGTATGCGGTTTATGTCATGAACACCTAAATCACATTATTTATCAGGAACTTGTAAACACACTTTATCGAGTCTATTCCTTAGAATCTCTTATTACGAAATTGGACCTGATATAAATTGTAAAATTATAACTTGAATAAACAAATGGACATTCGAGCTCTAGATTCAAGTGGCAGACTTATGTTACGTATGGAATTTTTGTTTGTATACGCACATTTATGTATTTCCGAATATTATGTGGTTGCATAGTATTAATAAATCTAGTTTATGGAACCTAACCCCGTTTTTATCATTTATGTGTTACTTGCGCATCGCAGTTTTGCGCGTTGCGGCATTCTTCTGGAACGTAACCCCCGCAAACGGCGAGGTCTGTCTGTATATATACATATTTTGTTGAAACCTAGCACGTACAAAATGCAATATAAACATTATAATGTTTTAAATGACTATTTAATAATTGTACACATGCAAACAGCAGTAAGTAAAAATGTTTTCAAACAATCAAAACATGTATTATTCAATCAATAAGTAATCAAATTCAGCAATAGTTTACCAACAGTGTAAAAGGTTCAATAATTTTGAGTGACTGTAGTGTTTTATGACTGTTAACAATCGTTTCCTATGTTAAAGTGACCATTGTTTAAATTTATACCTGAAGCCTGTGATGTAAATCTACAGAATCAGAAAAGACATCTTGTCGTTATTCCATCAAATGCTGTGGTTGAAGTTCCGTCAAGGTTCTGCAAAAAGAAATGTATATTAGGAATGCTTGCCATTAATTTACTTATTGAAATATTATTAGGCATTTACAGACATCGTACTGCTATACAGTGTGTCTGGCGCAATAAGCAACACAAAGAACTTTGCTAAGTTTGTTACAAATTGAAATTAAATTGAATTATAAGTGAAAATTACCCTGAATTACAATATTTATTGTAAAAATTGAAGAATTTACATCGATAAATAACTTAAGTAGAACAATGTAAATGAATGCATTTCATGCATGCAGAGAGACCGATCTGCCAAAGCATCGCTGCGCAGCACAGACCATGTTTCTCTAGGTTGCATATGCCTGCAGCCACACTATATTATGATACATAACCACATACGACGCCTGTAAATACGAAATTTTGCGTATTTTAGGTTATATTGCAGATATATTGCAAATACGGTCTACAATTATATAAACAAACTACTTTAATAGATCTTACCAACGATTGGGAAATGGTACATATACACGGTTTAATTTTTGCAAATGCCCAACACCAACTGATGATAATTGATAACAAGTAAAGATAACAGGTAATCTTGCAGTTTACGTCCCCACCAGTGCGCACTTTTACTGCGCCGATAGAAATGAAGTCAAATATGCTACATGGTTGCCAGATGTTTGCACGAATTCAACCTATAGCTATTTATAAAAATAGGGAGGCTCCACCACTGAGGTAGTAAAGTTCGGCACGGATTATACGAACTATTTTCCATGTCTACAGGTGGTTTTTAAAAGGCGGTTGTTAGTCAAAGTTATATATAACCAGGTTAAATTTAATTGAATATGTAAATAAGAACATACTGTGAGCAAAAATGAAGCTTTATTTGCAGAGGCAGGTAGCACATAGAGCCAAATACATACCATCCGTTCTTTTTAAAAGTATACATAGGTAATTCTCGTATGTATACTAAAAAGAAAAATTCCCTTATTTTTGCTACAGCACGCTATTTGTTTAAATTAAATCTCTCAAAATTGAAGATTGCTCTATAATTGGTTGCCGAAATATAGGGTAAACAATAAAAAATAAGGGAATTTTTCTTTTTAGTATAAATACGAGTATACTGTGTATACTTTTAAAAGGAACTCATGGTACACTATAATTTTATTATCAGTTGAAACATAACAAGTGCTTAAAAAATTTCCAGAAATATTTGGAAGACAGTTCTGCAACTATTTTTTCAATAGAAGCATGGGTGCATGCCAACTGAAAAAATCACGACGCCGAAGGAAAAGGGTTTTTGTCTTGGAAGCAAACACTCTTTTGTTAGAAAAAATATCTGCTTTGCAAAAATTACTATACGAAATTTGTTATGCACGTGTATATTTTGATAGAATATATCACGAATTAAAAAAACAGTAGAGTAAACATTTTTATTAAGAATAATAACAAAACTAATATCGAAATGGGTACTAAAAATCTACTGTTATTTGTGATGACAGTGACATATAAGATAGAATTTACCGTAAATTTCCAAAAATTTCCGATTATTAATAATCGCAGTTGCTATGGAAAATTGCCAATTAAATATACATAGGGATATTCTCAATCGAACACGTATTAGCAAAAAAGAAACAAAATCAGAAAACAAAAATTTTGTATGAATGTGAGAAACCAATACTGAGGTAGAATCGTGATACGTTGGAAATAATTTTTTCCATGGTTACTGTGAATGAAAATAACAAATAATAATTAAATTATATTATTGATATGTATGATTCCGATAGTTAAATGATTAAATGATTAGGCAGATAATTTAGCACTTTTTATGCCTAATCAGAAAAGTGACACTGTTACCTTGACAATGTAGTCACAAGAGTCGCCACTTTTATGACGTTTGAAAAGAATAGTTACAAATAACTACTATTTTCAAACGTAATAAGCACCGAGTGTAAGAAATTAATTCCACTCATGAGGGAAGCGAGACTAAAAGGGCAGAAGGCTATACTTATACACCAGGATCATAAGATACTATTAAAGTGGTGTCTGTCTGTCAGTCTCTGTCCTTTCTACAGCTCTGACAGTTTAATTGATCCGCTTGAAAATTGATACTTACGTTCTTAATCTAAATTTGGAGATCCCACATCCCAGTGACTTGTAGATAAAATAGACCAACCGGAAGTAGTACTTTACTCTTAGGTTTCTTTCAGGGTCCCTAGATGGCAAAAAACATGTTTTCTCAATTCCCTAAGAATGTCTGTCTGTTGCTGGTATAACTCAAAAACTATTTGTTGGAGGAAGACTATATTTTGCATGCGAATTATATCCCTTCCTGGCATGAAACCGAGAAAATTTTGGTAAAATATGTATAAGGTGAGCACATTAGAAACATAAATTTTGTGTTAACTGAGAAATAGATACAAATAGTAATATGCATATAGGTCAGAATTTACCCTTAATAAAAATGGAACAGATACACGGATTTACCTAGTTTCTTTTGACTTTTAAAATTGTTTAGTGTCACAACGTATACTTACGAAGAAAGTTCTGAGTAAAGCCTTTTACAGACTTTTTAAATTAAAACTCAATCTAACATTGACATATTCGATGATAACTAAAGAATTTATTTATTGGTTGCTATGGACTAAGGGTGTTACGGTTCATGCGGATACTTGGCATTAAATTATATACCATATGGACTCAGAAAATGTTCAGCATTTAATTTTTCATTTAGAAATGACCTTTCAATTTAAAAAAAATCAAAATGTTTTTAGACCATTCACAGTTGGGTACCAAATTAACTGTGCTCTACTCAGAACCACAGACCTAAGAGATAGAGTAACAAGGTCAACAAATCACCAAAACATACCCCACACAAAGGTTGCTGCGCAAGCACCAAAGGCGCGCTCGAACTCTGTATCCCGAATCCGGGGCAAGAAACATTAACTTTTGATTTACACCACCATTACATAAAACGGCTATGTGAGAGATTTTTCTTTCAAGTATCTTTCTTCAAACCTTGAAAATTCCCTACCTAACTCATAAAGACTGCATTTAAGTTTTTTTACTGAATGTCCTGTTTCACCAATGTATACAGCATTACAACAGCAAGGGACCCTATAAACACCTGTGTTTAATTTGGCTTTAGGTAAAGGAAAAACCAATAACATTTAAACAATACATTAAAACCATTAGCCCAGTCAAATGTTACACAAAAAATGCATAAACTAACATTAAATTGGGTATTAATAATTTTTGGAGAGGTGTTTTGGACCATTACTGGGATTACAAATCCAGATTTGCAACCCTCAGAAACCTGTGCTCGCTGAATGGCGGTCGAAAACCAGCGATTTTTTCGGACTTTTTTCGATTTTTTGACAAGATCTCCTAAACTCTGCGTTTGTTTGAAACAATCTTCTATAGCTTTCTTAAATTAATTTAAATTTCCTACAAAATAAGATTGAAAATCGTTTTTGTAAGTTATATAGTTACCGAGATACGGCTTTTCAAAGATTGACCTTTTTTTCAAAAAGTGAAAATTTTAAGTTTCCTTAATGTTTTGAGTTGGGATACCGGCAAAATGACACGTCCTACAGAAAATTCAAGAGCATGAAAGTTGTAGAGAATTTAATAAGCTTTGATCAGCCTCTCTACATGAAAGCACGAGACATCATTGAGAACACCCATGGGAGTAATGAGCTGAACAATGTTGTAGTAAGACTTGGGGGCTTCCATCTTCTTATGCCATTTATGGGTTGCATTGGAGCTATCATGGCAGGGAGTGGATTGAAGGAGCTCTTTGAGGAAATCTATGCCAGTAACAGCGTGGATAAAATGCTGAATGGTCACGCATATGCAAGAGCAGTTAGAACGCACACAATAGCTCACCTAGTATTATGTAAACTGATTTTAAACGAAGCGCAACTCACAGAGAACGAGCAAAAAGATATTGAAACATTACTCAATAAATCTCAGAGGTCTAGTGTGCTGAAGGCTGAGAAAAGAGAATCTTTCCAGGCCTTACAGACCAAGTTCAAAAGTGCATTGCAAAAAATTGAAATGAATGGTCCAACCTCGAAGCTATGGATCCAATATTTCCATCTCACTACTCTTATGAAACAGTTCATCCAGGCAGAGCGTATGGGCGACTGGAAGCTTCACTTACAAACTGTGGGTCAAATGCTTCCATTCTTTCACTCAGCAGGCCATTTTTTCTACCCAAAAAGTGCGCGGCTATACATGCAAGACATGGTAGCTCTCAAAAAAAGGATGATCCTTTCTGAGTTCAGCAAATTCACTCAAGGATACTGTACCATCTGCTGTACTGACAAATTTTGGAGTGGCCTCTGGCGAGACGTAACCATCGAACAAACCCTAATGAGGTCCGTGAAAAGCAAAGGAGGGTTGATAAGTCGTGGGATTATCAGCAGCGTGTTGACAGAGTAGACCGTTGGAACTGTGTACATGGTAAACATTTGTGAAGAAGTAGAAAGTTTTTGTGACGTCTCTTGTTCAACTGCAGAAGAGCATTCAGCACACGTTGATATGAAAGTCTCAAGAATTGTTCGTGACAACCAAGATGCAGACAAATTGAAACATTGGTTTGAGGACCATCCCCCTTTCCCTGTTACTGACAAAATTGTTTCTATTAGCAGTGGGATTGTTGGAGGCTATGAAGTCAATTGTTACAAGGCCAAGGAACTGGGAACAAAAGGAGTGGTAACTGTTGTGTGTTATGAATAATGCAGTTTATTCAATGCCCCTATTACATGTCACATGAACTACTAGTATTAATCTAATTTACTACAACATCTTTCCCTTTATAATAACTACATAATTCTTAAACAATAAACAAAACATAAGTATCCAATAAACAACATATAAGTATCCTAATCTAAATATCGAGCCGGCCTCTTCACCACTCGTCCGCTTCTTGACGTCATGCTGGTTGAATCTATTTCGACTGTCTTTCGAGGATCTGGCGATTGGTATCTGGGACTTCTTTCTTCTTCCATGTCGTTTGTTTTTGTTATGTCTTCTCCCTCGTCCACTATTGTACGTTGTCGTCCTATTTGTGTGTTTTGTATGTCTATCATCTGGCTTTCTTTTTGAGCATTATCTCCATCTATTTTTTCTTTTAAATGTTCTCTATTCCGTCGATATGTTGTACCACTTTTTTCTACTTCATATGATCTCGAACTTAATTTGTTTTTCACTCTTGCTTCTTGCCATACTTCTCCTGTTGCTAGGGGTTGCATGTAAACTTCTTCACCAACCTCTAAATCTGGTAGAGCTCTAGCTTTTTTATCATATTCGTTTTTATACTGTTGTTTTTTGTATTTGATTTTGTCGGTTACCTTTTCTTCAATTTTTGGTTTCAGTAATTCTGGTGCACTTGGAATAGAATTTCTTGTTCTTCTGTTCATTAGCCGTTGTACTGGACTGGCATCCATGTGTTGTGATGGAGTGTTTCGCCAATCTAAAATGGCTAACCACATATCGGTTTCTTCTTTTTGCGTCTTTTTAATGATTTTCTTGGCAATCTTTACAGTTGCTTCTATTTTTCCATTTGATTTACTGTTATATGGAGATATAGTTGTATGATTTATTTCCCATTCTCGAGTAAACTTTCTGAATTGTTTACTAAAAAATGAAGTCTGATTATCGGTCACTAAGATTTGTGGTATTCCATGCCTACTAAAATGTTTCTTTAATTTTCTTATTATGGTTTCCGATGTTGAATCCTTTAATTTGTTTAGTTCCCAAAAATCTGAATAATAATCTGCTGTTACCAGATACTCTTGATTCTTTATTGTAAATATATCTGCACAAACTCTTTGCCAAGGAAGCTCTGGTGTCTTATGTGTTTGCATGGGCATTGCTTGTTGTTTTGTCGAGTATTGTTGGCAAATTTTACATTGCTGAACAGTATTTTTTATTTCTTCTGACATATGTGGCCAGTATAATGTATCCTTAGCTTTATTTTTGCTTGCTTCAATTCCCAGATGACTTCTGTGCGTTTTTTTCAATAACTGCTCGCATACTTTTCGGAATCACTAACCTTTGTCCTTTAAGAATTATTCCATTTTGTATTGTCAGTTCATCTCTTACTTTCCAATATTCTCTGGTATTAAAAGGAGTTTGTTCTTTGTTAGCTGGCCATCCTTGTTTTATAATTGTTCCTAAAGCTTGTAGGTCTGGATCGCTATTGGTTTCTTTTTGTATTTGTATAAGTCTTGTATCCGTTACGTTTAAATTTGCTAGTTGGTTTATATTCTCAAATTCTTCCGAGATTTTATAGATTATAGTGTCCTTGTCCTCATGTTTCTTGTTCCACTTGGTTTTGTCTACAGTTCTTGATAAAAGATCAGCTATTTTCATTTCTTTGCCTCTTTTATATACTAACTTGATGTTATATTTTTGTAACCGAAGCAACATTCTTTGTAGTCTTTTCGGAGCCTGAAGAATCGATTTATTAAATATTGATAATAGTGGCTGATGGTCGGTTTCTACTGTAATTAAGTTCTTTCCACATATATATTTTTCGAATTTTAAACAGGTGTAGACGATAGAAAGACATTCCTTCTCAATTTGAGCATAATTTCGTTCCGTTGGTGTTAACGTCCTTGAGGTGAATGCTACAGGTCGTCCTTCTTGGATTAATGCTCCTCCCACACCATATTCACTCGCGTCACATTGTAATGTTATATCTTGAAGTACATCATAGTACTTCAAAATTGGTGTTTTTGTTACTCTCTCTTTTAGAGTGTTAAAACTTGTGTCTTGTTCATGTGTCCATAGCCATATTGACTCTTGTCTCAATAATTGTCTTAACGGTTCACATATTGTAGCTAAATCAGGCATAAATTTCATTAAATAATTAATGAATCCTAAGAAGCGCTGTAACTCCTCTTTATTTGTAGGTTTTGGCATGTTCAAGATTGCTTTAATCTTTTCGTCATCTGCTTTAACACCTCCTTCTGTTAGAATATGTCCTATATATTTAACTTCTTTTTGTTTATATCTGATTTTTTGTTTGTTTAACTTTAAATTTATGTTCCGAGCTCTTTCCATTAGCCTTTTAATGTTTTCATCATGGTTGCGTTCTGCCGTTTCATATGTATTTCCTTCACCATATATTAAGATATCATCAGCTATTACAATTACTCCTGGTAAATCTTGGGTGTGTTCATGTAAGCGTCTTTGGAATTCCTCAGGTGCCGGTGCAATACCAAACGGAAGCCGGTTCCATCGATATCTACCGAACGGTGTATTGAATGTCGTCATCTTGCTACTTACTTCATCCAATTCAATTTGCCAAAATCCATGTTTAGCATCAACTACTGTGAATATTTTTGCATTTGTTAACTTGGGAAGCATTTCTTCAATTGTCAGCATTGGATAAATTGAGCGTTTTAATGATCTATTTAAATTTCTTGGATCCAAACAGATGCGCATTTTATTGTTCTTGTTAACTACTACCATGCTATTCACCCAGTCGGTGGGTTCCGTTTCTTTTGTAATTATCTTTTGTTTTTCTAATTCGTCCAATTTGTTTTTCACTTTCTCTGTGATAGGTATTGGTAATCTTCGTGGTGGATCTTTCATTGGTTCTACTTTTTTGTTTACTTCTAAATGATACTTTTTTGGTATCTTTCCTAGACCTTCAAATACATCTGGATACTGTTCTGTCAAATTATTTTTTGTTAAGATATTTATTTGATCTATTTTATATAGGTTTGCATTTATCGTAATTAAACCCAACTGTCTACAAGTTTCAGCAGATAATAATGGAGCTTGTTTGTTCTCAGTATCTATGATTTGAAACTGAATTTTACATTCTTTACCTTGAAATTTAGCATATGCATGCGACTGACCTATTGGTTCAATTAATTGACCACCAAAACATCTGAGTTTAATAGTTGACTTCTTTAAATTTTCTTTTGTTTTCTTAGTCAGTTTTTTATAACTTTCCCATTCCATAACATTGCAGGTTGCACCAGTGTCTATTTGAAATTTAAAAGTTTTTTCTGTAGCACCTCTTCGCAGTACTAGTTTTGTGAATAGTTCTTTCTTTTTGTCGTTTTTATTTGTAATGGCATACACGCTTTGGGTTTCTGAATCAGTAGAACTATCTTCTGTACTCGATTCTTCCGTATCTTCTAGTTGACGTACTTTTTCTTTCTTGCTAGTGCTTTTGCACACTTCCATAAAATGGTTCCTTTTCTTGCATTTTTTACACTTTTTTCCAAATGCTGGGCAGAGTGTTGCTGTTTTACCATGTTTTGTACCACAATATTTGCACTTTGCTTTATTGTATTTACTTTCCTGGTTAATTTTATTGGTCGCTTCCCCAGATTTGTTCCGTTGCATGTCTTTTAGTTGAGTTTCTGTTTGTTCGCTGATTCGACACATTGTCATAGCTGTTTCCAATGTTAGTTTTGTATCCAGTAATAGTTTTTTGCGTACACTATTGTCCTGTATGCCTAACACTAGTCTATCTCGTATGAGTTCTTCGGTTAAAGATCCATATTCACACGATTTGGCTGCTTCCCTCAGTCGATTTATATATGAATCTACTTGTTCGTCTTCCTCTTGTTTCAATAAATTAAACACGTACCTATTGTATATTATATTGTTTTGAGGCTGAAACTGTTTTTCCAACGCATCCAATATTTTTTTGGTCGTATCCAAAACTTCAGTGCTTCGTAGCGGCAGGTTTTCATAGATTTTATGTGCTTCTTGCCCTAGTAACGTTAACAAAGTAGCAACTTGTACGTGTGGTGGTTTACTCACCAAGTCTGTGGCTATGGCATAATTTTCGTAAGAAAGCCGAAAATATTTCCAATTTTCGTTCATTTCAGGTCCATTTTTCACCTTCAGTGCTTGCGGGCATGGTAATGTTGACATTTTTCCATATGATTTATTTGAACTATTCGCTGTTTAGGTCGTATGTATTTGTGCGATTTCGTCTTGCATTTACGCCTAACTTCGTTCCTAAAACTGTCGCGTAGCTTGCATTAATTTTCGTACCTGATTCTGCTTCGATCAGGGTTTTGCTTCTGCTGCTTTGCTTCTCCTTGAGCGGTTCTCTTGGTTCAGGTGGTTTCCTCTAGTTTAATTCACTTTTGTCCAGTCCTTTGAATTAAAAAAGCACCACCGCTGTCACCATGTTGTGTGTTATGAATAATGCAGTTTATTCAATGCCCCTATTACATGTCACATGAACTACTAGTATTAATCTAATTTACTACAACAGTAACATAGAAAACCAGACATTTGGGAGAGTTGGATTCAAACGTAAAGACAAAGTTGTTACCTTGGCAAGCGTCAATAATTCCATACAAATCACTAATAAGAAGATTGAAATTGACCCTCTCACAATATTTTAGCGAGATAGCATCACCAAAAAATCCGACGCAGAGTTGAAAGCCCACTTCAAGTATGAATTGGCCCCTTACCCAATAACTTTTTTCAACGAAGATGGAATGGGGAAGGGAACTAAGTCAGCTCTATATCCTTGTTTCACATCTTTCACTACCAACATCTCCCTAGACGCCTATACCCACATCGTGCTTGATGGTGGCTATTTACTCCACAAATATGTGTGGCACCGAAACACATCAGTAAAGACCATAATTGACGGCTACATAAATTTTGTGAAAAACCATTTTGGGACAGATGTAGCCATTGTCTTTGATGGATACCCGGAGGACGTCTCTCAAAAAAGTACTAAAAGCGCTGAACGTCTCAGACGATACTCCGCCCTCAACTGCAGTGACATTGTCCTACCAGAAGTTCTTATCGAACGACACTAATAAGCGTAGGCTGATAGAGCTACTGAAAATTGGATTTGAGCAGCAAGATGTTGAGGTGACAGTTTCAGAAGAGGACGCTGATGCTGACATTATTAGAGCTGCCATCACGAAAGCTAAATCTTCTGAGAAGGTTGTAATTATCGGGGAAGATGTGGACCTGCTGGTGTTGTTAGTTAGTTTAAGTTTAAAAAAATACAACATCTACCTCCAGAAAGGCAGAAGAGGGGAGCCAGACGTCCAATATTCATCTACATCGTTCACCACCGGGACCTTTAATTACTCTCCTGAAGTAATTATGTTTCTTCACGATTTTAGCGATTGCGACACGACCTCTGCCCCTTTCTGGCAGGGCAGAACCAAATTTGTCAACACCTTCCTCAACAACCCAGCACTATTCAGGCAAGCAGAAGTCTTCCTCCGCCCAGATGTGATTCACGATGAAATAGCTGCAGACTGTAATTTTGGTTATATATACTACATATATACTTTCTAAACTTAGTTATAGGACATTTTCCGCCTATATGTAAAAAACATTAAAAAAGGTGTTGGTGAAGGAAACGATATTACTCAACTTTCAACTAAAAAACGCATTTTTTTTATTTTGTCGATTTTTGTCATTTCTGACGAGACTATCTGGGATACAAAGACCAGCTTTAGCTCAAATTAAAGCTTATTAAATTTCCTACAACTTTTATGCTTTTGATTTTTCTGTAGGACGTGGTATTTTGCCGGTATCCCAACTCGAAGCACGAAGAAAACTTAAAATTTTCACTTTTTGGAAAAAAAATCAATCTTTGAAAAGCCTTATCTCAGTAACTATAAAACTTACAAACACGATTTTAATCTTAATTTGTAGGAAATTTAATTTACTTTAAAAAAGCTGTGAAAGATTTTTTCCAACAAACGCATAGTTTAGAAGATCTTGTCAAAAAACCGAGAAAAGTCCTAAAAAGTCGCTGTTTTTCGACCGCCATTCAGCGAGCACAGGTTTCTGAGGGTTGCAAATCTGGATTTGTAGTCCCAGTAATAGTCCGAAACACCTCTCCAAAAATTATTAATACCCCATTTAATGTAAGTTCCGATGTAACATTTGACTGGGCTACATATTGAAATCCCCTGAACAAAATCTTACAGGTTCAAATTTCTGGATAATTATAAGATCACTGTAAAAGGAAGTTGCGTGCGTGTATCACACCAGATATTTATTAAGTGTTCTTGGAATTTTTGGCTTCTTTGGAATGCTATCAGCTCCTCTATCCACTTATCGAATCCTTCCAATGATTTTTGTTTTTATTTCACCATACTTATGTACGGAGTATAATCTACAGCTATATTCAATTGTGGTGGTCGTTGATGATCAATGGAGTAGAACGTCAGCAAGAATGTGCGACTTTTGGTATTTCAAAATTTGACTTCAAATTCTGATAGAGCATCAAAAGGTAGAATATGAATGTCTCTAACACCAACTTCGTATATCTTAGGAAATATGGTGAAAATGGCGGGAAAAAAGCAATAATAATAATAATTACTTCTTGATTAATAAATAAATATAAATGCATACATATTTTAAACCAAATTATTTAACTTGCTTGAGTTAATATGGAAATAAGCAAATGCTTGAAGAGATACTTAAATCTACCTTTCCCGATGTTTGGAAAAGTGCACACCCATTTTAAAACGTAGAAAATTGTTTTTAAAATCAAGTTCGGTGAAAACCATGCGCTTGTTAAAGGTGTTGCCTATCTATTATTTTCTATTTCTAATTAAATACAACTAAAATGCAGTATTATTATTATTAATGTTAAATAGGGGATCAGAATAGATATTTGCGGTACATCTGATGTAAAGTTTGACTTTGAAATCAAATTAAAACATTATTAATGCTGGTGACAAAGTTATGCAACCCATGATTCACTGATACTAGTCAACTTGATACCATTTTTTACTTCCTTTTACGATAAAGTATTGGATTCACCCCAAAAATTCGAAATTGAGTTTTCAACAGATCTTTATGTTTTAGAGTCTCCTGATCCCAAAATACATATTTTTTTTTCATTGGTCTGTCTGTGTGTCTGTCTGTCTGTGAACTGAATATCTCAAAAACGAAAAGAGCTATGGCGTTGAAACTTCATATATAAGTTTTGTGTACTATGTAGATGAGACAGCAAGCTTTTGAAGAAAATCGCATAACCGGAAGTAGGTGTTTACTCTTGGGATTTTTCAGTTTTTTTCGATTTTTTCAAAAACGGCTCTAACGATTTTTTTTAACTTTACATTTTTCTTACATTTTTAATGTGTATTGATGTGAGATAGGTGATTTTCCAGTTGAATACTTCTAAAGTGGGTTTCTTTTGTTTTTTTTTCTATTTTTTTTATTAACTCCTATTTTAAATAAAACACCCGGTATATTATTACATTTTTGAATTCACCTTAAAATTCTAGAGAAAATTTGTCTCTTCAACTAACGCTCTATTTTGTACCGTTTTTGTACAATTTGTAATTTTTGAAAGTTTTTGACAAATGCTTAAAAATTAAAAATTAAATTTTTGACGAATTATAAGATCACTGTAAAAGAAAGTTGTGTGAGTGTATCACACCTGGTTTTTAAAATTAATTTTATGAATCGAGGATCCTAACATAGGTTCAGCTTGAAAAAAAATATGTTGGCGAAAGAATTTAATACAATACTCGGTGCGTTAAGCCTTCATCAGTGTTGTTATAGACTACCGGACTCGTAATGTAATTAACTATCGTTTGTCTGAAATGCTAGTATTCAGCTAATTTTTGCTTAGTAATACGCAATTTTGGTTTTTTAAATAGAACACCCTCTATATTTTTAGACATTTTAAAACAGCACTGAAAATACTTTATGATAGCATGCTTAAACTAAAACTTTGAAACTTATTCTTTTATTAAAATGAATCATTTGCCTAAAGAAAGTCATGACATATGCAAAATCACTAACAATTGAACAAGATATGCAAAACAAATTCCACTTGTCTTTAAAAATACCTCATGAAAACAATTGGCAACTAAGTTTTTTAAATGGAACAATAAAATATTTTTGAATTGTATTTTTCGAACGAAAAACTAGTAGGTCGTGAATTAAGTTGGTTTGACAATGTAGGCTGCATAGTGACATTAAAAAAAAGCTTTTTTTTGATATCTCTATTATTAATGAAGTTACGAGTTGTCTAGCAATGTACAAACACCCACGAGTTATTCAATTTTGCGGCTTTTTCTATAATTGTTAACTAGATGTGCTGTTGGTACTGGCTGCTGGTGGTCAAACTAAACTATCGATACTTCTATGCAAATTTCTGTATTCACACTCAGTACAACAATGAGTTTTTCTGCCATATGAGACTGGATATGGTTAGCTAAATCATCTTTCTGTGTTGTTGTGTATTCACAATTAGAACAATCGTAAGATTTCTCTCTCGTGTGAGACCAGATATGTCGTTCCAACTGACTTTTCTGCGTTGCTTTGTAGTCTCAAATAGTACAACAAAAAGGCTTTTCTCCTGTGTAAGACTGCATATGTCTAACTAAATGACTGCTTTGTGCCGTTTTGTATTCTCAATTAGAACTAAAGTTTTCGCTCCTGTATAACACTTCATATGTCTAACTAAACTACTTTTTTGCAAAGTTCTGTATGAGCATTCTGTACAGCCATATGGTTTTTCTCCAATATGAGATTGGATATCGTTGACTAAATTACCTTTCCGTGTTGTTCTGTATTAACAATAGGGACAAACATACGGCTTCTCTCCTGTGTGAGACCGCATATATCTAAGTAAACTACGTATCTCTACTGCCGTGTATCCACATTCAGATTAATCGTATAGTTTTTCACCTGCATGTTTCCGCATATATACGACTAAATGAGGTTTATGCTTTGTTTTGTATTCACAATACGAGCAACTGTACCGTTTACTCAAGTATGAGAACTCATATGTGCTGTTCAATAAATATTGTAGGAAATTCATGGATGTCCTTCATGCTTTCTCCAAGTTCTTGCGTAGTAGGTAAATTACTGGGATTTTCATACTCCTTGCCTTATGCGATAGAATCGTATGATTCTAAAAATGATCATATAGAGCTACTTGTTTAGTGTTTATTGAGGTTATTTAAAGAAAGAAATGCTGCCTTTATACGACAGGAACTACCCAACATTGCAACATGCCAAACCTATAATACAGCCAGATTATAAAATACTGTCATGGCTCGATGTTATTTCATTATGTTTTTACTATTGTGTATGAATTAGCTGTCAAGATCGAGAAAGTAAACAATAAGGGCGGCAACGCTGCTGGTGATTTGACCTAAAATAATCGGCGCAGTAAAAGTGCGTACTGGTGGGGACGTAAACTGCAAGATTACCAGATAACACAATAAATCACCTATCACGGAACATCTACCACCACCAAACAATACCTAACTGTCACAAAACAGTAACCTAACTGTCGTATTGCCATTGCCCTTGCATATGCCATGCTCATAAGCGTAAATCGAACTTTTGCGCGTGCGCAGACGATTTCGCGTAAGAACGAGATTTGTTCGATCAGCGGTTCCAAAACAATAAGGGACTTCTACCAGAGCCGGATTAAGGTGGAGGGGGGCTAAGGGGGCTGCAGCCCCGGGCCACCGAATTTCGGGGGCCTCGAAAAGATTTGAAGGTTATAACCTAGTGCGGTTTCTAATCATTTAAATCCCTTTGTACCCGTTGCGTAAATGTTTCGGAAATTAAACACTTTCCTACCTGTAATAAAATATTAATTTAATAAAATAATAAAGCATGTTTGTAGAATATGCCCCTGACTCAGTGGCGTAACTACCGAGGGGGCAAAGGGGGCAGCAGCCCCCGGGCCCTGAACTTCAGGGAGCCCAACGGGCCTCCTGACGTTTAAAGCCCGGCAGGTCCAAACTTGGTCCCGTATAAAGTTTCAATGAGTCCGGGAAAAACACAAGAAACCCTCGGAGAAATCTAAAACATGTCAAAAAGTTATCTGTTTGGTATAAATTTAAAATAAAATAATTTCTGTACACCCGATGCACCACGTCTTGCATGTGCATGTACTTCGCAGTCATCTCAAATTAATTGATACCCAATACCCTAATAAATTAATAATACAGATACCTAACAAATAGTGCTAACAGGGCATTTTCGGTCACGGTCTTACATACAGGTCTTGCAACGTTGCAAGTCCGGTGTGATCGGTATATAATTATGTTTTTGTTTTTTTCTTTAGTGCGTATGCTTACAGGATTTATATTTATTATTATTATTATTTTCAATAAAAAATGCGTATCTCGCTATTATTCATTTTACTTTGATGTTTCTGTTTATGAATTTAAAAAAAATGATAACCAAAAATGCTTTGGCAAGAATAGGACTTACACTTGGCAATTAAGGGGCCCGGTGAAGATCACGGCCCCCGGGCCCAAAATTTGAAGTTACGCCACTGCCCTGACTTGGGGAATGGGGCCTCTAAAAAAATTTAGCCCCGAGCCTCACATATCCTTAATCCGGCTCTGACTCTGGCACTGAACTTTTCAGTTTATCTAAACTAGTTGCAAGAAGTATTGTTTTGAAACTTGTGCACGATTGTTTATTTTTAAAATAGTCTCCAAAGTGCTTAAGTATGTACGATTGTCACTACTTTTATTATAATATAAAATGGGCTGCGCGCCCTATTGCGCGGTCTGTCCTGATGTATTTTCGTATGCGCTGCTTGGCACATCTTATGTGTCGCCACTGAGTAGTTTAAAGCTTTGCTCATAATTTTCAAAAAGAAACAGGAATTGGTAAGAGTCCTTTTCTAAAATTGCATCGATTTAATCAAAATTCCGCTCAAATAACGGTCCGCTCCTCTCCAAGGGGGGCCTCGGGGCTCCGCCCGTCTCGAAGGGGTCCTCGAAGCACCTCCCCTCTCCAAGGGGTCCTTCAGGGCTCCGTCCTTCTCTAAGGGGGCCCTCGGGACACCTCCCCCTCCAAAGGGGCCTTCGGGGCTCTGCCCTTCTCCAAAGGGGCCCTCAGGACACCTTCTCCCTTCAAAAGGGCCTTCGGGGCTCTGCCCTTCTCCAAGGGGGCCTTCGGGGCTCTGCCCTTCTCCAAGGGGACCCCGGGGTTCCGCTCCTCTGCAAGGGGGTCCTTGGGGCTCCGCCCCGTTCGCGAAATCGAGGCGACGGCGAAATTCATGCAAACTCAAATGGGGGACATCGCGTCTGCAATTGTCGTGACGGACACACACATTGGGATCGTTCTCCTTTATTTATATGATTTGATGGTACTTACAGATGAGCAATAACTTCTCCAGCAGCATAATCTTTTTGAAAAGATTTACTTATTGAAGTATCACTGTTACACATATTGACACACTGTTTACAGTTAAGAGCGGGACCGTAGTAGTGGGGACTCGATTGTAATTTTAATTTCCACACGAATTACGGAATAACAGCACAAGAGGGCGGTAGTATAAGAAATACCTCTAATAAATGAATTTGGGTAGCAGATGTATCGTTCACGCTTCTATCAAAGAGAGGGCGCTAAAGTTTTAGACAGAGGCTACTACTGCATGCATTTCCAAGAACTGATGTGTCGCCTGAACGGCTGTTATCCTTATCGCTTTATAGCCGCCCTCGCGTGTTTGCTGGTTTCGTGTTTCATGCTGCGCTCGCATCTTTCGCTATTCTCGGACTTCGGCCAGTGGTCCGCTCGATATTTTAAATTGTTTGTAGTGCACGTTGTACTTGCTATCGAATTTGACAAAGAGAAAGCTTCTGCGACGCCCAATTTCAGTTTTCGAAATGACACGGGTTATGTATGTGCATACGCACTTAGAAGGATTTTTAAAAAAGTTGCCCTGAACCAGCTTCGAATTCGCTACCTATCTAACGCTCGTAGGAACATTTCTTTCTCTGTCGCTCGCGCACGCAAATCTCGTGTTCGTTTTTACTGCCTCTAACCCGTGCCTAGTGCTCTCTCTCTCTCTTGAATTGAACTGTTCGATCGAATATCTGATGTGCTTCTGTTTTTCGGATCCGTTGTTCGTTCTCTACTTATTTTTCAACACCCTTTCTATTTTCTTCTTAATACAGTACCTCTTACGTACAAGTCCATCGTTTTTTATATGTATCTTTATTTTAATTCTTTGCTTAAATACGTTCAATATCAATCTTTCACTTGTTCATGTCTTGTCTTACGTTTTCTTGTAAAAAAGGTCATTCTTAGGTTTTCCTTTAAAAAAGCTCGCTTTTCATATTAACCTTTTGTGTTTTAAATCTTGTCTTACGTTTTAGTTTTAAAAACCCTCTGCTCATATGGTTCTATTGTTTTTTAAAT
The DNA here is from genome assembly GCA_940337035.1 of Agriotes lineatus. Taxonomy (NCBI): domain Eukaryota; kingdom Metazoa; phylum Arthropoda; class Insecta; order Coleoptera; family Elateridae; genus Agriotes; species Agriotes lineatus. The sequence continues at coordinate 43,400,448 of OW679196.1, read as the reverse complement.
GTTTTCTTACGTTTTCCTTGTAAAAAAAACTCATTCTTAAGTTTTCCTTAAAACACGCTTTTGGTGTTAACCTTTTGTTATTTAAATCTTTTCTTACGTTTTAGTTTAAAAAAAAAACGCTTTTTTCATATGGATCTTTCGTTTTTTATATCTTTTCTTACGTTTTAGTTTTAAAAAACTCTTTTTTATATGGATCGTATGTTTTTTAAATCTTCTCTTAAGTTTTTCTTAAAAATAACTATTTTTCACTTGAATCTTACGTTTTTATATTTTTTCTTACGTTTTAGTTTTAAAAAACTCTTGTAATCTAGAAAGTATTATCATCAGAAACTACCATAAATAAAATGAGCATTTTTTCTTTAGAATTCATAGATTATGTTAACATTCGTAGCATTTTTATGGACTTATTAATTACTATTTTTGTTCAATAGAGAGGACGAAAACGACGATGTATTGAAAATAATGTAGTTTAATAATAGATACTCTCTGTTTTTGTTATTTTCTCTGCGTTATAATGCGACTATAAAGTCTTTTATTATTTTCCATTAATGGTATGTTATAGATATTAACGATACAAGTTTGAATATGAGCATCTTCACGATACGAGTTTGATTGCCAAAATGACGCGGTGAGCCGAGTTTTGTGGCAACCAAAGGAGTCTCGTTAAGATGCTCATAAGCAAACGTGTATTTTTCAATATTTTATCTTCATCAATAAATTCAGGCATTTGCCAGTACATTGCAAAGTTTAAATTTCCCGCCATCGTGCTCTGCATTAATTCATCATAAGCCAATCGCATTTCAGTTTTATCGCTTTCAATTCAAATTTTGCGATAAACGCGCAAAATTTTGCCGCTAAAACTGGATTCCATTTACATAACCAAAATCGCAATCAGAAATCACCAGTCATGTCATGTGACGTCACAGAACAGTTGACGGCGCCATCTATCAAACAGTTGCCCAAGTTTAGGGCAGCTATTATGGCGAACACATATTCCAGTGTCACAATTCTCGCACTAAAATCTGTCGTTTAGGTTTATTTGTCTAGCAATGTGGTTTATATTCCACAATTAGTTTTATAATAACATTATCTAGGGAATAAGCTATTAACATGTCAAGTTTGGACCAAAAAGAAATTCAAATATTTATATTTTATTGATTTTTGAGGCTTTCACGGCCATTGTCATTAAGTAACAAACGACTTCCGGGATTGGACCGTGTAATGATTGAGATCGAAGGACTCAACGTTTCGCCCACTTTCGTAAGGGGCTTCATCAGGAGGAAAAAAGGCAAAAGAGCACGGTAACTCAACGTGTTAACCACGCCAGAGGCGAAACTCTTTGCAAAATCGAACGGGAAGTCACTTCTCTCATAAAATCTTCAGATCTGTCCACTGATATTCAACGGAGGTTGATTCCTCGAGCTTCAAAGCCTCCTCGGCTCTATGGTCTTCCCAAAATCCATAAACAAGACATTCCCCTCAGGCCCATTGTCAGTACCACAGATTCCCCTACTTACTCATTAGCTAAATACCTAACCACTATCCTCAGAAAGTTCACTGGTAAGTCTCCCTCGTATGTTCGCAATTCAGCCCATTTCGTTGAACTTATATCCAATATAAGCGTTGAACCTGAGGATTTACTTGTGAGTTTCGATGTCACTTCCCTTTTTACCAAAGTTCCTATTCCCGATTCCATAGTCATAATCCAACAGTTGTTATCAGAGCATGGGAAGACGTCTTCAAGTCTACCTGCCCTGATAGAAAAATGCCTCTCTTCCACTTATTTCCTATTTCAAGGTCAGTTCTTTAAACAAATCTCTGGTGCGGTTATGGGTTCTCCTCTTTCACCTGTCGTTGCCAATATCTTCATGGAAGCTTTCGAAACCGTAGCTCTGGAATCTTCAGAATTAAAACCCAAGGTTTGGTTTCGATACGTTGATGATACCTTTATTATTTGGCCACATGGTAAAGACACGTTACCCGTCTTCTTAAATCATCTCAATAGTCAACATCCAGACATTAACTTTTCCATGGAGATAGAAAGTAACGGTTCCCTTCCTTTCTTAGATGTACAGGTCTCTCGCCAACCCAGTGGCAAACTTGGTCATTCTGTATATCGCAAACCTACTCACACTGATCGCTATCTACATGCCGAGTCCCACCATCATCCTACACAAAAACTTTCCGTTATCAATTCACTTGTACACCGAGCTGTTTCCATATCCCAACCCGATAATATCCACGATAAATTAAATCACATTCGGAAAGCTCTTAGGAATAACGGTTACCGTGCTAGGAATATACAGTCTGCCATCAATCGCCATCTTCACCCACGGCCACCCAAACCTCCAAAACCCGATCCTCCTGCAGCAATAGTCTTTCTTCCCTATATCCACCAAGTCACGGACCGCATAGGAAAGTTTCTTCGAAAACAAAACATTAAAACAGTATTCAAACCCCCGAGCAAAATCTCACAGGTTCTTCCTTCATCTAAGGATAAATTAAACACTATGTCATCTAATGGTATTTATAGAGTCCCTTGCTCTTGTAATGCTGTATACATTGGTGAAACAGGTCGTTCGGTGAAAACTCGCATCTCTGAGCATCAGCGCTGTCTCAAGTCAGGTCTCGTTTCATCATCGGCCATCGCCGAACACCAACGCGATACTGGTCATAAGATCCTTTTTGATGAAACTTCCATCATCTGCAAATCCCCATTCTTCTTTAGCAGAAAGATTCGCGAAGCCATTGAGATTTGCAAACACCCTAATAATTTCAATCGAGACGAAGGCTTTCCCCTTCCTTCTATGTGGAAAGTGCTAATTCCTAAGCCCCGCCCTCCGTCACTGAACCGCGACGGCGCTTGCCTATAAATTCTCGCTTTTCTTCTTCCGATAGTCAGTCGAGTTTCGCCTCTGACGTGGTTAACACGTTGAGTTACCGTGCTCTTCTGTCCCTTCCCTTTGCAAAGAGTTTCGCCTCTGGCGTGGTTAACACGTTGAGTTACCGTGCTCTTTTGCCTTTTTTCCTCCTGATGAAGCCCCTTACGAAAGTGGGCGAAACGTTGAGTTCTTCGATCTCAATCATGACACGGTCCAATCCCGGAAGTCGTTTGTTACTTTATATTTTATTTATTTAATATTTCTGTTATTTGACTTCACATCCAGGTGAAATTTGATCACACCCTTCAACGTGTTGCTTTCTAACAATATATATGAAAATAATTGGTTAATTTTAATTGTGAACGACGTCTAACAGATTTTAAAATAACGTGCTGTTTCTATGGTGCTGCCATCTTATAGGAAAAAGTGCAGCGGTCCCCGTCTTAAAGCGCTTTAGAGTTTTATAAACTACATAACCGCCAACGTAAACAACTACACAAGTCTCTAATTTTGCACACGCGGAATCGTTTTCGCTAATGTCTTCAGCAGCATTATTTTCATAATTCGCTTCTGAATGTGGAGTTTGTTCGTCTGGTGCTGGTGCATCTCCATGGCAATTTACAAAACCTTCTTCAGAAGGTTGAATGTCTACCACGTTGACAACTTCATCTTCATCGACTTCACAATTTGAGTTTTCGGTAGGATGCTGCAGTTTAACAAGCATATTGAACTGAAGAGCCTGGCGGAAAGCTTTAGCAGTGGGGTTAGAACAATTACCTCCTCTATATCTCAGCACCGCAAAAAGATTTTCCAGGGGGTCCTGGTTGAGCCTGCTGGTCAATAAAAACTTGTACCCCTCCTCTTTTAACTCTTCCCATAATTGAAGAACAGACTTAATTGATAAAGCTAGACCTTTAAAACAGTAAATCCCTTCCTTTACCCTATTAATCGCTGTATAGGCTTGCCAGGTCTTAATCCAATCTAGAGATTCTTTCAAATAATTTTCTGTCCTAAGCACCTTGATAGACAGTGCACACGCGTAAGGGTTCCGATTGTTTAACATACGACTATTTACGCAATAGAACAATTTAATTTATTCATTTTTTGTAAGAACTCGGCAGTGTTAAGTGCGGTGCTACTTTGTAGCTCGCCCGTTCCTACAGCCGTCTTTATGGTAGCACTCATTGTATTTGAAAAGACATGAGTTGAAAATTTAATCCTCATTTTTTGAAATGTATTGGGGTTAATATGAGCGTCCGTGATTTTTACGGTAGGTCGTGCAGTAGATGATTTTCTGTCTATTATGTGCGCATCCTCGATGTCAAGCCATGAAATCTTCTTGCCCTTCACGTAAAAATAATTTGAAAGAAGATTGTTTCTTACGCTTTTGATTAAATGTAGAACGTCATAAATTATAAACATTTTGGCACCATTCACATAAAAGTGCGTTTGTGCTTCGGTAATGCCCAAGCTTGAAAATGCACTCCTGTTTGTGGCTGCTTGATCAGATGTGACAACGCATACTTTAAGTCATATCCCTTGAAGTGCACGTATGTTTTGAACAATAAGCCGTGATAAAGATTCGTGCTGGACTGCACCCTACGACAAGTAATAACTGATAGGAATCTTCCACTTCTGAAGTAGTCCTCTTGCCATAAAAACTAAAGCGTGGGTAGCAATTTGACTAGTACGTCCAAGATGATCTAAATCTTCAAAGCCTTCAATGATATCTTGGTTTGAATTGTACTCGAGCCTTTTTTCAAATGTAGTTCATCCAACAATAGGACACACTGTTTTTGATCATTAAACATAGTCCCTACCTTAACAGTTAGCTTTTTAAAAAGCTCTGTATTGGTACCGGTCTGTAATTATTGATTCAGTCGCAACCACGACACTATTGTTGATTTCGAAGGTAGCACGAATTTCAGTTTTCCTCTCATAAAAAGGTAGAGTGCTGTAGAATTATGGTACATATTCAACGCTAGTTCCTTTTCATCTTCAGTCCAGGGTTGATTAATTTTGTGAAAAAGTTGCTTATTTATAAACACGCGAATACTTTTTGGTTTGACACTCAGCACATCCAAATTATCCTCCTTCGTTGCAAATGTTTTCTTCATTCGAGTGACTGCTGAATTTTTAGCAACTAGTTTTCTGCGTAGCTTAACAACTGTTTCGATAGCACTGAAGAATTGCGAAGCTTCCTTGTTTTGGTAGGCGTGGGCATATCCACCATAGCCTATATGGATAATATTAATGTAAAAAGAGCAATTCAAAATAAATTATACAGGGTGTATTATTTCACCTGTTTAGAGAATGGTGGGTTTAAAATGTAACATGCAAAAGGCAATGAATTTAATAAAAATTTCAATGGAGTTTAATATTATGATAATAGTTGTAGAAAAAATGTTGTTTGCGCGAAACTGATGTTTTTAGTGCGTGTCATTTGAAAGCACTAAAACCTTTCGCGCGCTTGGTACAAAATAGCTATTTTTTTAATAAGTGGGCGACAACAGTGCTTTTTTTTTGAAACGCATACTCAAAAGTCAAACTGTGTAAAAAAGTTACACTTCTCACATTAAAATCAATCAATAAACCCATTTTTAACGGTTGTAGAATAGTAGGTATACATGATATGTTTTTCGGACCCGTCTTCAGGTGTTCCGAAAAACATATCATAATAGACCACTGCCAAAAAATGACATTCAGAGAACAAGTAGGTATACAGGGTGACAACATAAGTAGTTGCACCCACCGTTTTTTCTTTACCTAGTTATTAAGCTAATCGAACAAAATTTGAAGCGTATGATATATACATAGTGTTTCACAAATTGACGCGAATTAGGATTTTTTTTACCATTTCCGGGTTAGTCGGAAGTGACCCTAACTTTCTTATCTCAAATGTAACACCATGTATGTTTTTACACTTTTAGAATCGGGATAAAATTCTAGGTAGGTACTTCAATTCTTTTTTAGCAATTCGAAGAATTTTTCAAGTAAATTTTTGTTTTTACGAAGGGTGCCATGATGTGCATAAAATTGTTCGTCTGGGGTAAATCGATACTTTAAAAGTGATTTTTGAAATTTAAAGGCCATCCTTGTGAAAAAAATTTCCCGGTTCTTCTTGTAATAAACATGCATGAATTTCCAAAAAAAAAATATTTTTTTAATTTGTTTATTTTGCTCAACACTTAACATTTAATTAGAATTTGAACAGGCAAAATTAATTCGTAGTGTTGATCAAAATATATAAAATAAGCAAATGAGGGAAATGTTTTTTTGGAAAATTAAGCAAGATTTATGACAAGAAGTACTGCGAAACATTTTATTACTTTGGTTTCGAAAGTAGTGATGTTTTTTTGTTTATTGTAATTATTTTAATCTCTAAATTGAATTAAATTTAGTTCCCAGAACTCTTAATAAAAGTGCTGGGATCGTTGCAATAGCTAAAAATACTTTATCTAAAAGTCATAACGCAACCGTATCGTCCCATTTGTAAATTTTTACTTTTCTCCAAAAAAACTGGGTTTTGCAAGCCCAGAATTTTACAAAGAATGAGTTTTCTGCCTTGACCTGACGGTCTCGGCCAAAACTGACATTCTCATGGGCCCTAAAAAACAGCAAAATTGTTAGTAATTGTTCTAGAAACATCAACGAAAAAAAGCCGATGGGAAAAAAATCAGACAAAATCGGAGGAGGAACGCAAAAGTTTTACACTAACTTTTTCTGTTACGCCTTATAAACTTCCTTATTTTCCGCTTAAGGAAGAATAGATATTTTAGATAAACTCACCTGCATTAAAAAAGAATCCTGTTAACTTCCAGTCGGCACAGTCGAATCAAAGAACACTAGACTAAGATTCTCTCAAATTAGACTTTCCGAATAAAAAGACGCTTTGTCTTTGCCATACACTATTGGAACGGCGCCGGCGTCCGTTTTTAACGTAAGTTTTTTTGGAGATAGTGGAGGAGGTTGATTACGTTCCGAAGTTATTTCGCCTATTTCTCCGGTTTTATAATGCTGAGGAATAGCATTATGAATAAGTCTGTTTTTGAGCGAATTCATAAATTGTTGTTCAGTAAAATGCACAGCACACGCTTTTTTTTCATGTAATTGGTCTTCAAGTAAGGAAAACAGCCGAGCATTGCCACAATTAATTAACCACGTACCACGTCTTTGTGTTTCCGCTGGAAGCCGCAAGAAACTTAAATCGCAATGAGTTTTACGATTTCGATTGCATTCAAAATATACGCACGAATTAAAAGCCATACAAACTAAAGGAAGCAGTTGCTTTCACCACACAAAATCGTATCAGAAACTTGGATCAGTAACTCGAACTTCAACAAAAGCAAAACTAGTGCATTTTCTTAGAAAATGTTGCATATATACTGTCAAGTTAATCCTAAATTGTTCCAAGAAACCACATCATTAGTAAATCATGTTTCACTTCTCTGCGAAATAATTGAACCTAATTGCCTGCCTAAATACTAATACAAAGAAAGGTATTTAGGAAAAATATTTCAGTTTCTTAATACGTTTTAGATGTCATTATAGTATAATACACGAAAATGTATTCGCAGGAAAACAAAACATCTGCTGTTTTTATAAGCACTGACAAGGTTCACTAAATGAAATACAATTATTTGGACTATTTTATTATTACAATAATAATGGTAATGGTGAGGCACTAACACCCCATGAAGGAGCTTGGCCTGCAAGGCGGAAGGTCAGAGCTTCCGTATCCTAACCGATAATATAGCTATAAATTTTTAATTTTTTTAAGCGATACAAAACTGATTACGATAATTATTTTGTTTCCATGTAATATCGTTTTTCGTACACTAGCATTGAAAGAGCTACTTTGCCGTACAATTTATTAATCAGAAAGTTGCACTTTGCGGTATTCGTACGGCAAAGTAGTATTTTGCGGTATTCGTACGTTTCCTTAGTTACAACACATGTAATATTACATTACATTAATATTACTCTACTTATTTGCTATATACGAGGATAAATTTAGTATTCCGTTTTGTATGCTAGTGTACGAAAAAATATTGTACGAAACTCGTATGAAAGTGGCTTTTCCATACTCGTCTCGAAATTTCGGACTCGGCCTAACGGCCTCTTCCGGAAACATCTCACTCGTACTGAAAAGCTCCACTTTCTATACTTGTTACGTAAATTACTATTCTAGCAAATGACAGCTCTATTTCGCGAAAATAAAACCGAAAGCGGCTGTGTTTCGGATAAGATCCCGTGAACATGGCAACATAAAAATAAAAAATAATTAATTTATTGCATTGTTTTGACAGATTTTCAAAACTTCCTGTTGTGTCTAAATTGTAACTTTGATATAATTATTAAAACAAATAATTCAAGAAAAGTCTAGATGCTTCATTCAAAAAAATAATCATTCGAATTACATTCGTGTATCCAATAATGTTTGTTACGGTATTAAAATGACTTAGCGACACCCACGCGAGGTGAGTATCGCACGACTGGTTAAGTCCGGGAAAGGATGGCACGCTCGCCCTGAGATTCGTTAAAACAAGCTAAAGGCCTCGGCTGAAGCGCTCAGGGAGTTGGGCGTGGTTCACGGTACGTCACTGGACAAGCGTGGCGTAACATGAACGGGGTAAATAAAAAATAAGAGGGCGCCACCAAGTCTGTCTCTAAGTATACTCGTATAACCAGACCTGGACGGTTAGACGGGACGGGAAATACGCTGGGTACTACTTCATGAAAGTACTCGAGAAATACCGTGCTCAGATTACCAATTCGAGAAATAGGTGCTTGCGTTACTAATTCGGGTAAGTAATGCCACTGCGGGGGCGCTGCTAAACCTACCTGCGCACTCCACCACTCAGACGTCGTCGTACATCGATCTTGATCTGGAAAGAGCACATGTTGTACACAATAATAAGTCTCTTGATCACATAGTTGTCTATTGAATGACGTTACAAACAATCGGGCAACGAATGCTTCGCCTTACTAATCCTAGGGCTTAAACGAGGGCCCCAACTGGAGTTCGTCGCAATATAATTAGAGCGCACAAACGCAACAAAGGGAGGCAATGCCCCAAACAGTCGGCCTTGGTCGACCCGTTAAGCGAACTGCCGCTCGTTATCGGCTAAATATGAATATTAGAGAGGGCCGGAGCCCATTACTTTACAACGATAATATTGCGAGGCGAAGCCAAGCATAGAATAAATGGTTACTTACAGGTGAAGGTGGCGGTAGCCCCATGAATTGGCAGTGATTATATCGCTTAACTGGACGTACCCAGAGCACAGGTCTAATATTAAATGGAAGCGGTCGAAACACCTAAATGTACAGTCACCGTAATGGTTAATGTTAGTTCAGATACAAGCAAAACTTGATTACAAGTAAACGCCACCAAAGTCCATCGCCCACAACGGCAAACTCGTGTAAATAGGTCACGCACTGCACAGCTGATCAATTTGCGCATGCGAGCGCTCGATATGCCGCTGCCCACAACAGCGTTCTCACTTAATGATGCCGCGCCCAGAGCACTGTTTAATTACTTCAGTAGGAATGGCCGAAATACACGGATTTACAACGGTTCTAATACAAATTTGGTTCAACCACAGAGCAAGTGCCAGCCATGGATTACAAACGGCCGAAGCGTCTCGGTTTACAACAATGGCGGCCAAGACCTCAACAACATGCTCAGCGATTGACTAATCATGCCAAAAGTGATCAGCAATGCGGTAATTTAGTAAGTTAGCCCCGGTCGTAGGCCACATGCAAGGCAATTTAGTCACTCTGCGGGCGACAAGCCAAACATGCTAATAAGTTCTGACCGAACGCAAAATGGTCACTAAGTTACACAATATCTTTAAATGGTACCTGTGTTTTTAGACGGCTCCTGAGCGGTACGGGGCGGCAAGTTAGCGGCGCCTAAAGTTGGCAGCGGGGGTGGGATACGAAAGCATCTCCTTGAGCAACGGATCCGCCGGATGGCGGCGTTTTACTTCAAATTGGTCACATACTGCAATGACCCTATCTAATATTGTGTACGTTATAATTAATGATGTGCAAATAAAATAGGTCACCACACAATATTTAGTTTTACCATTTGCTAAGATCAAACTGACTAATTAACTTATTTTGTTGAGTACGCCAAATTGAGAATTATCTTATGGTAGTTTGCCCTTTATTTAATCCATCCATCTGATACAATAACTTCGCTAGCTCATTTGATAACAGAGACATGAAAAGAAAACTCAAATTCTCGGGTCTTAAGTTCCTAAATTTGTACGTTAAAATCTTAATGATACGCCACTGGAAAAGTAGACGGGTGAACTAAAAACTAGGCGTACTGCACCGTCGCTATACTGAAATGTCAAAATCTCGCACAAAAGTTCGAGTTACCTGTCAGCTCGCGTTTAATTGAATTATCAAGCAATTAAATGAACAAATTTTTACGGTAAGATTTCGAATAATTGCTCCTTCAAGTGGCGTCTTATCGTTCTATTGTTTTTCAGGCAAATCTATCATTGGCCCATTTTAAAAGGACGCTTAAAATTGCATTTGTTTACTGGGGCCTCCAATTGACGATTTATTTCGCAAATGCTGGTAAAACACCTCGCCATCCACAAGAACCTTTATGATATTCGTGTTCTCCAGGTCGTAATTAACCTCACATCCGTAGCATTCTCCGAACCCCTTTATGGTGATCTTGGCTGAACTCTGCACCCCCCTCGGGCTGCTCAGACTGTTGTTCTGTTGTCAGGTCATTTTGTATTTTAATTAGCCACCTAGGTTTTAGGGCAGCGTGCCCGTATGTTAAACCCTTTTAGTTACTTATTTGGCTTCATCGCCTAATTCCATAATAATGATTTTGCACATATTTGGCCTCAAGCGCGGTATTTCTCGTCATCCGGGGCACCCCTTTGTTGGTACTTTGACAATCGGGTGTTAACGCTCGCAGGATTTCCGAACCTTCTAGAATTTACGCTGTTGGTGTGACTGCGAGGCCTCGCGCTGTCTTTGTCACCGGCACTTATTTGTTTTATTGGGCGCCTCGCCATTGGCTGTCTTTGTCACCGGCACTTATTTGTTTTATTGCGCGCCTCGCCATTGGCTGTCTTTGTCACCGGCCTTATTTGTTTTATTGGGCGCCTCGCCATTGGCTGTCTTTGTCACCGGCACTTATTTGTTTTATTGGGCGCCTCGCCATTGGCTGTCGAGAGTCACGTGGTAACGCCGTTTTGGCTCACGCCACGGCGGGGGTCGGAACGCTGCTTGCTTGGGCAGTTCTACTCAGGCGATTGAACAAGGGAGGTGTGTGTGTCGTTAGCGGCGATCTTATTACGCCAAGGCGTAGGTGTGATGGAATTCCATGCCCGGTTCTACGTCGTCACGTAAGGAAGTGTTCCCTTTAGCTCGTTGTGCGAGGATTCCGTTGAGGTAGGACATCACTTGGGCTAGTTTGGCCGTCGTAGCGGCGTTTGTTAAAGCGCCAGCCTTTGTCGCCATTTTGGGCGCATCCAGACCATTCACACGTCGGCCGTTTTAGCGGCGAATGAATTGCCACAGGCAACCTGTTTCTCGCAAGCTGGACCGCATGCTGATCTCTTGGATCATGTGAATAACTGTGAAATCTTGTGCACCGTTAAAAACGTACCCTTCGCATCTTAAATCGTTGTCGCGAAGTGGCGTCGCTCGCTCATTTTTGATCTAATCACTTCCCTCACTTGGGCTTTGCTGTGTTTGCCCGAATTATCATGTGAGCATTTTTATGAACAAACGTTCCCTTTGTGGGACTCATATGTCAAACTGCTTTTGATTTTGTACAGTTATGGGTGTTGTTTAGTAACCGTAGTGCGCCCATCAGCTGATGCTTATTTATAAGAATTAACGCAATGTTTGCGGCACGCTTTGCTGCCCCAATGTAAGACTGGACCAATAGACGCTTATCTAATTAAGAGACGCTTTATTCTTGGTCGCTTTGTGCATGTTCTGTTTCAGTGTGCGGCCATCATTGAGGATATGAATGTACGGTGAAGCCAGTGAGATCAGAGCGTGCAGGTAGGCTTGGTGGTGACATTGCCGTGGCTGAAAAAGCCCCCTTCATGATCTAAGTATTTTTGCCACCACTAAATCGTTGTGTGAGTTTATAATTCACGAGTACCCCTATCGACGGAGTGTCTTGAATACTTCGCCCCCGTCTAACCGCCCAGGCCCGGTTATTCGGGTTAAGACAGGCTTGGTGGCGCCCTCATAATTTTGACGTACCCTATATATATGCCTCAACACGCTTGCCCAGAACGTATCGTGTGACTCACGCCCGACTCCCTGAGCGTTTCAGCCGTGGCCTTTAGCCTGTTTTTAGCAAATCTCAGGGCAAGTGTGCCAGTTTTACAGGACTGATTCCGTGGTGCGATGCTCACCTTGGGTGGGTGTCGTAAAGTTGTTTTAATACCGTAACACTGTGTTGGGGCCTGATGTACGGAGCTGCTCGAACAATCTTGACACCCTCGGCCTTCTTACGATGCTGCAACTTGGTTCTGCGGGGAATGGCCACCCGGCCGAACCCGCCGAAGTCGCCTCGGACCGAAAATATCTCAAGTGCGTGGAAATTCTTGCCTCCAATTGTGCTGATACACTGCAATTCGCTGATCACGATGGTGCTACTTTTATTTTTATAATTTTATGCCTTCTACCATAAATCTTTATTTAAAGTTAGAGCAAAACTCAGGCACTTTCAACAATTTATTAAAAACAATTGCTCTCTTTCTCGTATTTGACAAAACACTGTCTATAAATTTAACTTCAGGAAGTTCAAACCATGTACAATTACATATCTTAAAAACTAAATTAACATATTTGATCATTTTAATTACAATCTCTTACATATTAAAATTATTGTCTTTTGAATTGTTCATTTCTCACTTGATTTTATAACACTTAAATGCCCATTGTTTATCACTACACTGAATCGTTTTTTAATACACCAATATTGTCTCATTTTTTGCTATTTGAATTTCATCTAATTTCTTGCCACTGCAATCTCTTCAAATTCCCAAGTCTTGTATTTTCATGTAATAAATGACTTGCCTAGCTTTTCTATGTTCTTTTGCTTTATCTTTCTGGTCATTCTTATTCTCACCTTTATTCTAAAAATGTTCATTTCCTATTCATTCCCTAATGACTCTACTTTCTACGCTTCCTTTTTTAAGCTGTGTCTAACTTGAACTTTCTGTGCCAGTTCCTAATTAATTCAGATTTGGCTTCTACTTTGTGCAAATCTATTATATTATGCTTAAAATTATATTGTTAAACCCAATACACGGAACTTGAGTTTCCATATTTCTGTGCCTATTCGAATACAATCAATGTCATTGGCCATTTATACCAGTGTTATTATGATTTGGCAATTTATGTGAATTTTCTCAGATGCCTGCATTATTACAACTCTGTGCTTAAGTGATTTGGTTTGTTATTCGCTCGTACTGCAATCAGAGCTGATTTGAGGGCTAAAGACCATTGCATAAAAATTCCCCCTAATTTTTGTTAATTAAAATCACTACGCATGTTTTCTTTTTAATATCATTAGTAGGTTGTAATGCGTTGTTATTTTAATTCACACAAAATTATTCATTGCTTTTTTTTCAAACTGTTATCATTAATCAGTCTCATTTGATATTCGATGATTTACTATCCTACTTTAAATTACTAAAATGCCTACCCTATCTCCTATTCTAACTAAACTATTGTGTGTGGTACAACATTGGTCCTATAACTACTCTATTCTAAATTATATTTTCCAAATATGGGTGTATCGCCGAGATATGACAACGACCCCTTACTCTATTATCTGTTTCATTGATAAGTTCGTATGTATTTTCATTGCTTAGTATTTTATGTACCCTGTAAGGTCCTTCATAGGCGTTTAAAAATTTCGCACAGATCTTCTTTCTGCGATCAGCTACCTTGAGCTTTTTTATTATGACTCGATCCCCGATTTTAAACTTCATTCGCTTTTTAATTTTGCGATTTTGCTTCTCCTCGTAACGGTTCTGAGTTTTCTTAACTAGTTTTCTTACTTGTTCTAATAGTTCGTTTATTCCGGTTGCATCTTCTTCTGGCCTCGATGGTCTCGCAGGTATAATGCTTCTACATAGGGTTACCGGACTTATCTCCGTTGCAATATTTGGTACGTTGTTCACGAAGTCTTCCACCTTTGACAGGTACTGAACCCATCTATTATGGTGCTCATGAGTCATTATTTTTAGGTATTTTATCACTTCTTTGATGTATCTCTCTGCGATATTCGATTGCGGGTGTCGTATGCTACAAAAATAAGTTTTAATCCCCTTATGTTCCAAATTGTTGATTAATCTTGCGTTCTTGAAATAACTTGCATTATCGGCTAGCACTTTCCTCGGAGTTCCCACTTCTTGTTGGTATTTTTCTATAGACTTGATAACGTGTTCGGTGTTACTGTATTTTGCTGGATAAAGTTTTATGTACTTTGAGAATACGTCAACCATTATTAAGATGTGTCTGTATCCAAATTGTCCCGGTACTAAGTTTCCCAAATAATCTATTGCAATTAATTCCAAAGGTTCGTTGACTCTAATACTTTTTATTATGTTCTGATTTGTATGGTTCTTTTCTTTGGCTAACTGGCATATTTGACAGCAATTCGTAAAATGTTTGATGAATTTTAAATCGTTTTTTGTATAAAAACATTCGCGAAATATTAGCCAAGTCTTCCTTCCTCCACAATGTCCAAAAGTTAGATGAATTTCCCTGACAATGTTGACTACATCGTTTCTGCACAAAACTATTAACTCTTTACCACTCAATAACTTTATCAATAATCCTTCCACAATTTTGAAACCTTTATATTCCTGGTTCGGACTGTCCTGTACCAAATTTCGAATCTGCTGAAGTTCCAAATTATCTTGCTTAGTTAACAGCTCTTCTTTTGAAAATCTTCCGTGCTGATAAATCTTCTCTATCCCTATAATCAGTTGTTTTTGCTTTCTACTCTTCGCTGCATCCTTCCTACTCAGGAAATCAGCTACGACATTCATGTTTCCTGGCCTATGCCTGATCTCAAAGTCATACTGTTGTAAGTACAACGCCCACCTGTATAATCTATCATTATGGAATGTTTTGTTCTTCATAAAAGAAATTGCTGCATTGTCGGTTTCGATATAAAATTTGTTTCCGGTTAAATAGAATTTTAATTTGTTGATTGCAAAGATAATGGCTAACATCTCCTTTTCAGCAATTGTGTATCTTGTCTCATATCCTTTGAGTATCCGTGAAATAAAACAAATCGGGACTTCTACTCCTTCTTGGACCTGTATAAGTTCTGCTGCTACTGCCATGTCCGATGCGTCTGTCCTTAATATGAAGCTTTCTTTGAAATTTGGATATTTAAGATGCAAACCCTCATGGAATTTTTGTTTTAAATTGTTAAACGCCTTCTCTCTTTCTTCAGTCCACACCCATTTCATTTCCTTCCTCAGTAATTCAACCAAAGGCAAAGTTAAATCAGAATAATTTGCTATAAACTTCTTATAATAGTTTAACAGGCCAAGTAAGCCTCTTAGTGTTTTTAAATTTTTCGGACGGGGCAAATTCTTTATTTCTTCTATTCTTTCTGTACTTATTGTGACCCCTTTGTTGCTAATTTCATAGCTTAAATACGCTACATTAGTTTTCATGAATTGGCACTTGGCCAAATTTAATTTCAAACCGTTTTTGTTTAAAGTACTCATAACTAACTCTAAATGCTCCAAATGTTGTTCCACATCTTCGGAAAATATTAAAATGTCGTCTATGTAACGCACGCAAAAACTGTCGAATTTATTTAATATTTGTTGCATAGCTCTCACTAAAGCTGCACACGATGTCGTCAAACCAAACGGGACCACCTTAAATTGAAAAATTTCCCCTCTATGCAGAATCCGGTGTATTTTCTTGAGTCCTCATGTAGCGGTATCAACCAGAATGAATGTTTCAAGTCCAATTTCGATAGAACTTTCTTGTCCCAAATCTGACTCAATAAAACGTCAATTGTCTGCGGACTTTCATATTGGGGTTTCGTAATCTGATTAATTTTACGTGCATCGAGACATAATCTAAGACTACCGTCGCTTTTTTTTACTACCACCATTGGGTTAACGAAGTTTGTTTTAGAGCGTTCTATTACCCCCTCGTCTAATATTTGTTGTATTTCGTGTCTCACCTTCTAGCGCTGTGCAAATGGTATAGGATATGATTTCGACTTAAAACCTTGTGATTCGTCTACAAACAATTTGTGGCAATATTTCTTCGCTTGTCCGGTTTTCTGGTTTAGTATATCTTCATTTTTCTCGATTATTTCCATGATCCTATCTTTATATTGTATAAAATCCCTTCCTATCTGATTATCATCCAGTATTCTTTCCCCTATCGCATAATTATTTATAATAACTTCGTCTCCGGCTTTCTTAGCACGGCAACAATTCATATTATCGTCTCCCGCCGTTATCTCAGCTGGGCAACAATTTCTTAGCTCGTGATCCTCAATAGACCAAGGCTTTATAATGTTATTAATCTGGATGCTCTTTCGCATTCCATCTATTTTGATCCCTACTTTCTGAATGATATCTACACCTATTACAAGCTGTACATTCAAAGCTGCTACAATATAAAATCGGACATCAAATTCTTTTCCATTTATGCATATCTTTATTGCCAATACCCTACTCGTTGTTGAAATTTTCCTTCTTGTTGCGGACAAAAGATCGATCTTGTTAACTTTTATAATGTTGCTTCTTAAATTATTCATATGAGTATTTATCACTTCCTCCTGTACTAAAGAAACCATTGCACCACTGTCAATCAACGCATAATATTGTTGGTCTAAAATTTGTAATTTTATAAATGGTAGACACGAATTTGTTGCATATTCTTCGTTCTCCTCTAGTAAATATTTCCCCGTTCTGTCCCAGGTGATATCAAAATTCGCAACATACTTAAAACTACTATTACTAACGATATTTACAAAAATTGGGTTTTTTGTATCCCCCGAAGGCTCTTCGTGCACCTCGGCTATCTCTATTCGGTTCAAATCTTCTGCATTGTCTCTATTTGTGTTTCGCTCAGTAAATAATGAGTTGACGAACTGTCTGTCCGTATTTGGTGCCTGCTCCATCTCTTGACATCTCTTCTTATTACGTTCGGCAATAAGCTGGTCGTAGTTCTTTC
This sequence comes from Agriotes lineatus, assembly GCA_940337035.1. NCBI lineage: Eukaryota > Metazoa > Arthropoda > Insecta > Coleoptera > Elateridae > Agriotes > Agriotes lineatus. The sequence continues at coordinate 43,383,334 of OW679196.1, read as the reverse complement.
TATCTTCCCCCCTACTGAAATTATTCCTGTTCTGGTTACCCCAATTATTATTGTAATATCCCCGATTCTGATTATATGGTCTATTGAAGTTTCCAACGTTTCTTCTGTTTTGCTGATTATACTGATTATTATTGTTAAAATTGTTATTTGGCCGAAATTTATTTTCTAAAGTGTTATCCAATTTTCTTTTATAACTTGAATTTTGATGAATCGCTGTCCGTGTTTCTTGTCTCTCGTTGTACACCGCCATGTCATAGTTTCGCACAATTTCCAACAAATCGCGCAACGTCTTGACGTTTTGGACTGCCACCGCTCTGGTTATTTCAGCCTCAAGGTGTCGTGACAGGTGTTGGACTATTTCCTCTTCTGCCAACTTAGGAGTTAGGTACTGTGCCTTGTTGAAACGGTGCATTATGTACATTTCGCGAGACCCTCCTTTATCGATGTACTTGCCCGATGTTAATTCCGTCCTTACTTGAGCTTGATGGGAATTACTCCAGTATTGTTCCACGAAGAGTGCCCGAAATTCATCATACGTTGCATATTTGGATTTTATGATGCTATTCCAGACTTCAGCATTTCCCTTTAATGCCATATTGATTACTTGTAGCCGTCTACATTCAGTACTTATTGTTTTAATGATATCGTCCAGTTTGCTTAGAAAAATTATCGGGAGCTCCCCGTATCTCTCCTCGAACTTCGGGATAAATTCTGTGCTGAAGCTAGGAGGTGCCACACTAACCGGATATTCTTGGGTGTGTTCTAATCTTTCATTAATCCCCTGTAGCTCCCTTGTAAGTCGGTTGTCTATTATAGTGATCTTTGTTGCATTTTGCTTCCTTTCCTCGCCTGCTTTCTTGAATTTGTCTTCTGCACTTGTTCTTAACCTATCTAGCTTCTGATCTGTTTCATCCTGTTGTTGAACCAGCCTTTTCTGTGTTGTTATTTGTAATGCTAACATTTTATCTTCAATTTCTTCGTCCTTTCTTTTCAGGCTTTCATCAACCCTCTGCAAGACTTCTTGTTGTATTTCCGCCTTCGTTGTTTCTTTGAAATCCTCGAGTTTCTTTTCTAACCCGTCTATTTTTGCTTGTACTTCTTCTTTATTCTTTTCCAATTTTCCTTCCACCGCTTTGACCAGGATCTCTGCATGTTGCTCTGCCCTATTCTCTCTTTCCGCTGCCTCTTGTTCCAATTTCTGTACCGTTCTTTCGGCCTCTTGTCTGAGCTCAAGATACCGATTGGTGAGTATTTGTTGTAATTTTTCGTCCCTTTCCTCTGCTTTCTTTCTGCTAGCTTCTGCTTCCTTCCTGCGAGCTTTTTCCATGTCCTCCATTTTCCGAAATATCGCTTCTATAGCTCCCCCCCATCTGCGTATCTGATTTCAAGGTTTGGGGTTGTTGCGTTTCTTGTTGATCCCCCTGTGTTTGTTCTATTTCGGGTTGTGTGGGCTGCTCTTGCCCCTCTATGATTTCTTCTGCTTGCTGTTCTTCCCCTTCACTTTTCTTTTGCTGTCTTCGAGTCATCATGCCTAATTTCTTTATACGACCGCAAAAACCAGAAAAACCGCTTGCACAAACAACTCAAAATACCCACACAAATAAAGCTTTTCAAAAATTTAAATCCCAACAACTTCGACCTACCTATTGTCTGTCAATTTATTTAGTTACTTTAATTCTTTAACAGCATTGAGCGCCTAGTGAATTTACAAAAAGCCCCACGAATTGGGCGACCATTTAATTATGCAATGACCCTATCTAATATTGTGTACGTTATAATTAATGATGTGCAAATAAAATAGGTTACCACACAATATTTAGTTTTACCATTTGCTAAGATCAAACTGACTAATTAACTTATTTTGTTGGGTACGCCAAATTGAGAATTATCTTATGGTAGTTTGCCCTTTATTTAATCCATCCATCTGATACAATAACTTCGCTAGCTCATTTGATAACAGAGACATGAAAAGAAAACTCAAATTCTCGGGTCTTCGGTTCCTAAATTTGTACGTTGAAATCTTAATGATACGCCACTGGAAAAGTAGACGGGTGAACTAAAAATTAGGCGTACTGCGCCGTCGCTATACTGAAATGTCAAAATCTCGCACAAAAGTTTGAGTTACCTGTCTGCTCGCGTTTAATTGAATTATCAAGCAATTAAATGAACAAATTTTTAAGGTAAGATTTCGAAGAATTGCTCCTTCAAGTGGCGTCTTATCGTTCTATTGTTTTTCAGGCAAATCTATCATTGGCCCATTTTAAAAGGACGCTTAAAATTGCATTTGTTTACTGGGGCCTCCAATTAACGATTTATTTCGCAAATGCTGGTAAAACACCTCGCCATCCACAAGAACCTTTATGATATTCGTGTTCTCCAGGTCGTAATTAAGGTATGATGTAATTTTCATGCCAATCGCGCTGATAAAAATTTCAGAATAAACTAACCTCACATCCGTAGCATTCTCCGAACCCCTTTATGGTGATCTTGGCTGAACTCTGCACCCCCCTCGGGCTGCTCAGACTTCTGTGTTGGGGCCTGATGTACGGAGCTGCTCCAACAATCTTAACACCCTTGGCCTTCTTACGATGCTGCAACTTGATTCTGCGGGGAATGGCCACCCGGCCGAACCCGCCGAAGTCGCCTCGGACCGAAAATATCTCAAGTGCGTGGAAATTCTTGCCTCCAGTTGTGCTGATACACTGCAATTCGCTGATCACGATGGTGCTACTTTTATTTTTATAATTTTATGCCTTCTACCATAAATCATTATTTAAAGTTAGAGCAAAACTCAGGCACTTTCAACAATTTATTAAAAACAATTGCTCTCTTTCTCGTATTTGACAAAACACTGTCTATAAATTTAATTTCAGGAAGTTCAAACCATGTACAATTACATATCTTAAAAACCAAATTAACATATTTGATCATTTTAATTACAATCTCTTACATATTAAAATTATTGTCTTTTGAATTGTTCATTTCTCATCCTTTTAATCCGCCACTCACTTGATTTTATAACACTTAAATGCCCATTGTTTGTCACTACTCTGAATCGTTTTTTAATACACCAATATTGTCTCATTTTCTGCTATTTGAATTTCATCTAATTTCTTGCCACTGCAATCTCTTCAAATTCCCAAGTCTTGTATTTTCATGTAATAAATGACTTGCCTAGCTTTTCTATGTTCTTTTGCCTTATCTTTCTGGTCATTCTTATTCTCACCTTTATTCTAAAAATGTTCATTTCCTATTCATTCCCTAATGACTCTACTTTCTACGCTTCCTTTTTTAAGCTGTGTCTAACTTGAACTTTCTGTGCCAGTTCCTAATTAATTCAGATTTGGCTTCTACTTTGTGCAAATCTATTATATTATGCTTAAAATTATATTGTTAAACCCAATACAGGGAACTTGAGTTTCCATATTTCTGTGCCTATTCGAATACAATCAATGTCATTAGCCATTTATACCAGTGTTATTATGATTTGGCAATTTATGTGAATTTTCTCAGATGCCTGCATTATTACAACTCTGTGCTTAAGTGATTTGGTTTGTTATTCGCTCGTACTGCAATCAGAGCTGATTTGAGGGCTAAAGACCATTGCAATACATGCGACCGGGTACGACGAAAGAATTACGGGCACTATGCGCGTTCTGCTAGCAAATCCCCAAAGCTAGTGGGAATGAAAGGAACACTTCATAACGACATCGCTGGACGCGGCCCTTGGAAAACCCCCGGAAGAAGACACTCCACAAACACCGACTCCCCTGTGCTTGCAAAACATGCAAAGCTCTAACAACCGCGTGCCCACTCGGAGCCTTAGCCAATCACGGGGCGAGCTGAGGCGGAAATAACTGGATTAACGCGCGCAAACGGTGATAAAGGGTGGCCCAAGATGATCGGAGCGGGGCAGCTGCGTCGATATACAGGGTATTCGGATTCAAATGAACAAGAAGTGATCTTGCATCTGTGAGTTTTTGTGATAAAAGTTTAAAATGTTGGAATCAAATTTGAAATACAGATAGGTTGTACAGAAAGCTTAAATAGTCAGCTTTGTTGCTGAACGTTACATAATGGCTTAACATGTTGATGTAATGAACGAACGAATAAATAAGAACATTTATTTAAACTCAAACCAACCAACATAAAAAAGGAACCAAGTAAAAATACGTCGACATACATCTAATTTTTATAATAAAAATTGTTTTTAGTACTATGCCACCTATACATATAACATTTGAATGTTTTACTTTAACAAATAATTATTTATAATATACCAAATATTGACGGAACTCGTTTTCACCAAAATTTGCCATATTATCGATAATATTTTCATTGTCTTAAGCATCATACTATGAATCTTTGGTTAAAGCAAGTTAAAGTAATGAAAGTATTTTGGATTAAGTTAAAATAGCTAGGAATTTATGACAACATGGTAACGCTGGACTTCTACCACAGTATATTTACACATTGTGCGAGTGTGCGGCCGCACCGGGCGGCCGTTTTTTGGGGGGCGGCTATTTTTCTTAACAAAATATTATAGGTACTATTTTTTTATTATATGATATTTTTTTTTTAATAAATTTATTAACTAATTGCAATCTGTATAACAAAGGAATACAATAAGCAAAACAGATAAACGATTAAAAGTGTCATGAATAGATGTGAGAGGCAGGATCCATCAATCCTAACACCAAGATTTCTTACAAATAATATGTTTAGCGACTAGATGTTACAATAATTACTAATTAAACATTTACAGCTGTATAAATCTATGTGGCAAGTCAAGTGGCTTAATTCTACTGAGTCTTTGGACGCTTGCACTGTTATCAAGAAGATTTACAGCGTGATAGTTAGGATGGAATTCCAATTTATTTAAATATTTTTCACTGTGCTTCACTATAGTGTCTTTCACGGAGTCCATTTTCAGATCACACAAAATGTCTGCATTTCTTAGGAAATATGGAGCATCACACATAGCGCGTAACACTTTGGACTGGAAGCGTTCGATGATTTGAATGTTGGTACAGGCTGCTGTGCCCCAGAGTTGTATCCCATAGGTCCAGATGGGCTTGAATGCTACATTATATACGAGGAGTTTGTTACGAAGAGACTATTTGGATTTTCTTCCCAGTAACCAATAGTGTTTGCTAAATTTTAGACCGAGTTGCTTCCGCTTTTTCCAAATGTGGTCTTTCCACGTTAGACCCCTGTCAAGGTGCAAGCCTAGGTATTTCACCTCTGTTACTTGTGGTAGTGGTGCATTATGCATGAAGACTTGAGGTACGTTGCCTTTACATTTTGTGAAGGTAATATGATGTGATTTAGTTTCATTTATTTTTATCCTCCACCTTTTTGCCCATGTCTCTATCTCGTTTAAATTTTCCTGCAGGATCTCCGCAGCTATAATGGGGTCTTTATGCTTAGCCATAATTGCTTTGTCATCGGCAAATGTGGCCGTAAATGTTTGATCATTGGTGGGCAGATCAGCAGTGAAGATAAGGTACAAGAGCGGCCCCAGCACACTGCCCTGGGGTACACCAGATAGGATTTGATAAAGATCAGATAGTTGTTGTTCATATTTGACTTGAAAGTATCTACCATCTAAGTAAGATTTGAGAATAATGTAGTACGAGTGCGGTAGTACAGATTTTAATTTATAGAGGAGACCATCATGCCAGACTTTATCAAAAGCCTGGCTATCATCAAGAAATGCTGCTGTACAATACATCTTTTCTTCGAATGATTGATTTATAAAGTCTACAACTCGATGGACTTGATGTATGGTTGAATGCTGCTCTCGAAAGCCAAACTGATGGTCTGGAATAAGATTAAGATCTTCTACGATAGGCATAAGTCTTCTGAGTAGTAACTTCTCTAATAGTTTGCCTAGTATGGGCAAGAGGCTGATAGGCCTGTAAGAGCTGACTTCATTTGGTGGTTTGCTAGGTTTTAGAATTAGGATTACTTGGGCAACTTTCCATGGAGTGGGAGAATCTTAATACAGCGTTGAAGATAGTTGTTAGCATAACTATGCCCTTACGCGGAAGTTCTTTTATAAGTTGCCCGGTAATTAAGTCAAAGCCAGGAGCCTTTTTGGATGAAGGTTGGTTTTAATCATGTTTTTTACTTCCCTGACTGTAAAGAGAATCTGGTAACGGAGACATCTGGTAAGGGGCTTCTAGAGCGTCCTTAATTTCCAATTCTGCTTCAGGAGTATTTGACGACGGTAAGGGTTGAAATACTTTCACTAAATATTGCGCAAATGTGTCTGCCTTATCCGAGTCAGTACGTGCCCAGCTACCATTTTCTTTGTGTATAGGGGAGACTGGTAGTTTTTGATGTTTTATTCTATTGGTCGCTGTCCATAAAGAGTAATTCGTGTCATCCGTAGCGGTAAGGTTTCAAGATATTCTTGAAGCGATTCGTTTTTCAGGTTCCTGATTAGGCTTTTAGTTCACTAGAGGCTTGATTATAACGCATTTTGTCTGAAGGATATCTGGTGGTTTGCCAAATTTTCCTAAGCCGTCTCTTCTCAACTATTTTCTTTTTGACGGATATTGGACAGCATTCTTGCATATTTTAGTTGGAATAACAGGTGTAGCAGACCAGGCTGATTCCTGGATAATTCTAGTAAAGTTTAAAACAGCGGCTTCTAAGGTCTCGGTGGATTTTAAAGGGATTCTCATGTTAAGTTGGTTGTCACTAAGCTTCTGAAGTATTGCCAGTCTGTTCTATTGTTAAATAGCTTTGCTGGTTTCTCCTTTTCGATGATCGTAGCACTAACAGAGGATATAACAGGAGTGTGATCAGAGATAAATCTAGACATGAACAGATATCCTGGTATCCTGGAGCGATACCTTTTGTGACAAAGAAATCCAACAAGTCCGGTATTTTATTTGGGTCTGTTGGCCAGTATGTAGGTTCATATGTAGACAAATGGTTTAATTTAAGTTCTTGCATGATTTGGTACAGAGCTCTACCCCTGCCTGGGGGGAGAAAGACGAGAACCCCAGTGAGTATGCTTCGCATTGTAGTCTCACGGCATGAATCTGCTACCCAGTGACCGAAAATATGTGATAAGACCCTCCTTGTTGACGGGATAATTTGGAGGGCAATACGCTGCGGACAGAGTAAGTGGACCATGCCAGTCTAGAATCTCTAAGGTTGTTGCTTGTAAATAGTTTTCCTTGAAGTGAGGCAGCCCATGATGTTTGATACATTGCTTGATTATTATGGCTGTGCCACCCCTCGCTTGTCTCTCTGCGTCTGGATGATTTGTGGAGTACACGATGTAGTTTGGTATCTTAAACTGACTTCTGCTGGAGAAGTGAGCCTCTGATATTAGTAGGATATCAATGCTGTTGTGTATGAGAAATGTTGCAACTTCCTGTTTGTGGCTAGAAAGACCATTGGCATTCCAAAGCGCTATCTTATAAATCGGTGCCATTTTTATTTTTTAACAGTTCCTCTCTCAAGAGTCTGATCTCTGCTGTTAGGTTGTCAATGGTTTGCTGTTGGGCTTGAATGGTTTGCTGCATTGACACTATTATGGAAGTTAAATCTCCAGTTTGTTGTCCGGGTACTTGATTGTTAGTTTGCGGATATTGAGGAATTTGGAATACAGTTTGATTTTGAGAGGATTGAAAAGTTTCGTAGGTAGGTTGGTTTTTACTGTTTGCTAGGCTATGATGTGTAGGAGTTTTGTTCTTTACAATTTCTGCCCATGTTTGATTTGGGTTTGGGTTTATACTTTGTGCAGTTGGCTGATGAACTCGTAACTGGTGTGCTGTCGTTGAGTGGGTTGCTGTTGATTAGAATGTGGGATAGGTTAACCTAGCTTGATTAGGGAATCTTCTACACAGAATATCCAAATAGACTTTGCAGCCTTTATAATTAGCAGGATGTGCGCCTCTGCACAGTACGCATCTTGCCGGTTTACCATCTTCACCGTTTTTCGAGCACGTACGATAATCGTGGGAGCTCTGCGCATTTTACACAACGGGGGGGTCTGGTGCATTTGTTTCTTGTATGCCCATAGCATTGACAGTTTTTGCACTGAGGAATCTGGGTTTTCTTATCGGTTCTTCGAATACTACTATTGCATTTTCAATGTGTTTGATTTTAAATATTTCTTTATTGTTTGGACTGCGTTTGATATCAATGAAAAACAGGTTTTTCTTTTGTTTGGTTTCTCTATTAATAACGTTAGTTATATTTACTACTACATGACCCTCTGTCTTTAGTACTTTTTTGATTAAATCAACATCTGTGGAATGGTGCATGTTTTTAAGACAACTCTGAAAGTTTTTTCCTCTTCCAAGCTGTAAGTATGTCTAGCTATTTTTTCTTGGTCCAATACATCCCTAATTTTTTTGTAGTCTTCGACACTTTTTAGTTGTAATTTAACTTTATTACCTTGCATTAATTGGTAATAGTAATTTTTTTGTCAATGTGGGAGTTGATTAAGTTTAACAAGGGTTGAAGTGCTGTGACGTAATGAAGTATGAAGGGAGGTACTTGTGCGACATTTTCTTTTTTATTATGTATGGCGTTTGCTTGTCCAGAGGTATCTGCAACAGGTACTTGTGCGGCATTTTCTTTTTTATTGTGTATGGCGTTTGATTGTCCAGAGGTATCTGCAACAGTCAATGCCGCGTATCTATTAGTAGTTGGTGTTACAGTCTTTATCTGTTTGGTTTTCTGTGAGGGTGGGCTAGTATTTGCTCGTCTTCTCTTTGATGTTTTTACCTGTTGGAAGTCGTTGAGAACAATTACTTCCGATTTATCACTAGCAACTGACATGATGTTTTCATTGGACTTATTACGATCTGTATGTGATGTGGAATTTTGACTATAATCCATTTGTTGTATTGACATTAGGTTATGGGGGTTAACATGCCCAGCTGCCATTTGTGTGGACATTAATTCAGATTGTGTTAGGTTAAGTTGAACTGGATTTGATTCCATCATAGGAACGTATTGCATTTGTGCTGGCTGCAGGATGGGGCTAAACTGCGAATGATTGACTTGCAGGGATGCAGGTTGTGGTGCAAATGATTGTTGAGGTTGCTGCCATTGCATTAATTGCGGTGGTTGAGATTGAGGCCAAGGCATTTGTTGTTGAGAATTATTGTTCAGGGTGGAGCTTGTAATGGACTGTATGAATTTAATTTGGACAGTTGCAGGAATATCTTAGGGGTGCAGGAATTAAAAAGGGGTGCAAACCAACGGTCTCGTGCGGTCTCACACGAGATGATGTACCAAAAAAGACCTGGGGCCGTTGGTCAGCGTGACACAGTGAAACAAAAACTTCAAACTGTATGTATATTGACTAGAATATTTTTCTATTTATACATATAAAAATACTGACGAAGTTTAATATTTGCCCTCGTTTCAGCTCGCATATGCACTTGCGTATTCAATTTCATAACAAACAACTAGCAGAGTGCAGAATTGCAGGCTATTCACCAGGTCATTCGAGCACTGATTGCATTACTGCTGACGCTTTGTTAAGCATTTTCCGTATGCAATATAATATGTTTGTGAAATAGACGCCTAATTAAATTAAAAGGATTAAAATTTATGTTTGGTTCCTAAACATTCTGCCGAGCGACAAAGGGCCGGGATGGTGTGGCTGAGGCTGTCTCTCCATCTTCTTCCTCAGGTGGCAGTGGTTGTAACCTGAAGCTCTCTGACGGGTCTGCATTTGGGCGTGGCTGCGGTTTCCTGTTCTTTCTCCAGTACTTCCATAATGTCCAGATGATACAAACTGATACCAAGATACCGATTGTAGTACCAGTGTTCACCATGATGGTATGTTGATGGTGCCACAATGGATATTCCTGATGTAGCTGCAACTCGTCTTCTTCTTCTTGTAGGCGTTGAAAATGATCGGACGGTAGCAACACAGGTTCCTCCATTTGCAGTTGAGGGTGGGTGCTCGTATTCTGCAAAGTAGTGTTAATAGTTACTTGCATTGGTTTATTGAACCCAGCTACGACAGGAATAGTAGTGAATAGCTGAGTATGCAAAGTAGTCTGTTTGGTGTATATAGTACAATCTGGGGATATTTGGATTATGCCAACATCTTGAATCTTCACATCTTCTCGATTCCCGCTGCATTGTACTGCTGCTGTTGTGGGTTGATTGGGAATAAACAACCATGTATTTGCTGCGTACAGTTTCTTCCATACCAGTGTCTTAACTGTAAACTGATGGACCAAACATTTGATCTTGTTTAATCGTTGATAGATTTCGTCAATGATGCAATTAGGATTGTCTTCAATACTTCGAACGGCGGATGGCCTACATAGGTAAAGATGTTTTCCTATTGGCTCGATCTCCTTTAACTTGTCCTCTTGGATAGGTAGTAGCGACGTCGGATGGCTCTCCATGCTATTTCCTTCAGATGATGTTGCAGGTCTAACCGAGAGGGTTGTAAATCCTCGAAGTGGTTCGGTTGCTGCAACACTGGCTCCTTTGCTATTTCTGTAAAAGAGCTTTTGTGTTATTGTGTCGTTGACTATGTTACCAATTGGTTTGGAACATCCTGCCAACGTCCATCGGCTGCCTCTTCCTTTGGAGACGAACATTATATGAGTGAATACGATAATTAATATCACTCTTGCCGAGGTTAGCTGTTTTAGAGGATGCCGCATCGGCATTCCATATTGCGTGCTTTCGGTAAATTCCCTCGCAGACTTTAATAAGCCGTCTTCTTGATACCATCTTCTACGAGGGGCTAAGTGCTTAGCATTGTGTTTATTGTTTTCTGAACTTGTTGCTGTTAGTTCTTGAATCCACCTTCTATTAGGCGTAGAATATTTGGTTTCGGATTTTTCGTTTTCTGAATTCCTGGCTGCTGCCATTTCTAGGTTCCACCCTACACCGGGTGCTAAGTATTTAGCGAACTCGCAGGTTTGCTCGCTTGCTGCATTTCTTGATGCCATTTCTTGATGCCACCCTCGACTAGGTGCTAATTGTTTATTGAACTCGGAGGGTTTCTCGATTGCTGCAGTTCCTGCTGCAACTTCTTGACTCCATCCATCGCTAGGTACGACGTGTTTGGTGTTTTCTTTTCCTGCATCCCCTGCCGACAAGTCTTGGTGCCGCTCTCCACCGGGTGTCAAGTTTTTAATGGTGTCGGAGGGTTTTCCATCTTCTGCAGTTATTGCTGTAACTTCTGGGCTCCGTCCATTACCGAGGGTCAAGTTTTTAGTGAGCTCGGAGGTGTTGTTGTTAGCAGCAGTTATTGCTGCATCTTCTTGGCTCCATCCATCGCTAAGAGCTGCTGTCGAAGCATCTGGAGGAGTTCCAACGATTTTTTCGTGGCCTGCAATTTCTGGACTGCATCCACTGCTTGGAGCTGCTGTAGGAGTTTCAACGATTTGTTCGTGGCCTGCAATTTCCTTTCCTTTCTGTCCCTCGACTTTGTGAATGGGAACTTCCTGAATGGAGACTTCGTGAACGAGGACTTCATGAATGAGGACTTTGGAAACTCCATGCACTTGGTGATTTTCTTGCGAATGATAAGATGCTATTTTTTCACATTTGATGATAACAGGATGTTGAACTTCCGTATTCTTTATATTGGCAGCTGCTATTGCTCGTTCTTCCGCTGTAGGATCGGTTGTTGATATTTACTTCACCTGCTGGATTGTTACTCCTGGGATGGATCCATTTGATGCGGGATGAATCTCTTTGACTGTCTCAATAATTTTTTCCTTGCATTTCCCTGGGCAAAAGTGTCTGGAGTTATATTTTCCTGTAGGCTTGAAGCAGTTTGAACATAATTTTTCATTCTTTATGAAGTCCCAACGTTCGGATATATTTAGATTGCTGAATTTTGGGCAGGATTTAATGCTGTGTGATCCTCCGCAGTGGAAGCACGATATGTCAGCAGTGTGGTACGTCTTCACTGCCCACCGATCCTGGTGACTTTCCCATGGTTTCCCAATTCTTTGTTTTCTGGGTTCGAGTTTGTTCCGTCTTTGTACAGCTTCCAGCGACTGAAATCTTGTTTCTAAGAAATTCAGTAGCTGCTCGAATTTTTGCACTTCTCTTGGTGCCGTTAGTGACTGCTCATACAGTCTGTTGGTTTCCTTGTCCAACTTCCGTGTCACTATATGACACATGATAGGCCCCCATGTGGCCGTTTCAATTCCTAAGTTCTCAATTGCTCTTAGGCATTCTGCAGTCGTGTCATGGAGTTTCTTGATCCCTTCTGCAGATTCGTTCGACAGGGTTGCCTGGTTGACTATGTCATCTAAATACTTCGCAAGTAGCAGCCTGGTGTTGTCGTATCTGTTCCTTATAATGAACCATGCAGACTCGTAATTGGCTTCAGTTGCCTCCAGGTGTTGCACTAACTTGCTGGCTTCCCCTCGTAACTGCGACTTCAAGTACTGCATTTTTTCCGCCTTACTTAGTCGTGGGTTTTCATGAACAATTCTTAGGAAAATGTCATGAAAGCTAGGCCATGCTTCGTAGGTCCCTTCAAAAACTGGAATTTTGAGAGCAGGTAACACTATATTCGCATGGCTGTTTTCCTTGACACTATGAACATCTTCATCCTGGATGTGCTGGAACAGGAGCATAATTATTTCGTTGACCATCTTCTTGGTCTCGTGGAACTTCTTGTCGTCGTAGCTACCGTGGGATAATATCTCCTCGTTTAGAGCTCTGATGTCATCCCAATCATCCTTGATGTTCTTAATAGTGTATTCGTAATACCTTTTACTGCATTCCTCATTCAACCTATTCCAGACTTCCTGAATGTCGCTTTGGAGTGAATTCACCTTGATCTGTAGCCTTCTTATTCGAAACTGTCCCTCCTTGTCAGCACGTGCGGTCGTATCTTCTTTTGCTCCAGCTGGCTGCTGTGAACTTTCACCTAGTGTGGCTAGATTTTCTTCGCACTTGTCGAGCAGGGCAACCCCTTCATTGTAAACGTCTTTGGTTTGCTGAAAAAAATTGTTTTTAAAATAAGGGTGTTCTTCCTCGACTTCCTTCGCCAGGTCTGAATGGTTGGCCTCAAATTCTTCCCAAAGTTGTTTTAGGGTGGATCTGCGAGCGGTGATATATGCTGCATTTTTTCTTGATGGGCCATCCTTCCTCACGTTGATAATCTGCCTGCGAATGGATTCTGCTAAATCTTCTTGGGTTGTGAAAATCTCCCGTCGCTGCGCCATCGTAACGGTCTTGTTCGATGAGGGCTGGTACGTTTTAAGAGATCACTGGACCAAATGCTAGGGGCAGGAACGTTGAAAGGCTCGAAATATCAGATACTAGGGGCAGGAACGTTTTAATGGCTCGAAGGATCAAAATGTTCAGGGTTGAGCGTTTAAAGGCTCGAAAGGACCAAAATGTTCAGGGGTGGAGCTTGTAATGGACTGTATGAATTTAATTTGGACAGTTGCAGGAATATCTTAGGGGTGCAGGAATTAAAAAGGGGTGCAAACCAACGGTCTCGTGCGGTCTCACACGAGATGATGTACCAAAAAAGACCTGGGGCCGTTGGTCAGCGTGACACAGTGAAACAAAAACTTCAAACTGTATGTATATTGACTAGAATATTTTTCTATTTATACATATAAAAATACTGACGAAGTTTAATATTTGCCCTCGTTTCAGCTCGCATATGCACTTGCATATTCAATTTCATAACAAACAACTAGCAGAGTGCAGAATTGCAGGCTATTCACCAGGTCATTCGAGCACTGATTGCATTACTGCTGACGCTTTGTTAAGCATTTTCCGTATGCAATATAATATGTTTGTGAAATAGACGCCTAATTAAATTAAAAGGATTAAAATTTATGTTTGGTTCCTAAACAATTATTAAACATGGGAGTATTATAATTTGCGGCTTGTTGAGAACAATATGGGTTGAAATTTGCTGAGTAATTAACATTACTATTATACATACTGAATTGATTTGTTATAAATTTTATGCACTAAGTAATTTAAAAAGTTTCACCAGATAAGGGGCTGGGACCAAAGATACGGCGCGGTCACCGACACCGCGCGAAAAGTGACCTGGAGTGCACTAACTTATCACACGTCTGCACACTTTGAGCTACACAACTCATCTATTATATGATATGGGAGTAGAGTTAGTAAATATAATGTACGACTTAAAGACGCAATCATACTCAAAAAAACGTCAATATTTTCTATTTATTTTATTTTTAAACCAGAATATCACTCTATTTATGTGGAAGCAAACTCTACCTTAAGTTTTATGCAGAACAAACTCTATTTGTATACCCAACACCCAATGTTTTCGTGAAGAAAACGCCACGCGATATGTCTTCTACAAAATATGCGTACATGCTTATCCGATACGGATAGTTTAAATAGTGGCATCAACGGTTTGGAGCTTAAAGATGAGCTGCTCTCATTTATGACTTTGATTGGATCAAAGGAACATGAAACTAATAATCCTTTAAATACTCTTAAGTACATAACAGAAAATAATGTAGAAAACACTTTCCCTAATTTAGTAATATCTCTTAGAATCTTATTCACTTTACTCATGCTTCTGGGGAACGAAGTTTCTCGAAATTAAAAAATAATCGAAAATTATTTCAGATCTTATATGTCACAGGAACGTTTAACTGGTTTGGCATTAATCTCCATCGAACATGAAATTACCAATAATTTAAATTATGATAAAATAATAAGTCTGCTTTCTGGAAAAAAGCTCGAAAATATAATTAGTTTTTTTATTTACCTATGTATTTGGGCCTGAGTCAGATTTTTTAGAGTTTTATTTTTATGGATGTATTATGTATGTGTTACTATGTAGTATATAGTATATGTATTGTTATGATACGACCTTAATGTAGTTAGAATCAAATTTATTAAAATTAAAGGGATTACAATTGGTTTATAAAATAATTTGGATTTATTCAGAGATAAGGTGAAAATGTGAATGAAAAATAGCTATTGAAAAACAGGTGGATTTAAAAACAAAATAATATTGCATAAATTACAGTTTGAAAACGAATGACAAATGCTTAATTTGAAATAAAATAAAATTTTAGTAAGTTTAACTCAAATAGATAAGACTAGAGTGTATAAAAAGGAAAATGAGGTAGTTAAGAAATTTTCTTCAAATTATTGATAACAACTTGTAAAAAATATAACGAAAATGATTTGGAGCAATTAAAAGTATTGAAAATTAACCCTATTTTATTATAAATCTGTTTGGAAAATAAAAGGGCAATTATAAAATTTGCGTGGTTAAAGATATAAGAAGAATAACAGATATAAAACTAAGGATGGCTACAAGTATGTGGTTAAAAATAATAAGCAAGCAGAATTAATCTATAAAAGTGAATAACTGGAGAAGAATATGAAGTCAAGTTTATTGGAAAAATACATTTAACGTCAGACATTAATTGAATTGCATTACATCTAGCTGTTGAGTGATAAGGGAGAGTTCCAGAGGAGCACCATCAGTTAAGAGGACACCTTCCAGGAAGTTTGGCAGCGGCAGTAAAAGAAGTTTGGCAGCGGCAGTAAAGGAAGTCAGTATCTGCAGGTTTGGACGGTTAGCTACATTCTGTGGGAAGGTTAGAGTTACTGATTTGGGACAGTTGGAGACGTCTTGTTTATAGGAGGAACCTTTCATTGCTGGAAGGTGCATCAGAGATTGTATCAGTAGGCAGAGAAAAGCAGGTTGGTTTACATCCTGACCGTTGTGGAGATCAATTGAAAGGTAATTACTAGAAAAAGGCAAATAAAAGACTACATAAGTGAATTAGTTATGAAAGAATTACTTACTGTGTTTTTAATATTGTTGTGTAATAGGGAAACAATCTGTATTTGTCATATGAATTTCAAATCTGTTTATGACGTTTGGTTGACATAAGTCTTGTGACTTATGATGCAAATGAGATTTAAAATATTAGAAAATCAATCAACAGAAAACAAGTAACTAGATAAAAGAATCCACCCCTGTTGAGTTTTCAGGAACTATCTATAATAGTAATTATTGACATTATAATACAAAATAGGGCAATTTGTAATTTAAAAAAATGATCCAATATTTGAAGGTTCAGTAAAAATTTAAGGCACAGCAACGTGTATCCAGTGAGCCAACACAGTATATTTAACCATGTTATATTTTTTTTTAAACATTTTTTTTAATTTAGACAATTTTTTTTAATATATACCTACAAACATAAGGGCAACAATTTAAAAACCTGCACCGGGCGGCCAAAAGTCTAGCGACGGCCCTGCTCTTACTACTCCTTTATTTCAATATTTCAGTTAATGAAATTACTCGAAATAGTGTTATGTGACAAATGAAATATGTTCTCACTTCCATGTTTTCATTGTTCAATTCAAAGAAATAAAATGAAAGCAGCTGTGAAATTGACATATAGCACCAAACACTTATCAAGTCAGCCAATAATTAATTTTAATAAGTATTGACTAGCAACCAGTGAGACAAATGTCTCATTTAATAAACAAAAAAGACCGTTTTTCAAATAGAACGCGTATTAAATAAAAACAATATTTTTTAAAATCACGTGATTGAAATTCGGTTCCTGACCTGACATGACCATTCCAAACATATAACTAAAGCTGATAATTATATGCACTCAAAAGTACGAAAATATGCGCATATATATGCATACATTTTGTTGAGTATATGCACCCAAAGTTATAATATATGCACATAATATGCTCTAATTTTTTTGAAAATAACTAGGAGTTTTCTAAATAATGTAAAAATTTTAATTATTTTGTATAAGAATATTTATTTTTATTTTTCTAATTTTTATTCAAAGACGTCATTTATTTTAACGTTTGACTATATAAACATGGACTACCAACGCCAACTTTATGTTGTAAGCAACATAAAAATTTCCCTTAACGCCGCCAGACTGTTATTCACCCACACTCGTGAAATGAATTCTATGTCGGTTGATTCCTTATACATTGTTTCTACAGGAAAAGTGGGGTTGCTGCGAGTCTATGTTTATATAGTCAAAAATTTTAACAGAGACTTTCCCTTTCCTCTGCTTATTTCGATACGCGCACTGCATTCCAGCTGCAGGAAGTAAAAGTATATATCTCAGTTGCACATAAAAATTTTATTAATAATTTAATCAAATAGTGAATTTTACAAAAAAATCTCAAAAAAGTCATACATTACAAATTATTGCTAAATATAACCAAATATGCAAAAATCCAGAAAGTATGCTCAAAATCGTATAAATATGCAAAATATGCAAAATGAAACTTGGCTTAAACGATTTGTTTTCACATAATTAGTATACATATGCAAAAAGTTTCGCCGGCATATCAATTATACAAAATATGCATTTGCATATAATATCAGCTTTAATTACGACAACTGTTCGGTTACAATCGGTAATTGATTAATATGGAGCCAATGAAGGTTTATTTAAAGTGGAGACACAGAAAGCCATTAGACGTCCGCAGTTTACTCAGTGGTTTCGCTTTGACATGCTGTATCTTGTTTTCCGCGTGTTCAAAGAACTAGTTGTTAGTTTGTGAAAAGACTATTTAAAGAGCCGGGTAAAATTACTATAAATTGCTTAAATACGGTAAGTGTGCTCCCAGAAGGCTACGAGTAGAAATTTGTAAACTACACAACTGCTACATTAAAGCTAACTAATAAGAGGTAGTTAAAGTTACCTTCGCATGTTTATATTTGCACCAACCAAAGTTTACAGACCGAAAAAATGCCGGCAGATATACAAATATAAGCTGTATCTAACCAAATTTAGAGCGTACAAAATGTAATTTTTTGCACTTGCGGGACTAAAGTTGGCACTTTAGTCACTTATTTCAGAGACTAAAGTAGCTCATTTAATGCCTAGGGACAGAAGTAATTACTTTAGCCCCTAGGGACTAAAGTAAAAATGTTACCGTATCTATGGTAAATCTATGTACACAGCATTCTTAATACAATTTGTATTTAAAGTTAGTCAGTTGGCAGTACTGAAGTGCATTGTCAGTCTATGTCAAATTTGAGGTTAGTAGACTAGGTTTTGTTTGTCATTTGACACACACTGGCGCAAAACTTAACCTGCAAATCTCGAATTTGACATAGACTGACAATACACTTCAGTACTGCCAACTGATTCAGGCTATCCAGGGCCTGCTGCAATTCAGTTTTTAAGAAATCACTCTGTTCACATCATTCTTAATAAAATTCGTACTTGTCAGTTTTGACATTTTTCAAATATTTGATGATGATGTTTCCAAAAGTGCAAAAAATAGCGTATACCACACGGGACTAAAGTTCCTAAATCCCTTGAGTAATTATTTCCCTCAGGCCTTACGGGCCCTCAAGAAATAGTATTCACTCGCGGGATTTAAGCATGCACTTTAGTCCCTCATGATATAATATACTATTTCGAAAACAGTAAAAAAAGGTGACATTTTCATTTTGTTTTCAATGTGTGAAGCGATTCATTTTCGTTCCCACAATACAGACACACACAACAGGACGCAAAATACTTTTACGTTCTAAAGCGTCCAGGTGTTGAAGTCCTTTTCGACCAAATTTTGAGTTACAAGGATCACTATGCAAAAAATAACGTGAACAACACATATGAAAGCAATTTGTTTTACTCATTTGCAAATTCGTGAAAACAGTATGACTTTCATAACTAGTTGTACAATATACTATTGGGTTCTAAATACAAAAATAACTATTTATTGAACCAGTGTCCTAAATGAATTATTTTTGACATCAGTGTTAAGGGTTAGTCCAAGATAGCGTGCATTCTTACATGAAAGTGCAGAAAGTAAATACTTTCTGCACTGTCGTAGGAGTGGCATATTATTATACTAGTTTAATAAGAGGGCATATTGTAGCAGGAGTGGGTTTGGGGCACCACGTGCGTAGCCAGGAGTGCTCCAATAGAACAAGAGCTGCAATGATTTTGTTTCTAATTTGCATTTAGAATAACTCCATTCTAGCAACCAAATGACGTCATTTGAGTGTTAGAATAAGTCGCTATGAAATGACGTCATTTGTGTGTTAGAATGGAGTTATTCTAAATGCAAAATAGAAAACATTTTTATTTTTTAATTTATAAAATGGTATAAGGCGGCAAAATAGAAAAAATAGTATAAAACACTCGTTGCAAAAGGTCCTTCAAGCACTAATTTCAAATTCGTGCTTGAATAGATGCCTTCTGCAACTTGTATTTTAATATACTATTATTAAACACGGATAATACACGAATTTTATTTACTTTCCACAAAAATAATAGAAAACTTTTAATTATGACATTTCATAAATATGACAATCTGTCAGTTGGCTGAAACAAGGTAGGCCGTTTCAATGTTTCTCATATGAAAATAACAATACAAAACTGTGCTTTGATATACTCCATTATAGCACTGTTTTCGATGTTATAATAACCACATTGTGACATTACTATACGTAAATAGTATATTTTTCATCAAAAGATAAAAGTATAGTTTCTTTTCGGGGGATGAAGATTGGACCACGAGCAGTGTCATGGTAATTTTACGAACGAAAAATTTTATCACAAGAAGTAAATGTTATTTTTTCCACAAATATAAAAATAATTAAATTTACATTATGTATTGCAAAAACTACAAAGGAATTTAGAGTCTGACCGTTTTATTCATTTCCATAGCAACGCGCACTTTCATCTGTAGAGTGAAATAAAGAGCTACTTTATAAACGCAAAACTATCTAATAATAGTAGATTATGCAAATAAGGGAGAGAAATGCGTTATTTTGCTGAGGTGCAATTTCTGACTCGAGGGCGAAGCCCGAGAGTCAGAAATTGCACTGAAGCAAAATAGCATTCTCTCCGAGTTGCATATACTATTTTTTTCACGTTGCAGGAAGATTAAAAACGAAAAACCCGTTTTTTGAAACGTCATTTATTGACATTTTAGTTAAAATTATTTTAAAATTAGTAACCTATGGGAAATTTTAAAGTTGGTGGCACTGTAAGTCATTATGACAAGAGCTCACAATTATGTCAAATTCGAGGTTAACAGGTTAGTTTTTGCGTCAGTTTGTGTCAAAACTGACGCAAAACCTAACCTGATAACCTAGAATTTGGCATAATTGTTGTGTCAGTCATAATGAAAACTCCCTAGGGAAATTTTTGTCTTATTTAGTCTCTAGGGAGCAAATGTCCTACTTCTGTCACAATTTTGATGCTATAGAAACGGACTTCTACTCCCGGCCGTGGAAAAAGCACTATTTTATAACGCAGTCTAACATAAAGTAATTTTTACCCTCGTAAAACTACCACTCTGGCAAAAAAATACTTTTTGTACAACTTTCATTAAAAGCGACATTTTTATTCCAGGTAACTACACTTATATACGTCAAAATTAAATATTATGAGAGAGCACCTTAAAAGTAAACACTTTTAACACGTATTAAAAATACTACTTAGTAAACCAATATTTGTCAGGTAACTACGGAAAATCAATAACTTTCAGTTGGTCAACAGCTCGATATTTAAAAAAAAGTAGTAAGGCTTTCTATATTCTAATCAAATGTCAAAACTAACATGATTATTTTGAAAAATGTCTACCACGGCTTGCTATATTATAATCAAATTAATAAAAGTTACATTTAGTCCATACAAATAATTTTGCTGATTTTTAATGCCACTTGTACAATAGTATATATATATATGAAAATCATATTTTTTTCACGAATTTGCAGTTTTATTAACGAGGCCGAAGTCCTAATGTATCAAGCAAATAAGTAAAAAAAAATGCCTTCATAGGTGTTGTACACATTTTGTTTTTGCATAGTGATCGCTCGTAACTCGAAATTTGGCCGAAAAGCAGTCATATTACAAACATGCAGTAACGCGAAAAAATTCTTATATCAAAATTAAATAATAGAATCTAATTAGACCTGACCAAAACTTCGTTTAATCGGAATAAACCGAACATTTCAAGAAAAAACACAGTAATAATAATAGTTTTTATTTATCAACTCAAGATACAATAAATAAGAAAAAATAGTGGTCACTGTGCTTGCGTAAAGTGCAGACGTATTATAATTTAACACGTCTGCAGTATTTCTTCGTGAACCATCACGGAGAATTCACGAATCTACAACCCGCTGTATCTGGAGTTCCCCAAGGCAGTGTTTTGGGACCCATTCTATACTTGCTGTTCACGGCCGACATTCCAACCATGAGTTCAACAACAACTGCCACTTTTTCTGACGACACAGCTGTCCTGGCCTCACATACTAACCCTGCCACTGCATCCCACAACTTGCAAGTCTCCCTCAACAAAATCCAACAATGGCTCAAAGTATGGAGAATAAAGGTGAATGAAAGCAAATCCCAACATATCACTTTCACCGTGAACCGCGACAGCTGCCCCGCGGTTACGCTCAATGGACAACAACTGAAACATGGCGACTCAGCAAAATATCTAGGACTCCATCTAGACCGACGTTTGACATGGAAAACCCATATATACGCAAACAACTTGGACTACAATATAGGAAACTTTACTGGATGATTAGAAGGGGGTCTAGACTATCATTAGAAAACAAACTCCTGCTCTATAAAGTCACGTTAAAACCTATATGGACGTATGGCTTTTCACTGTGGGGAACAGCTTGCAACTCCAATCTGGCTATCATTGAACGATTCCAAAATAAAGTGTTACGTGCCATAGTGAGTGCTCCGCGGTATGTGCCAAATAAAGTGATCTCACGTGATTTGTGTATACCCACTATCAGAGAAAAAATAGAAAAAACTTCCCAAAGATAAAAAGACCGATTATCGACACACCCCAATCAATTAGTGAACACTACATGCCTTTAAGCAACTGGCAGTTCCTACTGCTACTTGCATTCATTATTATATGTGTCACGCCACGTACTTATTGTCCCTTTTAATTAGGACAGATTGTATAACAAAGGAGTTAAATAAAAAACAAGCAGGCGTTAGATACAATATTTTATCTACGACCTTAATTTTACTGTTATTAACCCATAGATATCGATTTAACAAAGGTTTGCATCTACGACACTTCTAGTTTATGTCATAATAAACAGTAGGCCATGCCGCGCGGGCGAATGTTTGCGAATGACAGTAGTGAAGGTCAGAAATTTAATTATTAATACTCCACATCTGACTGCATTCATTACATAACGCTTTAATTCTTTCAAAAACACTTTACTTGTAACGCAAGAAGCAACTAGAATCACTTTACAACTTCACTTCCAGTTCGAAATTGTAGTTTTATAACCTCA
Source organism: Agriotes lineatus (assembly GCA_940337035.1). Classification (NCBI taxonomy): domain Eukaryota; kingdom Metazoa; phylum Arthropoda; class Insecta; order Coleoptera; family Elateridae; genus Agriotes; species Agriotes lineatus. The sequence goes on along the minus strand of OW679196.1, from coordinate 43,361,058 downwards.
CTTCACTTTTAGCACATGGGCTAAAAGTAAACAGCTGATATATTTAACCACGGTAAACTATAAAACGTCACTTTTAGTGAAACAAACTAGCGCTAAAAAGCCTACTTTTAGTAGTGGTCGTAGATAAATGTCATTTATTTCCAATTTTGTGTATGGCTGTAAGCAGGTGACAAACGTCACTTTGACGTTTGCCACACAATTTAGCAGGCCGTGTTCTTTACGGACACTTTTTACGGCCGGGCCGTAAAGAGGTTGCTTACGTAGTAGTAAACAGTCCTTAAAGAAATCTTTCTTTAACAAGTAGGTATTACAAAAATTTATTTTTCATCCTACATGATTAGAAAATCGAATTTTACCATCTCCATAGAGACGAGAAAGTAGCTAGACAAGAAAAAAAAAATCGACGTTTTCTAGTAGGCGACGCTGCAATAATCTGTCAAACCAAATTTTTAAATAAATCACGTTTATAATTAACTTGTTTGCTTTAAATAATAGCTATTCCCCTTTTATAAAAATATTTGCTCAATAAAACTTAATTTTAGCAATGTATTAGTTACATTTTTTATATAAAATAAACATCAGATAGATTTCTGTAGAAGCTTATGTCTAACTACGGGTACATGGCGCTGCAGTTACAAACGCTATTCGATTTGCTAACATTTGCAAATTGTTTTATTACTGTTGACAGCTCTGTCAATTTCAAAATAATAACCTGGATGAGAACTATGTTGAAAAAATTATTGCAGGATGGTGTTGTAGGATGAAAAATAATGTGTAAACCATGGCGGTAAAGTGATTTTCCAGGCTTCAAGAAGTGTCCAGGCTCGCTAAAGCTCGCCTGTACATTTCTTCTTTCAGCCTGGAAAATAATCACTTTACCGCCTAGGTTTACAATGTACTATTATCCGCAAACGTCACAAAAGTGACGACTTATTTGTCTGACAAGGTAAAAGTGTCACTTTATCTGCCTAAGCAGATAAAATAGCAACTTTTGCGTACTTTATCTGCCTAAGCACACAAAATGGTTGCTCTCTTTCTTTCTATGTTTGTTCGTTATCTCCTCCGAAGATACTGGACCGATTAAATTGTATGATGGCTTAAAATTTTGCTAATTTTTAGGCATAGATCGTAAGCCGTTTTTATTTTCAAGAAAAATACGAAAAAGTTTTAATTTAAATAAACCTTTAAGCAGCGGATCGGAGCATCTGTCGCCGTGGGTTATGGTGTGACAGCTGCTGTGGCCGTGTGCTATTAGCTGGGGTGATTCAGTATGTTCATATTTCATTACAGTAGCGCGTTATCAGTTATCTGAACAACAGAGGCTGGCGCAGGGGTACAGTGCTCGCCTGAAATTCACCTGAATACGTTTGCGGATAAAATAGTATATGTTATTCGGAGTAAAAGTGACTTTATGGGCCTTAGCTGAATTATTTGCGTCACTAACGTTCGGCTAAATAAACTTCAGCTTCGCCACATAAAGTATCACTTTTACTCCTAATAACATAATCTACTATTATAGACTAATTATGTTTGATACTTACAAATTCATTCAGTACCTATGTGCAAAATAACCCTTCCATTTGGTAAATGGGTTCTAAAGATTATATGGATAGAAATGTTTTTTTTTTAATTTATTTGAACCTCTGTAACTAATATGAATTACAGCGTTAAAATATCTAAATAGTTTTATATAATACGTCAATCAACGGTAGTACTATTAGTCTGTTAAGTCTTGGGGCAATTTTCTTTTCAGTCTTACATGTATGTCTTTTCTCCCAAGGTTATAATACAGTCCACTTGGACACAGGTTAATGTTCACAAAAAATTTGGTTGTCACTTTGTTTATGTGTTCAAGGATGGTTGGTATGCCCAGTTCTTGGTGGAGTTAACTATTACGCACAAACCATGGGGAATTTGCTGCTATGAGTAAAATTTTATTTTGCATAACCTGTAGCTTGTTTAAGTTTGTTTTTGTTGTGTTACACCACACTGAGCACGCGTAAGTTAGAATTGGCCTCAAGATTGATTTATACATTAAAAGGGCACAGTCTAGGTGCAAGTGAGATTTTCGATTTATCAGAGGATATAGAAGCATTAATCTTGCGTGACACTTGTTAAGTTTTATATAAATGTGGTATCCTCATCCCAATCTGGTATCTAAGTATATACCAAGATATTTGACAGCGGAGTCTCTAGGATCCCATTGGAATTCTTTCTGATTTACATATATCTTGGGTAAATTTCCAATTTTTCTGAGTGAACACTTTTACTTGGCATTTTGTTACATTAATAATTATTTTCCATTTGCTAAGCCAACTATTGATGTTATTTAGCGCGTTTTGTTGTTCATTTACTGCAATTATGAAATTTTCATTTTGTGTCGCAGTGTCATCTACATGTTAGAATAGTCATGCAATCATTATAACTAATGTAGGTATTAATGTATGAAAAATAACCGATATATATACTGTCTGTATCGTCTTATGAATATAGCATTTACCGTTGCTTGTGTTACTTGAGTTCTTATCAAATACTTCCATTTTATTCCATCAGGTTATGGCCCCAGTGTCAAACAAACTCAAAGTTAAGTTGTAGAGAAGTGAAATACGTGTTATCAGAGTTGAGGGTACAGTGTAAAAGGACACTCCGGTAAAATTGTTACAAGTGCAGGTTAACCTCAAAATAACAAACGTTGACGTCACCTGCAGTGGACAGTTCTCATACAGCAGTGGACAGTTCTCATACAGCAGTGGACAGTTCTCATACAGCAGTGGACAGTTCTCATACAGCAGTGGACAGTTCTCATACAGCAGTGGAAAATTCTCATACAGCAGTGGACAATTTTCATACAACGGTGGACAATTCTCACACAACGGTTGTATAAGTAAAAGACACTAAGGTTATACCGCGCAAATTATTTTGAACAATTTCTCATACTTTTGTTTATAACCTCAGTTACTGTGCAAAACAAAATAAAATGGAAGAAATGCAAAGACAGTTAGATTTGTTGCAGGCTCAATTAAATGCAAGGAAACCTATAACAACAACGCTAGCAGTAGGAGGGCTCCCGGAATCCAAACATTTAAATGAATCGAACTATAGCGATTGGAAATTTTGGATGAAGAACTTTCTTATTGATGGAGGGCTCTGGAGCTGCCTGGAATATGCGGAAGGTACCGAGGTAGATAAAGAGCTAGATGCGAGAGCACTGGCCAAAATTAATTTGTCACTTAAACCTATTGCCGCTAAGGAGACAAAAAGGGCGAAGACAGCAAAAGAAGCTTGGAAGTGCCTACAAAACAGATTTGAAGATACCGGTCTTGTTCGACGTATCGGGCTATATCAGAAGTTGTGGCGCACACGATTTGAAGATTTTAAATCAGTTTCTGGATATATTGATCACATTACATCAATAGCTGAGCAGTTAGAAAGCATAGGCAAGACGATGGATTCTGAAGATATAGGAATGATAATTTTAGGTGGACTTCCAGATAGTTTTCAACCGCTGATCTTGGGGATACAAGGATCGAATCAAACTATCACTGTAGAGTTTGTTAAAAACTTGCTTCTGCAAGATAATGTCAAAAATATTGGAACAAACCAAGAAAACAATGCATTTTTTGGTCAGAAGAAATTTCAATCAAACAAAAACAAGGTTCCACAGAAGCCGAAAGGTAAAGGGCCCCGCTGTTTTAGTTGTAACAAATATGGTCATATTAAACCCAACTGCCCAATAGGGAGAGCAGAAACACAAGTTCCGAATACCAAACCAAAAACTGAAGAGGCATTTGTTGCAGCAGCATGTGGTGGTAAGCGTTCCGAAAATAACTGGTATCTAGATTCTGGTTGCACATCGCATATGACATCACAAAAGGATTTAATTGAAAACTACGAAGTTGACGAAAACAAAACAATTGGAATTGCCAATGGAAGTCAAATGACAGTATCCGGCAGTGGATTAGTGCGACTTCCACTTACCACTGGTAATACGGCTATAGTAAAAGAGGTAGTTCACGTTCCAGATCTATCAGTAAATCTTTTATCAGTCGCAAAAATTGCTGAGAAGAACAAAACGTTAATATTTGACAGTGAAGGATGCAGGATCGTTGGATGTAAAATCAAAGTTGATGATAAAAATATCATTGGAACGGCATCTCTTGACAGTAACATGTATCGATTAGATGCTTCTGAATCAAATTCAACTTTCATAGCATCAGTTGCAACTTCACAAGAAATTTGGCATCGAAGACTTGGACACTTGCATCAGCAGTCGATGATTTCACTACAAAGGCACATGTGTACAGGTATAAATTCATTTTCCGATTCAATGACACAATGTGTAGCTTGTATCAAAGGTAAGCAGAATAGATTACCGTTTGTAACATCTGCAAATGTAAGGACAAATGGTATTCTGGATTTGGTTCACTCAGATGTTTGCGGACCAATGCAAGTAACCTCAATTGGAGGAGCGAAATACTTCTTAACCTTTATGGATGATTATTCCCGAAAATCGTTTGTGTATTTCTTGAATTCCAAAAATGAAGTTACAGAGAAATTTGAGGAATTCAGAGCTCTAGTAGAAAATCAAACTGGCAGTAAGATCAAAGCACTGCGAACTGATAATGGAGGAGAATATATAAACAATAAGCTTCTTACAATCTTAAAGAGTAATGGAATTCAACATCAGACAACTGCTCCTAGGACCCCTGAACAAAATGGAGCTTCCGAACGTCTGAACCGCACATTAGTTGAACGAGCTAGAACCATGCTGATGGATGCCGATCTACCCACCGAATTTTGGGCAGAAGCAATAAGCACAGCAAATTATTTACGAAACAGAGCTCCAACTAAGGCTTTGAATAGGGTGACACCCGAAGAGGCATGGTCGGGAAAGGTGCCAGACTTGTCTCACCTTAAGGTTTTTGGATGCATCGCCATGGTTCATGTATCCAAGGAACTAAGACAGAAGTTAGATGCAAAATCAGAACCACACATCTTTGTTGGATATTGCGAAAACACAAAGGGATACCGAGTGATTCACCCACAAACCAAACGCTTAATCAAGACACGTGATGTGATATTCTTAGAAAATACATTTGATATAAATAATGTTCAGAATGTGCCTTTACCGCAAACTGAAGAAAGCACATCAACAGAGCATCAGATTTTTGAAATAATACAAGCAAAACAAAATGATCATCACGCAGGCGAAGAACACCAAGAAGATGCAGAGACCAAAGAAATAGTTGAAGAAACACAAGAAAATGAAAGTGAAGTGCAAACTAGGTCAAGTCGTATAATAAAACCAAATCGTAACATTTTTAATGATGATTTCCTTATCTATCAAGCAGAATTAACATCTAAAGCTGATCCACAAACCTTCGAGGAAGTTATGAGATCAGAAGCGATTGAAGAATGGAAAGCGGCGATGGACCAAGAAGTGCAAGCCCACTTAGAAAATGGTACATGGGAATTATGTGACCTTCCCCCGGAGAGAACAGCCATCAAAAGTAAATGGGTCTTCAAAGTCAAATATCAATCTAATGGAAATATTGAACGTTATAAGGCAAGACTTGTAGCAAAAGGTTGCTCGCAAAAATACGGCATTGATTACCAAGAAACTTTTTCACCCACAGTTCGTCATAGTTCTATAAAATTTCTAATTGCATTAGCTGCAAAGTATGATCTTGAATTAGATCAAATGGATGTAATTTGTGCTTTTTTGCACTCCGATTTGGAAGAAGAAATATACATGGAACTACCGGATACATATCATTTCACACACCGTTATTGTCGCTTAAAGAAATCGATTTATGGGTTAAAACAAGCAAGTCGAGCCTGGTATAACAAGTTGGATAAAGTACTGAGTGAAATTGGACTTCAGCAATGTAAAGCAGATCCCTGCATCTATTCTAGAAGTAAAAATGGAAAGTTAATCATTCTGGCCATTTACATAGATGATATCTTGTTATTAACGAATGATAATTGTGAAAAAGAAAAGATCAAAAGGGAATTGATGCAACACTTCAAAATGAAAGATCTTGGACAAGCTCACTACTGCCTTGGCATCAAAATAGTGCGTGATAGATCGGCAGGTACAATCAGTATAGATCAAGAAAGGTACATAGAAGATATGTTAACAAGATTTCGAATGAGTGATTGTAAAGGAAGTGCTACACCTTTTGACACCAATCAAAACCTCACAAAGGAGATGTCACCGAAGACCCCGGAAGAACGTGAGAGAATGCAAAAGGTTCCATACCGAGAAGCAATTGGAAGCTTATTATATGCATCACAGGGGACTCGTCCAGACATAGCATATGCAGTGGGAGTATTAAGTCGTTTTGCTAATGACCCTGGAGAAGCACATTGGACCGCATTGAAGAGAATTTTCAGATACCTAAAGGCAACAAAAAGTATGAAGATTCACTACTACCAAAATGGTGATGACCTGATCGGCTATACCGATTCCGACTGGGCCACTGATAGGGATTCTCGAAAATCCACTTCAGGTTTCGTATTCTGCCTCTCAACTGGAGCAATCAGTTGGGCTTCTAAGAAACAACAGACAGTTGCACTATCTACCACAGAAGCAGAGTATCTAGCAGCAAGTACGGCAACTCAGGAGTTAATTTGGCTACGTCAACTCCAAAAGGAGATATTGAAAAGAGCATCAGGACCAACCAAGTTATTGTGCGATAACAAGAGCACATTACAACTGGCAGCCAATCCTGTTTTGTCATCTAGAGTTAAACATATAGACATACGACACCATTTTGTTCGTGAGAAGATTACACAAGGAGAAGTCAAGATGGAATATATCGACACTCGCGAAAACGCTGCAGATGTTCTCACCAAACCAGTCTCATCTGATACACTGAAGAGATGTGGTCGCTTAATAGGACTAGCATGAAGTGGGGGTGTTAGAATAGTCATGCAATCATTATAACTAATGTAGGTATTAATGTATGAAAAATAACCGATATATATACTGTCTGTATCGTCTTATGAATATAGCATTTACCGTTGCTTGTGTTACTTGAGTTCTTATCAAATACTTCCATTTTATTCCATCACTACAAACATCGTTAGTGTGGAGTTCATCATAACAGGTATATCATAGACGTATATGTTGAATAATATGGGACCTATAATGCTTTCCTGTGGAATTAATTGGTTTTATTTGGGAAAGATATGTGTTAACTCTAACTGCGAACGTTCTTTTACTAATAAATGATACAATGATCTTGGTAAGATAGTCTGGTATTTCAAGCTTGATCAATTTATATTGTAGGCCGGCTAACCAAACTTTGTCAAAGGCGTTCTGGAGGTCTATGAATATACTATCGTGTATTTTTTGTCTTCAAATTCTTTCTCTATAAGTTCTGTCAATCGTAGTAGCTGTTGTGTCGTGGAATGATTTTTCCTAACACCAAACTGATGGTTAGGTATAATATTTTGTTCCGTTAGCGTTGTTTGTAATCTCGCGTAAATTACTTTTTCTAGCAGTTTTCAGACTATCGATAGAAGGCTGATTGGTCGATAACTTTCAGATTTGTGTTTGTTTCTTCCTGGCTTTAGAAATGGTAGTACGTAGGCATGCTTCCATATATTCGGAAAGTACCCCAATCTAAGATATGCATTAAATACATTTACAAGATAGACTACACCCTTTTTTGTAAGGTGTTTCAGAATGTTGTTTGTAATCAAGTCCGGCCCAGGTGACTTTTTTATTGACAGCTTTGCTATATAGGATTGCACTTCTCTTGGCGAGGTCAGGTAGATGTGGAGTGGGTATCGATAGTTATAATTTTCAATAGTATCATTCACCTCTTGCGTAAAATCGTGGTTGTTGTTTATATCCGTAGTAAACACGTCTTCGAGATGGAATGCAAGAACATTGGCTTTTTCCCCATCTGATGTATAGTTAATGTTATTTCTAGTTAAAGGATGTATTTGGTTAGGTTGTCTTAATATTCTTTTTGTTGCCTGCCACATAATTGCGTCTCGTGGTTGTACTTCTTCTATGTATTTATTATACATGAAATATCGGTGCTTGTCAAGTTCTGGTTGACTTTGTGTGTGAGCTGATTCATTTGTGTTCTGAGATGAGGTTGACGTAGTCTTTGCCATTCTCTCCTGGCTCTGTTTTTCAGTTTTATTAATTTTAATATCTCTAGCGGCGGTTGTGTGTTACTGGTGTTCTTTTTTCTTTTCCAGGGTGTTACTGCTAGTATAACGCTTGTTTTTATAGCTTCCGTATATTCCGTATTATTCACGTGTTTCGTTGTTTGAATGTTGGTTGGAATTTTAATGTTTTTATCTAATCCATGTTCAAAAACTTTCCAGTCAATTTTCCCAATTATTAGTTTAGGTAGGACTGGCGCGAGTTTTTCCGTACTAAAGAATGAGATAATGATTGGTTGATGATCAGAGTCCAATTTTGTGAGAACTGTTTGAAATATAGGTTTTCTGAAATTCTTGTGTAGCACTATATCTATATATATAAAACTGAAAGTCCTGACTCATTCATTCACTCACTCATCAACGCCCAGCCCAAACCCTTGGACCTAGAAAGCTGAAATTTTGCACAGAGGTTCCCTTTATGATGTATACAAGGAATAAGGAAGGATATTTTGAAATTCAACCCCTAAAGGGGTAAAATTGGGGTTCCAATTTTGTATGGAGAAATAATATTAAATAGACATTTCGACTTGAAACTTCGTAGGAGTACTCCTAAAAACAAATAAGCAAACACGTATTTCGTGATTTTCCGAAAATCAACCCCTTAGGGGGTGAAATGGAGTAAATAAGCCTAAAATAAGATATGGTTGTCGTTATTGAGGTTTTTTGGGACGTTGATTGCCAAAAAGGCATTTATTTTTAAATCCAAGACGGTGGACATGACATAAGGGAAGAGACGGGACGGGACGGGACTGGACTGGACGGGAAGAGAAGGGATGAGATGGAAGGGAAGAGGACGGAACGGGACGGGTCGGAAAGGGACGGGATGGGACGGGAAGAGAAGGGACGGGACGGGACGGGAAGGGACGAGACGGGACGGGACGGAAAGGAAAGGGATGAGATGAAAGGGGAGGGGATGGGATAGAAGGGGAGGGGATGGGATGGAAGGGGAGGGGACGGGGACGGGGATAGGATGGGATGGGATAGGATGGGAGGACAGAAAATAATTAGTCTGTTACATCAACAATTGCCGGTGGTAAATCGGAACATGCTCGCACTAACTCAGGAGAAGGGTCGTGGGCAACTTACCTTCCAAAAAAACTACAGATCGAACGGATAAGGGCGCCAAGGGGTTTGCAGCCTTATGTTCCACTCGTTCGTTTAAGTAAAAAAACCACTAAACTCTCTCAAGATAGCAATGCAACGTAAACAATAAAACAAAACCCACAGAGTGATAAATCGTATAATATTCTAATATTTAATGTATCGGATAACAGGGAGGCATGAAATTGTTTTGTAATTACTGGCATAAAGTACACAGACAAGACTAGCACAAAATAAATATATATCACAGTAGGCAAATATATATCACATTATTACTTATCTCACAAATTCAATCGGGTGCATCCGAAATCGCAGCTAGGCTGACGGCCTCGTAACTAATTTCTAAATGGGCTTACTTTCAGCACTAAATTTGGCCAAAACACATTAATTAATAGCAACCCGAAGGCTAAGAGAATGTCACCGTTGTACTGCGTTCCATTTTTTTGTATGTATCAAGTTAATAATTTACGGATACCCACGTAAGCAATCAGATCTGTCTGCCCTATGGAAATAAGCACTGCTGGCTGAATACTGTTCCAGCTATTTTAATTAATCCAAAGGAGCATGGAACTATCGCAACTAGGTTTGCCACTCGCTCAGCGAAATTTCAGTCCAAAATGAGCTTCGGCAAGATTACTTTAAAATAAGCACAGCGTAAGCTCGCACTTCGTGTGACCCTTGATTACAACAATTACTTGCGGTGAAGCCGCTAATAACAGAACCCTATATGAATTGCTAAACCAGATAACGCAGGCAATTGAAAATTCCAGTGCATCCTAGCAGTTAACGAACATAATACTATGCCGCACAACGAAATCGTTTTGAGAGTTCGTATAACAAAATGCAAAATAATCGAGGTAGATTTCAAACCAAACTCGGCATCAAGAGGTCACTCCAAACACCAGGGGGCTGCTCCTACGGGAAGCTGTGAGCCACCGCGGACAGGACTGCTTCAAATCTCTCCGAGGGGTGTGCGAAGAACTACAGCCATCGACTTTGGGATGATCTCAGCCCGAAGCAAGGAGCTGAGCAAACACACAACCAAAATTAGTGGTCGAATAAGAAGAGAGAAGCGTGCTTACCCAGGAAAGCCTGATAATCGCCTAACAGAAAAATGTGCTTTACACTAACAGAGGTATTGGTAATCTTTCCTGGCCCATCGACGGAAAGGATGTTAAAATAACGACTGCCACAACCACTAGGTTCTTTGGGCGTCCTTTACGAACCCTTCTTTCAGTTCAGCTTCCTACATGGGAGACGATGCACCTCGAAGATTGTCCAAACAAACAATTTAACGGGCAGACATCTTAGCAAGCAACTTTTCACCAAAAACGGACGCTTCCCTAACGCCATCTCACGACAACGGCGGAAGTTGTTGGTGCCGATAATACAGAGCCCTGAACCGGTATTTTAAATACGAACTTTCCAAAAAGAAAATAGAAACCTGTATTTCCACTAGAACTGTTTCAACTGCGATTTGAATTGTCCGAAAACGACAAAGGTTGCCTGCCAATCAGGCGGAGAGTACTGCATAATTACGAGAAAACAATTCATTGGTTTCAACTCCCCCCTTTCTTAAAGAGGTTTGACCCTCAAACATCCAAACTACAACCATAAAAACCACGAAAACCCGCACCTCAGAACAACAACTACTGGTGTGGACAGAGGTGACACCCAGAGGACCTCGAAGCCAGAACGACCCACACGACAGGAATCGAGTCTACTCGTCGCTGCGAGGTGGAAAGTGCTGCGCCGGTGAGCAGACCCGTGACGACCCATCGCGGAGCGGTCCCAGACCCGAGACCCCCCAAACATCATCCCAAGACCACACCAAGTACCCGCCCCCTTGAATACTTCCAAAACAAAAAAAACCCCGAGGTGGAAGATACCCCGGCAGTTATGGTACTGCTAGACCGAAATAGGACTACAAAAACAAACTAAGAGAACGATCAGGGTTCTTCTTTTGACGATCGTGAGGAGAAGGTAACCCCAGGAAAAGAGGATCTGAAGGAGATCAGTGAAGCGACAGGCAGAGCCACATTTATGCTCCTCACCAATCATACTGGTTGAGGGTCCCTCCCACACCGCGTACGGAGGGGACAAAGGTCCCTACAACCTTTACCTCATGCATTCCGAAGACTCCATTCACGCTCAAGTCACAAACATACCAGATCAAAGAGAAAGTCAGAAAAATAGGAAAGCAACTCATGGGATCCCCACATTCATACCGAAGACCATATACTCTGAACGAAAAGGAAAAGGGATAGGTAAATGTCGGAAGGAAAGAAGGCGAAGAATGAAGGACTGATCGTCTCGACACAAACTAAATCATTCACCAGAACAATCTGTGAACAATAATCTCGAACTATCGGAAACTCGCTCGTACGAACCAAAAGACGTTCATCTTTGGCCAGTAATAACGAGCTGAAACACGCCTAAGAGTTTTGAAATAACCAAAGTGTCCAGCCGTCGGCTCATCATGATTCTCCACTAAAACTTTGGCACGTAAAGACTTTGGAACCACCAGCTTCCAATCACAATCCCTATTCAAGTTAGGAGACCCTGCATGCGTTAACTTAAAGATGTTATTGCCCTCCACACGCCACTGGGGAAAATTGTGAGGGGTTTCGACAATTCTTGCCCTAAGCTTCGTATACCACTGGTCCTGGTCGGCTTCCTGAATCTCAATTGCTGCTATAGCCCTAGACAACGCATCCGGTACTACATTCTCAGATCCCTTACGGTAACTAATCGTGAAATCGTAACCCTGTAACCTTAACGCCCAACGAGCTAAACGACCTGATGGATTCTGTAGCTTCCATAACCACAATAGAGAATGGTGATCGGTGACAACATGGAATTGGACTCCTTCCACATACGGGCGGAACTTCTCGATAGCCCATACCACAGCGAGACACTCGAGCTCGGTTGCTGAAAACTTTTTCTCCTGGTGAGTCAAACTCCTGCTAGCATAGGCAATAACACGCTCTTCCCCTCCGATCTTCTGGGTGAGTACGCAACCTAAACCAACTTGTGAGGCATCAGTCTGCAAGGTGAAAGGTTCCTTGAAATCCGGACAAGTCAAGATAGGGGCCGAAACTAGACACTGTTTTATGTCTTGAAATGCTGCCTCGGCCTCAGGATTCCAGCTAAAAGTCGCCGACTTCCGAGTCAATCGATGAAGTGGTGCCACACGAGAAGCAAAATCTCTAACAAACCTCCTATACCACGAGATGAGCCCTACAAAACGCCGGACATCCTTACTAGACTTTGGAGTAGGATAATTCACCATACTCTCAACCTTAGACGGATCTACTCGCAAGCCTTGCCTATCGATGACATAACCTAAATATTTCAGTTGCGATTTCACAAACTCACACTTCTCGGGATTGACCGTGACTCCAGCCTGTAACAATCTGGTGAAGACCTTTTGCAGAATCTCTAAATGCATCGTGAAGGTAGGGGTGGCCACAATGATATCATCCAAATAAACTGACACGTAAGGTGTTAAGTCAGAACCCAACAGCTGGTCTACCAAACGCTGAAAAGTCCCGGGGGCATTATGTAACCCGAACGGTAATCTACGGAACTGGTAGAGCCCCTTACCAGGAACGACAAACGCTGTCTTCTCCTTGCTGCTCTCCTCCAACTCCACCTGCCAATAAGCGGACTTTAAATCAATGGACGATAAGTATTGGGCGTTAGAAAGCCTATCAAGAATGACGGACATATACGGCAAAGGGTACGCATCCCGCTTGGTCACGCTGTTCACCTTCCTGAAATCTACGCAGAACCGATATTCCCCGCTGGACTTCTTGACCATCACCACTGGTGAGCTCCATGGCGAAGAAGAAGGTTCAATGACTCCCAACTCTAACATGGTGTCAATTTCCTGGTCAATCTTTTCCTGAATATAGGGCGACACCGGATAGTAACGCTGTTTAATAGGAAGGGCATCTCCCGTGTCGATAACATGCTTGACCCCTTTAGCACAACCTAAGCCTGGCTTCATCTGCTGGAAAAAATGTGCCACCAAGTCATCTAAGGCTTGAGCCTCCCCACTGGTTAGGTCCTCTTTCATGCGGATGGCGTTGACGACCGCCTTATTACCAAAATCCCAAGTATTCTTCCTAAAGTGCGGAACCAGATCCATTCCCTTCCAAAAATCAATGCCTAAGATGATGTCCTCGGCGACATCCTGAATTACTACGGCCTTAATAACCTTGACCTTATCTTTCAACCTAAAGGGTACATAAATTTCTCCCAGCGCTGTACAAGATCGACCATCAGCTACCGTAACAGAAAAGTAACTGCTCTCTAATGTAAGTCCTATGTCCTGTAATTTCCTCCAACCGGCTCCTCCAATCACAGTTCGACTAGCCCCGGAATCCAACAGACACACGAATGATATTCCATAAACCTCCACCTGTAAATAAGGACGAGGATCCCCTTTTCGATTAGAGAAAGCACTAAAAACTTTGGCCCTCCGGCCCAGAAAATTAACAGAACTCGAACTCCACGATGAATTGGCCGACTGCCCTCTTAAGATCGACGTCCGGCTACCCGACGACCTCGCGTCGTTTCCCGAACACTTCGGACAAGTACTCTTCACTACACCTGTAGCGCCACATGAAAAACAAAAACGTCTCGTTCGAGGTTTAGAACACCTAGTAAAATTGTGACCAGTCTCCAGACAATTCCAACATTTCCTCGCTGGGACCACAGTATCAATAGATTCAACACGAGCCTTGGGAGTTTTACCATTAGATGGACAAGCTAAGTCGGGTTCCAAAAAATCAACCTTATTGACCGTAGGGGTTCGATAACTAGTTGCCAGATCTTTAGTAGCCTCCAACTTCTTGCACAACTGCAATAATTCCGAAACGCTATGATAATCCTGTAAAGCAACCCCCCTAATGAAAAATGGATCGATGTTACGTCGAATCACCGTTAATTTCTCCCGCTCTGATGGTGGGTGAGATAGCCTAGAAAACAAGTTCACCATACAAGCGAAATAATTTCCAACTTTTTCCTGAGGACCCTGGACCCGCGCCCTAATTTCATTCCACAGTTCGACTTCATAGTCGAACGGCAAGTATTCCTCCCTCAAACAACGAATAAAGTCGTCCCACGAGTTGATCTGACCCCTAACAGAACGATACCAGATCAATGCGCTACCACACAGCAAGTCGATGATGGCATTCTTCAAGTCTGCTGGAGCGACTCCTCGGGCGACCCGTAACTCTTCCACTCTTTCAATGAAAGCGTTTACGCTAAGTCCAGTATTATCCCCACTGAAAGAAATACCCCACTTGTGGACTGGTACAACCTTACAGCTAGCATTAGAATTGCTTGAAGGCGGCTGAGTAACATTAACAGCAGCGGCAGAACTCCCCACTCCTGCTGGAACCAAAGGATCTCCCGCAGGTTGACCTAATTTGTCTAAATTGTCCTCAATGCAATTCAGTTGATCTACTACCTTGTTGATCGACTTCTCAAGGCCGACCTCCTTATCTGAAACGACCAACCTACTCAAACGTCCATATAAATGTCGAAGTTTGGATGAGCCAACCCTAAACTCATTTTGTTCCGGAGACCTAATCGTACTAATAAAGTCTGCCAACTCAGTGGTCTTCTTATCGCAGACCTCAATCTCTTTCGCAACATCGGCCACAAAATTCGGTGCTAGTGGAAGTTCCCCAAACTGTTCTTTCCCTAAAAATTCCTTTAATTTCTTCCTCATAGTAGCAACAGTCTCTCCCTTCAAGCTGGTACAACCCCTAACCGATAATTCATAAATAAGTTCGTCGCGAGCTAGACGATGAGGATCCATGATCACAATCGATAAATACAAACGACTACTTAATACACTAACTTCAACTAATCGATTAAATATTTATACCCTAACAATAGCATGCACCAACAAAGGTTCACCAAAATCCCCAATTACACCTAAATGTACCTCAATATACCTAAATGCCAAAATCCAAAATCTATCATGCACCTAATGTACCAAAAAAATATGGCTTGAATGCCAAATATGGTACCAAGCAAAAATCCAAACGTTCGTAAGGTTGGAGAAAGTCCTACCATACGAATCCCTAAATCTCAAATAATGGCTTAAATGCCAAACCCTAAAATCCTATGCACGGATGGAGAATGTTCTAACAAATCTCGCAACAACGACACAACAATTCCAGCCGTACAAATATTCAACAATCGGTGCTTCGCAGCTCAAAAAAATATTCCAAACCAAATTCCCAAATTCGCACAAGACTCCTATAAACATATCCTGAAATAAACAAATTCGCCAAGACGAACAGGATGCAAGGAGTAACAAGGGCTAAGGTATAAACAATAACCAGTAATATACTCAATAAATAACATCAAACAATCCTAACTAAATATTTGCCAGTAATTACGGGATCCCTAACTAGAAAAGTTTCTCAAAAAAATTGCCCCACGTTGGGCGCCATTTTGTTACATCAACAATTGCCGGTGGTAAATCGGAACATGCTCGCACTAACTCAGGAGAAGGGTCGTGGGCAACTTACCTTCCAAAAAAACTACAGATCGAACGGATAAGGGCGCCAAGGGGTTTGCAGCCTTATGTTCCACTCGTTCGTTTAAGTAAAAAAACCACTAAACTCGCTCAAGATAGCAATGCAACGTAAACAATAAAACAAAACCCACAGAGTGATAAATCGTATAATATTCTAATATTTAATGTATCGGATAACAGGGAGGCATGAAATTGTTTTGTAATTACTGGCATAAAGTACACAGACAAGACTAGCACAAAATAAATATATATCACAGTAGGCAAATATATATCACATTATTACTTATCTCACAAATTCAATCGGGTGCATCCGAAATCGCAGCTAGGCTGACGGCCTCGTAACTAATTTCTAAATGGGCTTACTTTCAGCACTAAATTTGGCCAAAACACATTAATTAATAGCAACCCGAAGGCTAAGAGAATGTCACCGTTGTACTGCGTTCCATTTTTTTGTATGTATCAAGTTAATAATTTACGGATACCCACGTAAGCAATCAGATCTGTCTGCCCTATGGAAATAAGCACTGCTGGCTGAATACTGTTCCAGCTATTTTAATTAATCCAAAGGAGCATGGAACTATCGCAACTAGGTTTGCCACTCGCTCAGCGAAATTTCAGTCCAAAATGAGCTTCGGCAAGATTACTTTAAAATAAGCACAGCGTAAGCTCGCACTTCGTGTGACCCTTGATTACAACAATTACTTGCGGTGAAGCCGCTAATAACAGAACCCTATATGAATTGCTAAACCAGATAACGCAGGCAATTGAAAATTCCAGTGCATCCTATCAGTTAACGAACATAATACTATGCCGCACAACGAAATCGTTTTGAGAGTTCGTATAACAAAATGCAAAATAATCGAGGTAGGTTTCAAACCAAACTCGGCATCAAGAGGTCACTCCAAACACCAGGGGGCTGCTCCTACGGGAAGCTGTGAGCCACCGCGGACAGGACTGCTTCAAATCTCTCCGAGGGGTGTGCGAAGAACTACAGCCATCGACTTTGGGATGATCTCAGCCCGAAGCAAGGAGCTGAGCAAACACACAACCAAAATTAGTGGTCGAATAAGAAGAGAGAAGCGTGCTTACCCAGGAAAGCCTGATAATCGCCTAACAGAAAAATGTGCTTTACACTAACAGAGGTATTGGTAATCTTTCCTGGCCCATCGACGGAAAGGATGTTAAAATAACGACTGCCACAACCACTAGGTTCTTTGGGCGTCCTTTACGAACCCTTCTTTCAGTTCAGCTTCCTACATGGGAGACGATGCACCTCGAAGATTGTCCAAACAAACAATTTAGCGGGCAGACATCTTAGCAAGCAACTTTTCACCAAAAACGGACGCTTCCCTAACGCCATCTCACGACAACGGCGGAAGTTGTTGGTGCCGATAATACAGAGCCCTGAACCGGTATTTTAAATACGAACTTTCCAAAAAGAAAATAGAAACCTGTATTTCCACTAGAACTGTTTCAACTGCGATTTGAATTGTCCGAAAACGACAAAGGTTGCCTGCCAATCAGGCGGAGAGTACTGCATAATTACGAGAAAACAATTCATTGGTTTCAAGTCATTATTTAATACACAAATAACGAACCTCGCGTGAACGAAGTCGCAGGTAACAGCTAGTCTAATATATCAGGCTGATGTTCGTGTCTATATGGATAATGCGTAGGTTCATTGGGAGCTGATATTTGTATGCCATGATCTATGATAATTTTGTTTAGTTTTACACCATTCGGGTTGTTTACTCTGCACCCCCAATCTGAATCCTTACAATTTAAATCGCCAATTAGTAATGTGGGTTCGTTGTCTTGAAAAATATTTAAGATGTCTTCCTCCGTGTTTTTTTAGGTTGTTTGTAGGCTGAGCACAGTTTTAGGGGCGTATTATTTTCCAGTATTAATCTGATCGATATCCCTTCCAGACTTACTAGATTTTGGTTATTTAATGGATAATGGTTAAGTTGTCGTTTTACTATTATAGCGACTCCTCCAGAGGCAAAGTTCGTTTCTCTATCTTGCCTGTAGATTTGATAACCTACTACCTTAAATGGTTCAGAGTTGATTAGATGAGTCTCCGAGATAAATGCGATGTCTAGGTTGTGTGTAGCTAAGAAAGCTGGTAAAGCTGGTCTGTTTGCCTTTAAGCCATTGGCGTTCCAGTTTAGTAATGTTATATTATTGATGATTCGTTGATTATTTAGATACATGTTGGAGTAATATTGGAATTAATGGTGTAATAATTGGTATAATTTTGTCAAGATGTGGTAAGAGTAGCTCAAAGAGGTTATTTATTACTGTAGTAAGTAGATAGGTATTTTCTTGTGTGTCGGTTGATGAGTTAGTGTTGTCAGTTCCTGGCAATCGTGGAAAAGCTCTATTGTAATCTTGTGCCTGTTGTTGTTAACTTCTTCGTTATTTCCCGAAGAGGGTGTTCTGGTATTCCTTATCCGGTTCCAAGCTGTGGGTTGATTGTCCTGTTGTGAGCTACGGCTAATTTTTAGAAAATAACTACACCCCTTGTAGTTTGCTGGATGTGTCCCTCCGCAGTTTACGCATTGAGGAGGTTGTTGCGAAGTTTTTGGGCAGTTCGTATACAAATGATTGCTAGTGCACTTGACGCACAGCGGTTGCGTTCGGCAGTAGTTCCGGGTATGTCCGTATTGTTGACAGTTTTTGCATTGAGGAATATCCTTGGCCTTCCTTCTTGGTTCTACTTCTACTATACAGTACAGTATTTTTGTTAGCTTAAAGATATCTTTGCCTACGTCTGTGTTTTCTAACTCGATCGCACACAGTGGTATCGGACGTTTATCTCTGTTATAAAGCCGTACTACCTTTTTAATTGGATATTTTAATCTTTCTAATTCGTTTTTTATTTCTTCATCCGTCAACGAAACTGGTAGATTACGAATTATGGCCGACAGAGTATTTATCTCTGGATCCCTAAATGTGTGGTAACCTATTTTATTATCGTCTAAAGACATAGTCACTTTTCGGTATAGTCTACTATAGCGGTAAGATTAATTCTCAGTTGAGTCTCTTTTTGTGTTACAGTAAATTTCTCTGTAGTTTGCTCTTTGAGGTCATTAATAATTTCCTGATATTTTATTATTGATGCATTGTGCAAAAAGATAGGAGGAATTTTTACCTTTATTGTTGTGGGTACAGGTGTGTTTGAAGGTTGTCCGGTTGTATCCATTTGGGATATTGCTTCTGATACTTTATCTTGTGCTGCATTATTTTGTGCTTTGCTTATATGGTCCGGTGAGATATAAAACTTGTTTGTTGTTATAAGATGATTAGGCTCAAATAGGTATTATTTGTTCATTGTTACGGGTGGTGAAAGTTCTGCAGAATTCCGCTTATTAGTCATTATTTAGTAATTAGAGGTTCAGTTAGTGTAGTGGCACTGATTATTATTCAGGTTAATTATATTTACGAATACACGTTTTAATAGAATTTTATTTTGTATAAAAGAAGTACTTAATTCGGCGATCAATCGCACTCACGCAAACGTTGTTCACTCGATCGATGCTCGGTTCGAACTTCGGATAGAAATGTGAAAATGCAAAGCTGGAATAGTGTTGATGAGGAAATGTATGCAAAGTGGGATGCTTTAACAGATAATGAAAAAGAAGAAAAAGGTAAGTTACTTATTTTTATTAAACATTTACTATATATATTACATAGTATTAATTGTTTATTTGAATTAGTTGCAAAATACAAATTTAAAATTATTATAATATATGGACACTTATACTGCTTGGTTCTGAAAAGGTACAAATCCAGGCCCCATAAAATAATGGGCAAAATCGTCACTTATTTGTACTCTTTCGGATCGGGTTCCTGTACCACGTGCTTCTATGTCATCTAACGAATAGGTTTCCTAATCTTCAAAATTTATTCCATCTCTTTGTCGTACATAGTTATGCAATACGCAACATGCTTTTACGATCTCATTCGTAAATTCTTGTTCTATTTGAATGGATGCGTGTAATACCCGCCATTTATTTACTTACACTTTCATCTGTTCGTCTGGCTCTCGCTAATCTATAATTAAAAATTCTACGAGCTTCAGTCAAATTTTGCTCTGGATATGGGCTTAATAAATTGGTGTGACGTGCAAACGCTTCGTCACCGACCAGAACGTATGGCTGAGGAGAACAATTCGTATTTGGCAAACAAGCTGGCTTTGGCAAATTCAGTTGTGTGGAGTACATTTTTTTCCCAAAAGCAGACTCTTTAAATACATTTGAATCTTCTTCCTTACCGTAAGCTCTCACATCAATTGCAATAAAACGCTGATTTGCATCTGCTATTGCTAGTAATACAACAGAGAAAAATTTCTTGTAAATAAAATATAGTGAATCAGATTTTTTTGGATTTTTGCATCTAATGTGCTTGCCATCTACTGCTCCAATAGAATTAGGAAAGTTGGTTTTCAAATAAAATAGATCAGTTATTTCCTTCCATTGCTCCCTTTTGGGCGGCATCTCGATTGGCTGAAGAACTGTCCACAAAACTTGGCACGGCTCTTTTACTATTTCAGCTATCGTACTTACTTTTATGTTCGAGTTAACAAGTACCTGTAAGATAAAAGAGAAAAAAATATAAGTCCCTAAAAAGCAAACTGAATAAAAAGTAGAGGCATATACGCGACAGTTATGCAAAATTCCTAACTCACGGCAAAAGTGGGGATGTTGCAAAGAAGAAGAAATACGTTGATTCAGAATTCCTAACGTTTTTGGACCATACAATTAAAAAACGAAAGTGAGTTAAGTGGATAAATCTAGTTTTAATTTAAAAAGATGCTATATTCTAATATTTAGCTTTATATAATATTGTTAAAATGGGTTGTTATTGTTATATAACAATAAGCAATTTTGATACCGATGCTGTAGACAATCCAGTGCAAGAGGATAGATAATGAAAGTGAAACGATTGAAGGTGATATCGAGGAGGAAGAAAACACTGCTGGGCCGTCAACCGCCTCTAATAACAATTTATTGCTCTCTGTGCGTCGCAAAACAAGAAGCAGTAAAAAGGGTGTAACTCCATTTCAAAGTAGTTTGTTAACTTATGTGGAAGTTCAGGCATCTCGTAATGATACTGAAGATGCTGATTTTTGTCGCCTATCCTGTACATACAAATGATATTGTTCAACCACATTCACCACAACCCATCCATATAACACCATCTTATAATTTTTTTATTTTTTTTTAAATTTTGGTACTCAGCCAACAGCCGTTAGGCCAGTTATAGGCGTCGCTGTACATTTTTATGGAGACTTTCAACCCCACTAACGACTGTCATGATGTTATGACATCCGGAACCAACTATTTCCGTGGCAGCCGTACCACGAGGCACCGAGAGAAGCAGCCGTGGAACTCCCATCCAAGTTCTGACTAGAAAGAGCGTTGCTTAACTCTACTGATCGTACATGGACACTTGTTAAAGCTACACCATCCGGGACCTTACATGACATATCACGGAAACGCCCCATATACACAATAATTTGAATCGCGTTCGTCTATAGACATTATTTCTGGTAATGGCTGTTCACTTTCACCATCTCTATCGACACATTATGCATCATCTGAACATTCGTATCAATCGGAATACAATAATTAAAAATATGTGTATATAAGCTCAAATATGGTTATCTTTAAATGTTTTGTAGATATTTTTTTAGAAAAGCTTTTTATTTTTGAGTTACTTTTATGTTTTCTAAATAAATATCGTGTTATAATTAGTCTTACTTTAATATTCTTTGCATTGCGTTTACTTACTTACTTTTATTTTAAATTATAAAAATTAATTGTACTAAAAATGTAGTTACCTTATTGTCACGGTTAGTCTCTCTTCGGGAGTAATTGTATCTTCTCTGTACGGGCTCATTTAACAATCCAACAGCTTCCGCTACACACACTACATCAATAATTGTTTTATCCATGGCAATAGTTAGAGCTGCAGCGCTTGACACTGAACGCTACGAAGTCAAGTTCGCATTCTATCACTGAACCCATAATGTTTTGTTGAATCACCCGAGCTACGCTTAGCTTCGCTAATTAGTGCAATTTAATTTAATCTTTCCTACTTTTTTTTCAAAATAAAAACCGGCCTACAATCTAAGTCTAAAAAGTAGTAAAATTTTAAGCGATCATACAATTTAATCGGTCCAGTATTTTCGGAGGAGATAGCGAACAAAAAAAAAGAGACCACCGAATTTATGGTATAGGATGACTAATATGCGTTTTGGCGGCAATTGTGGGGCTTAATAGAGCTGTGCCGTGAAACGGCATGCGTTTTTGCGGGTCCCGCTAAAACGCAATGTATGGCCCGACACTTTAAAAATATGTGTATGTTAATTTCTTATTGTTCTAACTCCACATAGTTTTTCCCAAAATGATATAGGTAACCTAAAATAAAATAAAACACACTGTTTTTAATTGTTACTTGTATAAAATTATTTTTTTCCTAGCATTCTTAGTACCTAGTTTCACCTGAACTACAATTGAAGCACTACATTTAGCATTTTTGGAAAAATCTCGCTTATTTTTATAACTTTTAATTTTATAAATGCGCTATGATGGCACACGCAATTTTTTTGAAAGAATCAAATGTATAAATCGGTGTATATATCCACACATTAATCTTGTCAACATATGAGCAAACGTTTCTTTCCCCATTACGAATAGAACGTCTTGAATTCTATTTTTGTTAGTGTTTTGTTACCAAACAGATAATTTATTAATGTCGTTTATATTTTTTATTGAACTAGGTATTTTTATTGTATTGTCTTTTTCATTTTTTTAAACTAGTACATTTGTAAATTTCTCTGGCAATAAATCACAAGTTAATTCGAAGAATTACATTTCTTTAATTAAAAAACATTTGGGGGTAAATTGACACGTTCAGCCTTGCAACTTGCTGCTGTTTAAGTGGTAGGAGTATAGGTAACCAATCAGATATAAGTATTTATTCCTCTATTGCTCTAGGTCTGTAAATAATGCTTATGTGCACCCGGGTATGTAAGAGCTCTTGTTGCCTCTGTGCTATATCTTTTTTATGAAAATGAAGGTGATTTTATTGCGAACTAATTGGTTCAATCTGTATCTTGAAAGGGCTTCCGCGTGAATAGTCTTCTCGGTGATAAGGTGCAACATGTGTGCGATTTTAAATTGTTCCTCTTGGCATAATTGTATTAGTCCATCAGCTCTTATGTTTCTTTCTCGTACACCGAAAGGCCCTATTATACCTTCCGCTATTTCTCCTGTATCTACTTTAGCATTAAAATCACCTTGCATGACGTTTAATTCATGTCGTTTGGTGTATTTTAATAGCTTCTACTTCTTCGTCGGACTTATCGAATGTTGGAGCATATACCTGCATTATATGTATTTATATTAATCGGATTTTTAGTAATATTACTCCAGCGGAGTAAGGTATAAAGTCTAAGGAACTTTTATTTATATGTTTTTTAACAATAATTCCAATTCCATGCTTGTGGTGTTCTTCGTTTCCAGAATAATACAGGGTTGCACCATTAATAGTGTTGCATCATCCTGGGCCGGGCTAGCGTGTTTCACACACTCTTAGAATTGATATTTTGAACCGCCCTATCTGCATAACAATATTGGCCAGTTTTCCAGCTGTAATCAGACTTCGAACGTTCCATGTTCCAATATTTATAAGGTTTTTGCGATTATTCAACTTTATTTGCTTGTCTTCATTCATCCTCGGAGATCCGATCGGAGTACTATTTTTATCACCGGAACAATTTGAATTGAATGCAGTCATGTGGTTCTCTTAGGAAGTTGCAACCTTTGATCAGTTTATAAATTGAATGCCCTATAACAGAAGGCACAATAATAACACCAGTGCCACAGAAAATTGTTTTGGAACCGCTGATCGAGCTGATTTCATTCTTACGCGAAATCTTCTGCGCATGCGCAAAAGTTCGATTTACGGTTACGGGCAATGGCAAGATATTGTTTTGTGATGGCAATATGACAGTTACGAATTGTTCTGTGTGTTAGATGTTCCGTGATAGTGATTTATTGTGTTATCTTTACTTATTATCAATTATCATCAGTTCATCAGTTGGTGTTGGGCATTTGCTAAAATTAAACCGTGTACATGTACTATTTGCCAATCGTTGGTAAGATGATCTATTAAAGTAGTTTGTTTATATAATTGTAGACGGTACTTGCAATATATCTGTAATATAACCTAAAATACGCAAAAGTTCGTATTTACAGGCGGCGTATGTGGTTATATATCATAATATAGTGTGGCTGCAGATGGTCTGTGCTGCGTAGTGATGCTTTGTCAGATCGGTTTCTCTGCATGCATGAAATGCATTAATTTACATCGTTCTACTTACGTTATTTATCGATGCAAATTCTTCAATTTTGACAATAAATATTATAATTAAGGGTTATTTTCGCTTATAATTCCATTTAATTTCAATTTGTAACAAACTTGGCAAAGTTCTTTGTGTTGCGTATCCCCAGACACACTGTATAGCAGTACAATGTCCGTAAATGCCTAATAATATTTCAATAAGTAAATGAATGGCAAGCATTCGTAATATGAATTTCTTTTTTCAGAACCTTGACAGAACTTCACACAGCATTTGATGGAATAACGACAAGATGTCCTTGATTTTGTAGATTTACCTCACAGGCTTCAGGTATAAATTTAAATAATTGTCACTTTAACATGAGAAATGATTGTTAACCCATTAGTGTAGAAGGTTTATGGGAGGCAATTTTTACCTTTTTCCGGTGAAAACTCAATTGAATAATTAACTAAAACGCCATATTATTTATAAACAAAAGATATCTTTATTTAAACAAAAATTTCAAGGTGTCCGTTTAAACGGACGTGGTACACTTCGTAACCTTCTGCTTAATATTATTTTGAGGTATGAAATAAAGTAAAACAAGGTTTCGGATGTAAACCAATGTCACATCTAGAACAAATAAATTTGGATTTTTTAAAAATTCAGGATCTGGTCCATTCTCACAATGAGGTGATTCAGTAAATTATTGTAAAGGAAACACTGTCTTCCTCATAAAATTAACATATATTTTACATGCGCTACATGTTTCGGCTGATGTATTAATCCATCTTCAGGCTAAAAGATAAAGCTTAGAAAAATACGGGGAAAAAACCAGAGAGCAAACACCTCACCTAATGTCAAAAGTGGACAGTCATAAATAAACAAACAATTAAAATTCAAACAGACACAAGACAACGTGACCGACATGATAAATGAAATAAATTATTTGTTTATCTACAACGGTCAGCCAAAGTGAGAACTTTAAATACATATCAAAGCCACAAAAACCGATAAATGGATTAAGTTAAGCAATTAATCAAATTTTAGATTGAGGAATATATAATTACTACTGTTAGCAAACTCTGTGATCTCATTGAGGGATCGTTTAACCGGGAGACAATTTCGAAGATTTCGTAAAAATTTAGATTATTGCCCTTAGGGCAGACGTAAAGAATTTTAACATTGGAGTCCCGGTCAAATTTATGATTATTCTCAATTATGTGTGAGGCAAAAGCTGATTTATTATAGTCAAGATGATGAATGCAATTTGGTTTTATTAAAGAAATGTGTTCAGACACACGCTTTTTGAAGGATCTCCCGGTTTGCCCCACATAAAAAGAGTCGCATGAACCACAATTTAAAAGATAGATACCTGATTTGTGAAGGAGGGGGATAGGATCTTTGTTATGGACTAGGATAGTATGAAGGGAAAAGGGTGAGGAAAAGGAAATTGTAATATTGAAGCGTTTAAAAATGTTTTTTAGAGAATTGACAAAAGGGGAAATGTAAGGTAGTGAACGAAACGTGGTGAGCTCACTTTTGGTGTCTGAAGATCTAGTAGATAACAATTTGGTTTAAGTTAGTGAATGTTGTAACCGATGAAAGATAGGCATGATAAGGTTAAGTGAGTAACCGTTATTAACAGCAATTTGTTTTATGATATTGAGTTCATTAATGAAGTTGCTATTACTTAGAGGGGTCAGAAGCAAACGCCTAAAAAGGAACCTGAAGGAACTCAGTTTTTGAGATAAGGGACGGTGAGATGGATTTTTTGCTACAATATCCGCACCGTCTGTCACTGCCATGATTCAGCTTGTCATACCTTGCCTCAGGGTTTGCTGGTGGGTGGATTTGTCCTTTATTTGATTTTATCCCATGAGTTTTTAAAAATGAAAGTGCCAAATATCGTCTATATGACAATAAGTTAGTGCAATTGGGATTCTTTGGATACATTTCCATTGAACAACTATACACAAAACCCAGTTTTTGAAACCGAAGCATATCGGTTTACCTTTTATGAACTGTTTTGCATAGTACCGACCGCAGTACGGTATCATATTCTCATCGATACTCAGGTTTTCTTCAAGCCCAGCGTATTTCGGAAATTCTTATTCAGTTTTGTAATAAGATGTCGTACATTGTATAGCTTGTCATTTGGATCTAATTTTGAGTTGTCATTCAAATGTAATTGTTTCAAAATTGCTTCAAACCTATGTAGTCGAATACTATCTGAAAAATTTTGGGCACTTCAGTGTCTGATGACCAATATATTCTTTTATTGGGATATTTTTCATACCCAGACAATAGCAGACCTCCAAAAACAACAATACAATTCGCTTTTTGTCATGTTCAAATTTTGATTTATTTGCATGGCATAAAGATTCAATTGTTCCATTATCATAGAAATTACTTCATCGTCATTTGGAACTTTTCTTTCAATTGGAGTTGGTTCTGGATTGCAATGTTTATTTACAGTAAAGTTGGGACTGCCAGATTCCACTCAACTATATACCTTTTTTACTGGTACAATTCTCTGTCTTTTTCTTTACTGGGAGTGACTGGCGTCATTTATTGGCTTCATGAAACTGATCAAAGGTAATTCATTTTCTGAACTAAAATCTTCACTAACATCTGCACTAATAGGTGTTGCAATTGGAAGGAGTTGTTCAAACAGGCATTGAGTTCGTAGAGTTGCAGGTCCTAAATGGTTGGCATTGCCCTCGTGATCGTCATCAGATAAATCACTGTCTTGATTAGTCTCTTCTCCATCAATAGGAGGTGTTATATAAATATCGCCTTGGTGTATGTAATTTTTTTCGATAATTTCCAAAATTTCATGTAAGGATAACCTGAAATTATTATACTCGCTGAGTATGACGTCCGTTTAAACGGACACACTGTTTTAGACAGAATTTTCAAATAGTAATATAAATGTAATTTGATTAATTTTGTAAATAATCATGCCTTGGTACTTATTCAGTTGAAATTTTTGACATTCTTGCTAAAAAAATTTAAATATGACACTATAAAAATAAAAACATTTACCTGCCACGTGACGTGTTGTATAGACTAGCATCCATTGCAAACTAAAAACTATTTTTTCACGAATTTGGTGGAAATCAATCATATTAACTGTTAACATTCGATCAACACATTACACATAACCTTACAACAATTAATTTTGGTCCGTAAGGCAGAATAGCTCTTTACATTGATAAAAACGCGTGTCCGTCTAAATGGACGCTATACACTAGTGGGTTAACAGTCATAAAACACTACAGTCACTCAAAATTATCAAAACTTTTACACTGTTGGTAAACTATTGCTGAATTTGATTACTTATTGATTCAATACTACATTGTTTTTTACTTCACTCTTCTAAAAGACGAAAAGGAAGTATTGTAATCGTGAAAAAAACACCTTTTGAGATTTCTTCAGATCTTCACGTTTCAGGATTCCTAGATGGCAAAAAACAGGTTTTCTCAATTTTGTCTGTCTGTCTATCTGTTGGCGGTATAATTCAAAAACTATTGTCGGAAGAAGACAATATTTTGCATACACATTATATCATGTGTTAAAAAAAAACTCATTTAGGGTAGGCCTTGGAAAGAAAGATAGAAAATCTAGTCATGTCTTAACTTAAGTCTGTAGGTGAATGTCAGATTGCAATTTGTTTATGAAAACATCTGTCACTGTGACAGGTAAAAATTTACACTGCATTAAGTTCAATTGTACCTATCAAGCAAAAAGGAAAATAAGATGGCATGTACACAACAACAATGAGTATAATAATCATAACGGTCAATAAAAATTGTTTTTGTTAAGTGTTTTGTATATTTTTAGAAAATAATTCAAGGTCAAGATGTAATTTAGTTCCCTCTGACTTGGTCATTTGCATCAATGGGTATATCTCAAGTTACAGCAAACTTCAATTTGATCATGGCATGCTGCGAATGAGTTTTTTTTGGAACACACTATATATCTATCTGGCATGAAACCGAGACAATTTCAGACAAATATATACAGGGTGAGCACCACCGTAAAAAAATAAAATTTTGTTTATTTTGATTTAACTTAGCAATAAATACAGGTAATAATTTGTACATAGCGCAGTCTTTATTCTTACCAAAAACGGGTCCCAATAGATACAGTATAAATGTTGTACGATACAAAAAGGAGCAACAAATTATTGCGTTACTTAATACAGCTGCAACGCAGGAATTCGAAGGGTTGGTGCTCCGCTTGCCCTTCGAATTTGACCACCAGTAAGGTTTTGTTTATTTGAAAATTTATTTAATATTAGAAACTTGAAGATATTTTTACTCCTAACTTAATTTGATTTTTAAAATTATTTAGTGTCACAATGTCGACGAGGGAAGTTTTGGGTAAAGCCTTTTACAGGATTTTTATGTTTGAAAATGTTTTTCCTGGAAGCTAAATAAACTTACTGCTGTTTGCATGTGTACAATAGTTAAATAGTCATTTAAAACAATATAATGTTTATACAGTGAAATCTCTCATAAGCGGACACCATGGTGCCACGATTTTTTTTGCTTAATGGACGTGTCCTCTTAATAGAAATGCTTTAATTTTAAATTTTTTTTGGTTTAATCTTTATTCGAATATAGAACGACAGCGAATACATACATTTTTAAATACATAAAGTGCTACGATTGCTTTTCATTATGACACTACTGTAAAAAAGTAGCTTTAGTACATAAATATCAATTGCAGCCTGCAAAGAAGAAAACCTAACTGATTTTAATTAAATGCAGCTATAAACAGAGAGTACTTTGCTATCAATAAATAAAATCGTTTTCGCAGATCACTTCTTTCACTTCTGAGATTCAGATACATGACTGAGGATTAAAGTTGGAAAACATAGGGGGCATATGAAAGGAGGTAAAATTCCCCTAGTTTCGCAATTTATAACGCGCCCCATATAGTGCTTACAATACCGGGCCAAAATCTTAATACCGGTATTCGGTATTCTAAATTTCTAATACCGGGATACCAGTATTAGCACCGGTATTACTATCAGAAATTTTACTTATTAGATTTTTACGTACTTATTATGACATAATTAAAAATAATATCCAAATAACAAATTATTTTTAAAATTAACGTCTCATACGCAAAGTGAATTCCATTAACTTACATTTTTTCTTTATAAGTAGATAAATAAATAAACTAGATGAAAAATATAACAAATAATAAATTCTATAAATATAGCAAAAATTGTTTTTTTATGTGTACCTAATAAACTAACTAACAAATAAGTTAAAATTGTCCATAAAATAGTAATTTTCTTTATTAAAATGTGCTCTCAAAAAGCAAAAACAACTGATGGTTTCATCATTAAGGGAGGACCGAATTTTTATGCAAATTGTAACTGTCGCAGAAAATGCCCCTCCCGACTCCACACTTGTCGGTGCAATGGCCAATAAATAATCGTATGGCTTTTTTAAATACGTCCCTTTTGTTTCAGTTTTTTCAAAAAAAACGGGATCTCATCTTTAATTTTTTGCTAAAATCCTGTTATTTTTTAAATCGTAGGTACAGTCGTACAGTTGTGTTTCCTCTATTGTCACCTGCAGTTTTCTCTTTAACACATCACGGACGGACATGTAGCTAGATTCTAAGATAGTTTTATTATTAGATGCCGAGCAGAATTCTTCTAGTTATCTAGTATATCCGTAAGTGATGTTTCGTCCTCTAAATTTTCGTGTGAAAGCCGTTTAGTTAAACATATAATATTTTTCGCGAGTGTAACTTTATATACACGTTGAAATAACATCTTTATGTCATTTTGTCAGCCCCTTTGTAGGTACTGAAGTATCTGCGACGAATCTGTTCGTCCCTGTAAATGCAACATTTTAAAGCATCTAGTAATTCAAAAGCTATTGAATATTTTTGTTGGGAAAGAGCCTCCATCATAACTTTTAAAGATGCATCAGCCATCGAAAGATTGTAATTTTTAGGAATATGTTAATACCGAAATACCGGTATTTTTTACGTTAATACCGGTTTTCTATACCGGACAAAATTCGTCCGGGATCCCGGTAGTCGGGATCTCGGAATCCCGGTATTGTAAGCACTAGCCCCATACCACACATATGAAAACATGTAATTCCCTTAATTCCCTAGCATTTAAGCACATAATAATTAGCAACATGTCCGCTTAAAGGGCGGAACACACGATCGAACATGTCTTAATACAAGTACGCGCGTACATGTTCGTCGAACATCAACGTCAAAATCAGTTGGCCTACACACGATCGAACATGTCTTACGATATCATAGTTCAGTTATCGAAACCAACCCGTTCGCACGTCTTCTTTTTTAAATTAAACAATTTCCGAAGAATTGTGTTTGATGGCAGTGGCGTGCGCTATTATAGTAAAACAAAAATACAAAAAAAAATCAAAAATCGTCGTAAAAAATGGTGTAAGTAGTGATGTGGGTCGGGTAAATACCCAGTGGGTAGGGTATTTATAAATGGGTATTTACCTGGGTATTTACCCCTGCCTCGGGTAAATACCTAAAAACTGGGTATTTATCAAATTTATAATATTTAGAAAGCTAAGCCAACTTTTACTCACATAATCTTATCTTAATAAATAAACTCATATAAAGGAACCGGAATATTTTATGTAAAATAATAATTTAAATAACATTGAATAAGCATTCACCCAGGTAAATTAATCGTTTATCGAGAAAAAACATTGGCTGCCGAAATTTATGGAAATAAACAGTTAGATACAATAAATTGCGCCTATTAGAGTTTACAAACAACATTGTGATGGCTGACTCCGAAGATTGGGATAATTTAAAATTGTTTGTACATTATTTTCTGACTTGTTTCCATTTTTGAAAAATGAACATAACATTAACTTGAAAAATAATTCTTATATTTATTAACATTCATATTAATATATACTTATAGACACATTATTAAACAACCTTAAATAAGGCAAACAATATCACAAAATAATATAAACAACGCTGTATACCGATGGGATCATAAGTATGCAACAGCAATGAGATAGCATGAACAAAAGCACATCATACTTGAGTAAGAAAGAGATAACCGTACAAAAAAGTTATTTTAGTATGCATATTTAGTTGGCATATGACATAATTAAAATGAGCATCAAGTCTACTCAAATATTTGTTTCTATGTTCATCTCTTTCTTATTCAATCATTGAATTCTGTTTTTTATTCATTTTATCTCATTGCTGTTATATACAGGTTGCCTAAAATTGTACAGAACATGGCAATTCCATGAGTTGGAAAAGGTTCATAAGACCATAAGAGTAACCGAAATAATAAATGCAATAATTACTTTGGTAGCTAGGCAACAAGTAGGTACAATAGCTACTTGTTGCTCAGCTACCAAAGTATTTATTGCATTTTCCATTTCGGCTACTCTTATGACAAATAGTATTTGAACCTTTTCCAACTTATGGAATTGCCATGTTCTGTAGAGTTAGGTATGTCCCCACCGGTATTTTGGGCAGTAAATGTTCTCAATTCAGCTATTTTCTTAAACATTTTTATAAAATTCGCATAGAGCACCTTCACTTACCAATCAATTATACTGATTAGATTAACTTTATAATATTTGTAAATAAGTCTATAAATACCCCGGGTATTTACCCCTACAAATAAATACCCGGGTAATTTACATCACTACGTGTAAGGATTGGCTTTTAAAACGGGAACAATTCTCTCATACAAACCTACTGGAAGGAGTTAAGACTGGAACCCGATGATTGGCAAAATTACCTCAGAATGGACAAGAATACGTATATAGAACTTCTGGAATTAGTTACACCTTTAATAAAATATGCAGATACCAATATGAGAGCTGCAATTACACCACATGAAAGGCTGACTGCAACGCTTCGATTTCTACGTACTGCTTTTATAAATATAGGGACACATCATAGGCAGTCTTACAAAGAAAGGGTCTTTCCCGAACTAATAAATAATAAAATAAGCCCCAGACAGTGGTACATATATATAGAGGGACTTCCCGTATGTATGATAATTGAATTCAACGCGAACTTGCAATATTATCGCACAGTGTCTGGCTGCAACTAAATTATATAATTATTATAGTTGCAGTCTGACATTGTGCGATGTACACCGCACTGAATAAGTCCGTGGCGAACATGTGCGTTTAGGAAACACACGGTCGAACATGTGCGTGCATACATCAACGCACGTACTTGTTTTCAAGAAATCCAGGTTGAGAAATCTGTCGAACATTTTGTATGTGCGTACATGTTCGAAGCGTTTTTGGGCCAACACACGCAGCTTCTTGTTCGACGAACATTTGCGCGCGTACTTGTGTTAAGACATGTTCGATCGTGTGTTCCGCCCTTAAAAGAGGGAAATATTTAAACATTTTCAGAATTTTCCTGTCCGCGTCCTGTTAACAGAGAGTCTGCTTAATGGAGATGCCCTTGCATTTAAACTACATTGGTTCCCGACGGTGCCAAGAAAAATGTCCGCTTAATAGAGGAGTCCGGTTAATGGAGTGTCCATTATGAGAGATTTCACTGTATTGCATTTTGTACGTGTTAGGTTTCAACAAAATATGTATGGGTGGTTGGTCATACCTCTGAACATAGGCAGTTTACATGGCTTATCACGGTTATGCATATTTCTGCTCACCATTTGTATGGAAAAAAATGGTAGTGGTTCTACATTAAAGAGAATAATTTTTCGCGTCGTTTAGTATTAAAAACTTATTGGATAATGTTAATTGTGCATAAAAATATTAATTTTAAAATTCAGATATTTCCAAATATAAGTGAGGGGAATATCTAAATTTTAAAATTATATTTTTATGCACAATTAACATTATCCAATAAGTTTTTAATACTAAACGACGAGGAAAATTATTCTCTTTATTTTAGTACCACTACCATTTTTTTTCCATAAAAATGGGGAGCAGAAATATGCATAACCGTGATAAGCCATGTAAATTGCCTATATTCAGAGGTATGAGCCACTACCCGGTATACTTTCCTAGGTAAACATTATTTACTTATGTACCTAATTTTGCTTTTGCAGTGAATAAGATTTACTACAATTTTGACAATGTATTAATATTTAAAATTGCTAAGCAAGTAATTTTAAACATTGTCTTTCACACGATATTTGTTGTGGATTTATAAAAATGTTATGGATTGCTGTTGCTGGTTATGTAACTCGTATAACACATTCACTTGTCCTTATGCAATATGCTGTTATTTAAGATACTCGACTGATTTATTTTGTGACCACTTGTTTGTGATAGCTTAACGTTTGTATTATAAAGACTTGCTAGGTGGATAGATTTGAGTTCTGTAGGAATTAAATAAAAATTAATCGGTTTCTTGTACTCTGAGCTCTGTTCGGCTTGACTAGTTTTAGGAACTTCCGTACTATTTGATTTATTTACAATCTGTATGCCTAAGGGCAACCTAGATTTTATTGTTGCGTGAATTTGTTAATGAACAACATTTAATAAACTGTATATAGTATTCCTTGTGAATCTGGGAAATACTATATTGGTGAAATATCAAGGCCTTTAGAAGTTATGGTTAAAGAACACCAAAATTTTATTAAGAAATACCAGATTGACACATCTAAAACAGCAGAACATGCTTGGAATAACAACCACAAAATACATGGGCATAACACAAAAGATTCTATCAAAAGAATCGATATCAACTAGATGTAAAATCAAAGAAACTGCATATATTTGATTAAGCAAAGACGAATGCGTGTCCACACATGCAGTTGATTTAAATACTAGTTGTCTATCCATTCTTAAAGATGTAATCACAAATTCTCCCACAGTAAGCTTGTATAAAAGTTTCAGCGCCCTACAACGGGTGGGCCAGAAACTATTCCAGCAAGGCGGCAAAGTTTAAATACGTCATTACTACGATATTTGGATTAATCAAGGATATGCCGTCAACACCAATAGAAATTTTGCATATACATAATTTGCTTTCAACAGAATCTCGATTTTAAAGTTTTGAACTGAATAAATCATAATATGCAAAATGTTTCAAAGTTCTGAAGTTTACAATAATTATCGAAAATTAAAACAAAATATTTGCAAATAGGAAATATATTTTAAAATTAGTTAAGTAATTCAAATAGCAATATTGTTTAATAAGTATTGTCAATCTTACAATAGTCATGTAATTGTAACAATGTACTTTGGTTTAAAATGCTTTTCACGCATTATAAATGATTTGTCGGTGTCACTTTGAAGCATGAGTTGACTATTTATATAGGTTATGTGCACTTTTCAAAGAGCGGACAGGTGACACCAGCACTTCCTGACGGGGTGGCTAATCTCTAACAATTATTTGATTTGACAGACGCATTCAGAAAACGTTTCTCTTAGTAGGTTTTTTGTGCCGTTGGGAAATTTGTGTCTACTACACTAAATCGGCACAATTTGAAAAACACTTCTTCACATACCGACCCATCATTAATTATAGTTTGGTTCACAACCTTGCCGAGTGGCGACACTAGCGCCCTCTAACGGGTGGACCAGTCTAACAATTATTTGACAGTTACATTTAAGAAATTTCTCTAGTAGTGGCTTCTTTGAGGAACGGCTAAAGTTAGGACGGCGTACCAACGTTGCCAGTTCGTGCACTGATGGATAAAGCGGGAAACTTAAACTTTCAAACTAATATGTTTCAAATTTCAATGATACGTATATTAACTCAAAAATTTACCGTAACAGCAACTGTTATGATTACGCATAAATTCTCCAAAATTTACTAAATTATATTTACTCTAATTTTTTTTTAGAGAAGCAAAATGCCAATATTCATTTGTTAAAAGTCAAAAGATTTTTTTCCTAATTATTCACTCACATAAATGATCATTTCCAGGATCCTTTGATACAATGTCCGAATGCTTGCCATATAAAGTTTCCGTAATTAGCCGAGTTTCGTCAATATTGGGTTTTCTACAGTTTCTGTTCTTATTTTGTTTACGTGTTGAATGAGAGGCCTGTTTTCGAATTTTCTTATTAGCTGGCTCTCCAACATACTCTCTTTTCAAATCAAAGTTTTTATTTTCAATTTCACTAATGGATTCAGCACTTTTTATATTATCTAAAATTAGTTTTACTTGTTCGGTTGAATACTCTTTGGTTTTTATATTTTGAACTAAACTTAAAGCTCCAGAACTTATTTCATCCAAAAGTTTACCATTATTTCTTGAAAATGTTGCTAAATTTTGAATAACATTGTTAACTTCATTATTACTATTTCCTGCTATTATATTTGTGCTACCAGGAGCTGAGTTTGGGTAATTAGATGCAATATAATGTATATGTTTACAGATTAAAGTTCTCATATTGAACTCCACACAAGTGCAGCTAAAGGAATGCAAACATATGGAGCAAATAGAGCATTTTATTGGGCAGCATACATTGCCGTCGCAAAGATTTTTTGTAATTAAATGTGTTTTCACTAGAATCACATTTAATGGTATAAACTTTGTTGTCTTCTATAACGTTCACAGTAAACTTGGTGAATATTGCTACACGATGTCTTGCATGGATATTTTTCACTAGTTCTGAAGTATCCTATTTTGTTAGTTTTCAAATTCTTTCATTTTTTTTTTAAACTCCATCAAAACATGAAGTGTCTTGTCTAAACGTTTAATTTTTTTACTTTGCAAGTAATAATATTTTAGTGTTTTATGCATACTTTCGAGATGCATATTTGTATTGGCAATTGCTCCAACTCGAAAACAATAGGCCCAATAATGACGAAACTTTAATGTTGATTCATTTTTCAGAATATCCAAAAACTTGAAATTTCTGCAGATCCAAAAGTATCTGTAAATATTTTAAAGTTTTATAAACCCATTCCCTCTTCTCAGCATTATTAATTTTTGACAAATTTGACTGCCACGCACGATCTATGTGCCAGGAACAATAAAGCTTTTTGTGTGGTGGACCCATTATAATTTCCCATGGGTTATAAAATACATTTATCTACGACAGTGTGTAAAATTGCCTTTTAGTTGGCATTTTTAAGTTTGTAAAACGACTGTTTAATAACATGTTTTCATTAGTTTATGTCGTCAGTAGTAACATGTTGAAAAGATTTCATTAGGTACGTTGTCAGTAGCAACGTGTTTAAATTTTTTAAAATACGCAAACTACGACCGGTGGCTGGTAATCCTAATTTACATTATATTTTTTTTTAAATATTTACCGGGTTTTCTAGATTCTATCGTAGATAAAATATTGTACGATACACATGCGTAAAACATCTTTAGTCACTCGCGGGGCTTAAAACGCTCGCTCACTCGCTTTTTAACCCTACCTCACTCGTGCCTAAAGAGTAGCTTTACGCACTTGTATCGTAAATTACTATTGTTATATCTGACATAAAAGTGTCAGTTTTTATAATGCCCACGTTATCTCTTATTTTCTGAAATAAAACTTGATTAATATAAGAATTTTTCCTGTTAGAAAACATAAGTGCTAAGGGCATCCCTTCATTAAACTCATCTACACTTAAAATGGTAGTGAGTTCAAAATCATAGGCAGTAAGCCCATGTGTGCTGTCAATGGCAATAAACATAAGTAGTTCCAATTTTTTTTAAAAGTGCTGAATCCATTAGTGAAATGGTAATAAAAAAACTTTGATTTGAAAACAGAGTATGTTGGATAGCCAGCTAATAAGAAAATTCTTTTCATTCAACACGTAAACAAAATAGAAATAGAAACTGTAGTCGGAAACCCAATATTGAAGAAACTTGGCTAACTACAGAAAAATTACATGGCACGCATTCAGAAATTATATCCAAGGATCCTGGAAATGATCATTTATATGAGTGAATAATTAGGAAAAAAATATTTTGTATTATCTTTTAATATTTACATTAATAATTATTTAAATTAATAATTATATTCTATCTAAATTTTTGTTAATAAAAAATATAAAATGTATAAATAACCTGATTTTTATTAATTTAACAAATGAATATGTCATTTGGCTTTTCCAAACGAAAATTAAAGTTAAGATAATTTACAAAATTTTGGAGAATTTATGCGTAATCATAACAGTTGCTGTTACGGTAAATTTTTGAGTTAATATACGTATTATTGTAATTTGAAAAATATTAGTTTCAAAGTTTAAGTTTCCCGCTTTATCTATCAGTGCACGAACTGGCAACGATGGTACGCCGTCCTAACTTTAGCCGTTCCTGCTTCTTTGTGGATGTAATCACGTAGTCAGCTGTCAGTGTCACGCTGTTTATTGGGTAGGTTGGTAGCATTCTGCTGGATCTTCAATAAAATAAGCTAAGTTTTTCTTGTTGATTTTTAGTTTACTTAGTTAATTGTTGAAAATGGAAGTAAATTTGTCTTCTAAAACGTTCATGTTTTAATATTTTTAATTTTGTAGTTTGGTGATATATCCAAAAAATAGCATGTTGTTATTGATATCGCCTCGTGAGTGGTATATTCAATTTCACTTAAACATATCTCTCCTTATCAACAATTTTGAACCCTTTTTAACATTTTGAACAAACTTCGGTTCTAAATAAATAGTATTAACATTTTAGGTGAAAATATCGATAACCGATAAAACTAATTAGCCTCCTATTGTGATACTAATTCCATATATGAAATTAGCTTTGCTCATCTTTCAGCAAGTCTTAAAGACCGTTAGTATACCCTTACTAAATTTATAGCGACCTTTGTTACGATGCAGATAAAATTAAGTAATATCTGCAGATGAAGTATCTATATTTTAATTATAGATTTATGGTTAGATCTACCTTCTGCTAGTGTCGTATGGTTTTATTTAAATTTTTGACAGTTTACAATTTGTACTAGCTGATATGATGTAGGTTGTGCAGTAATATGTAGAGACCCGAGTGGAATTACAATTGAATTATTATTAAAAATTCATTATTGTGTTATACTTATAATAAGATTAACGTTGTATTAAGAGTTCTAGTTTTTGAAAACATTGTGTTTAAGTTTTGATCAAGATTGTAGGCCCAATACAAAACATTAAGTAGCCAATTGTCATAACAAGTAAGCAAGAAGTGAACAAAGCATAGCTGTGCTATAAAGTCGACATTGTAGCTTTTTTAAGTAATTACTAATTGATCAATTTTTATCAAAGAAAACACACCATTCATTAAGTACTAAAAGTTATGCATTGTTGTTTTATTGCTTACTTAAAAATGATATGACTTAAAAATTACATGAAGCTGTTTAATATTTTTTATTCAATTTTGACAGTTTAAAGTGACATTATTGTGGGATTGGCAACGCCGCGGAATACGGGTGTTGAGCCACAAAGACAGTTGGTGCACGAAGGCAGTGCATTAATGACGTTGAATAAGATGGATGCTAGTAGTAAAGACGGTGTTTATGTGAATATTGTTTTCTTTTGTTTTTTGTAATTAAGTGTTCATTTAAGCTATTAAAGTTATTAAAGAATATTTGCTGAAGCGTGTGTTGTGTTCGTTTATCGCAATCCTACATTATTAACTCCATCAACAACCTTCATGAACAGTCTATGATTCACAAGTGAAATAATAGTTATTTAGACCACAAGTGTTAGAAGTGCAACTTTTTTTCACAAGTGTGGAGGGTTATTAAACGAGGTGCAGCCAAGTTTAATATTTCACACGTGTGAAAAATAAGTACGCTAACACGAGTTGTCTATAAGATTTTTTAAAATTTCATTAAATATTCAAATCCAAGCCTATTCTGTATAGAATTGTATTTGCCTTCATTTTAGTCAAGTGCGTTGGTCAGTTCTGGTAACTAAGGAAACGTCCATTGGTAACTAAGGAATTGTCCAATTAGAATCGTTCCTTCCTAAATTAAAAGCAAAGTGTCACTTTTTTTCACTGAGTGAAAAAAAGTGGCACTTCACACACCGAAATTAATTAAAAAAGCCTACTTTTTAAATGAAATTTTAAAAAAAGTGTTATAATTCACTAGAGAATTAAAATAGTTTCAATGAAGAACAACACATTTTTATTATTTCTACAAATATTTACATTCAATTATTCTTTCTTTTTGTAGTGTGTAATATGTAATTACTAAAATGTAGATCAAATCGACGATAAATGGGCAAATTTATATCATAATTTCAAAATTTTTTAATTTTCTATTCAAAATTTCTACAAAATTTAATAAAAACATATATATGTCACGTGAATTAAACATTTATTAACTCAAAGATAAGTGCTCGTGAGCTAAACATCTTTTCTAGAATAAACATATGTTTAATTCACTTGATGTATAATATTTATGAAACCATAGATAACTCGCAATAATACAAAGTATATTTTGCTATGAAAAAGTTCGAAAAATGTCGTCAATACTAGTTTCTGTAAGTGAGTCACTTCAAATGAACATCGGTGTATTTGAATATGCGAAGTGAGTCAAATG
Organism: Agriotes lineatus; assembly: GCA_940337035.1. NCBI lineage: Eukaryota > Metazoa > Arthropoda > Insecta > Coleoptera > Elateridae > Agriotes > Agriotes lineatus. The sequence continues at coordinate 43,321,394 of OW679196.1, read as the reverse complement.
GTATTCAATTAAATTATCATTTCATTTGACTAGTAATTAATACTTTGGAATTAGTTTTTGCTGAGTAACCTGCAGATGCTTAGATAATAACGTATCAAGAAAAGAAAAATACATGAATGCTACAATGTATTAAAACATACATAAGAGTTAATGGTAAATAGATAAAATTACAAATAATACGTATGTACATCTATAGTGTTTTCCAAAAAGTTAGTTATGCTGGAAAACTTTTGATTTGATTTTGCAACAAAAAATTCTCTATAAAAGTTTATACTTCATTTAAAACCAGTTTTAGAAATATAGTGTGTGTTAATTGTTTTATGTTTTGGCGGGAAATTAAATTAATTTAATATTGCGAAAACAATGTAATTTTTTCTTTTAAATAAAAATTATAGCTAAAATATATTTGAAAATTAAATTCAGATATAAATTTTTTATAGAGAATAAATTAGTTCATATTTTTGTTGGTTCTTTAATTGCAAATGTTATTACGTTAAAGAAACCGACTATTTCGTTTAATAAACCTTGAGAATAATAGAGAAAGTATTGAAAGTTTATGGAGGAAATAATCAGTTTCGTTAATATATTAAAAATATCAATTAAAAAATAAATATAAAAATTTATATTGGGTATCAAAACTTTACTTTTGAACTTAATTTTCAAATATAATACTTTATTCATATAACGTTTTTAAACATCTTTAGAACGAAACGTTTTTCATTCTTATCGCAATTTTAAATTAATTAATTTTTTCGTCAAAAGGCATAACAAAGTAGTTAAGAGCATGGTGAACTTCTTGTTGGCAGTTTTGGTAGAACACTTGCTATAGTATCAAACTGAGTTATCGACACTAGCGACTGTGTGGGTGCCAAATAACTAGACAAGTCCGAGAAACGTGCACGCTCACCCTGGAAATCGTAAGAAACAGACTAAAGGCCTCGGCTCAGATACGCTCAGGGAGGGGGCGGGGTCCTAAAACGAGACACCACAGGGAAAGCGTGTTGATGTATATATAGGATGTTACCGAATAAATGGGCGCGACAAGGTCCGACTCGAGGAAACCCATGCTCAACCGAACCTTGAAAGTCAAACGGGGTAGGATTCTCAAATATTGACTCTGGGGAACAACAGCGTAGCGACAGCACGCCGACCTACGTGCATCACTCAAAAACCGCTCCCCAAGCCTCGCTTTACATCGCTCTTAACATGGAGACGGGATCACCCTGTAAACAAACTTGCACACAAACGAGGGATAATCATACGACAATTATAATAAACCAGTCTATTAGGCCAAAACCCTGGCCGATAGTTACAAAAAAGGTCGACGTAATCGGCTCACACAATTGTTACAGGTACAGTGGCAGAACAGTCTTATCCTAAAAGGACTACATAAGAACTCTAGCTGGGAGCGCCCTAACTAACATCAGCACTCACCTAAAGACAGGCGAAATCAAGGATGCGCGCCCTATGCTTAGTCAAATACTAATAGTCCAATCTACTTAGCTGAGCTCGCAAACGTGAATCGCAGAAATGAACACACTGTACTATATTCAGTGTACAAAGATTAATTGCAACAGTGGGCGCACCATGCTTGCGTTAGTTACAGATAACGGCTCTACCTGATTAAGTTCGGTCAAGTGGAATGTAAAACGTCAAATGTAATTTAGCAGCGTATTTAATGAGTTGTGCACTAATGAAATGTCTAAATGAACGCACACAGTGCGGCGTTTAAATGTAATTTGGCGGCGTACTTAATGAGTTGTGCGCTAATGAAATGTCTGAATGAACGCACACAGTGTGGCGTTTAAATGTAATTTGGCGGCGTACTTAATGAGTTGTACGCTAATGAAATGTCTGAATGAACGCACACAGTGCGGTGTTTAAATGTAATATAACCGCGCGTTTACGTAGTTGCACACACAAATGATGTGTAAAATACCTTGTTTTAAGAAGCTCGGCCCTGAGGCAGACCGTCGGAATGCTGCAAACGACAGCGACCTGCCACTACAGCTGTCAATCATTAGGCTTGGGGGCCGGTGTAATTCGGAAACGTCCAGAGAATTCCCCTGTATTTATTCGGGCACGGCGGTGTAACATCACCTCGGCGATCACACGCCTAGGGAGCCGTTGAATTAGGCTACTTGCATAAATAATCCCATTTCAAGAAAACCGACATCTGAGCTAAACAGCTCGCGAAAAACGGTACGAACGGCCACGGCAATTTTCGGACCTCCTCACCTAACATCACAACGGTACACACCACTCACAACGCCTATTCGTCACCGTCTGCCTCGAAGAAGCCACAAACCAATTTTTTGTCCTCACTGCCGACCGCACGCTACCAGATGCGTCCAATCACAGCGCGAGCTGCGTCGCAGCCGGCAACGCGGGAAGTTTAGCAAGCGACAGAGGTAGGGACTTTCCTACTTGCACTCACGGGCTAAATTGTGAATAATTTAAAAGCAGACGCTCTTACAATAAAAGGGGCACGCAGCTGCATGAAGCGATGATGTAAAGATTGGCGCGGCGCGCTAGACCTTTAAATTAAGTCGAAAGCCACGCTCGTGTTTGAATTTTTGTTTGATGCGAAAAAACTGAGGCATTATGCCACAAGTTACGACTGAAATGATCCCGACATACAAGCAGGCTCATCAACTCTGTCCCAAAACTGTGCGAAACGGTTAAATAGCTATCGGAATTGCAGAGAAATAAAATGGCCTGACACACTTCTTTGTATGTGGTATATATTTTTTCTTATACGCTTGATATCGCAATTGGTAAATGTTTCAACATCTCCTTTCCACAGTTTCTGGTGAATGAATTTTATAGGTCTCACACTTAAGTTTTCTGAAGCTTTTCTTCTCAAGGATTACTCAATTCATTCCTATTGAGATTTTTTTTTCAAGTGGCAGATGTTATTGTTGTCGATAACTTCAACTATATTTGTTTTTCCTTCTGTCTTCAAATAAGCTGGGCACTTTTTATTTCCACTTATTCAGGGTGTCTAGTGACCGGGAATTCCTGGAAAACCGGGAATTATAAGGGAATTTGAAAGTGCCCTTGAAAATGCGGGAATTTCTTAGGCAACCAGGAATTTTTTTATCAAAGGGAATTTGCAGTAATTTTTGCCATTTTACGGAAATAATAAGCGAAATTTCCGTAAAAATTTTCGGATTATCCGGAGTAATTGCAAAAATGTACGGGACGCGCGAAGACAGGTCGTTGTTGTTTTTTTTTTTTTTTTAATGAATGCCCGAAGTCAGAATCCTAATAAAATGACCGGGAAAATACGGGAATTTTGAATGCCATATCTGCTAGACACCCTGTTATTGAACATGCCCAACATTTAGGACCACTAGATAGTTCTTTGTGGAAATGATATTTAAATCTATCAAACACTAAAGCTCTTTTTCTTTCTCGCTAGTGATAAATTTTAATGCAGTCATATTTAACTAACCTGGTAACAAACGGTAACTAAACTAAAGATCGATCTAACTGAATTTTCTTGTTTCTTATCTATTTTGATGGATTGTAGAAGGGGCGGGGAAGTGACCAATAGACTTGAATTTTATAATACTTTTTGGAATTTGTATTGGGTACCTACTTCGGAGCAGAGAGGACAGTTAATCTGTTAATAGCACAAAAGACAGAGAATCCTTTAATAACGTGTATAAAGCCATAAACTGACTATGGACTCTTCTCAGTCATCTAAATATTTGCACCCTCTTCAAATCAGGTAAACGGGAGTCTACTCGGATCTCACCCTTCTAATTATGTCAGTGGTAACAAACCATGAGGCATTGATCATTTGACATAAGACTTCCGACTGAATTTTTTCCAGAATTTCAATATTGGAGCTAGCTGCAGAGCCCCACAGCTGTATTCTATAGCTCCATATAGGTTTTAGTATTGCTTTATGCAGAAGTACTTTGTTTTTTAGCGTTAATTGCGATTTCCTTCCAATTGGTCAATACATAAATTACTATTTCAGATATAGGTCAAGTGCCTCTTACAGTGAACTCTAGTGTATCAAACATGTTTTAGTAGTGCAGTACATAATTGTGCGCATGTATACCAACATTCAAATCGGTATCTTTACATTTGTGTAAATTAACAAAGAAAGAAAAAATTAAAAATTGAGGTTCAAGGCCCTATAACTTCTTACTGGAGGGACTTTGTACTCAGGTATATTAGGTTTAATCGATTTATTATAATTTAAGGAATCTATGCCTAATGGGTGGGGAGGCAGTTCTGGGACACCCTGTATATTGTTGCGATACGTCTAACATTGGGGTTTTCAGCTCAATCCTGATTATGCGGTCACACTTATTAGAGTTCTACTTGAGAAATTAAAGACTTCAGTAGCTTAAAATATGTTTATTTACAAATTATTCGAAAGCGATCTATCCCTTACTGAGGTCAGTTAAGATCTGCCTTCACCAAAATTACCGCTTTTACAGGTAAACTTGTAAAAGCTATTTAGACTATGGAAACCTGCAAATTGTAGCGGTCCCACGCAAAGAGGCACGTAAAAGCAATAATATTTACGATTCATGTCCGGCCCTCTTTCTGGAAGAACCTGTGACACTGTTCGGCACGTTTTTCCCAGGACAAGTATGATGCTAACTTCGTCCATTCTCAATATAGTCTACAGTTTATCATGTTACAGTTAGGATTCCTAACAATATATATAGTGCAGAATTTCAAAAATGTTGCTTTAGGAAACCATTATAGTGACTATAGATTTCTGTAGTGACATTTTGTCTAATTTCGAAAGCAACATAACGTAGTAAAGCTTTGGTGTGGTATCCATGGTGACATAAACACAAATGCGGGAGGTAAAAAATATTGGCTCCCATTGGTTGAAAATTGACAGTTTTGTTTCCTCAAACTACAGTGCAAAAGCCGACTCTATACAGTGATTAGAAAGAAAAAGTTAAATGGTTAATTATTGAACAGGAGATTATTACATTGTGTATACTTATATCATACAATTATTTTATACTAGCTGACCCGGCAAACGTTGTTTTGGATGACATGATGGGGAAAACCCTTCAAACCATTAAGCACAGAATCATGAAAGTATGACTGCAAATAGAAAGTCGTACAGAGTAGGTATAGAAAAACATACTTTCGATATTTTCCAATTTTCCGGCTTTTCCTTTGGATTTTTCCGAATTTTCTTTTTTGCTACACCACCTCGGGAGTAAGACGAACAAAACAAACAAAAAAATCATCCAAATCGGTTAAGTCGTTCTCGAGTTTTTGCCTTACTAATACACGGCGATTGATTTTTATATACCGGGTGCTGACTTGCGTGACGCACCATAGGAATTTGCATAGTAAATTCTTTATGTTCAATTATTGGCTCCCCTAATTATTTTAGAACTAAAGTGTAAATACATTTTTTGTAGAGAAAAAAATACTGCATCCATTCATACTTTTGCTAACAATTTTCCATTTTCCGGAACCTAAAGAATTCCAAAAATCAAACTGGCATTTTTACAAAATCAGTGAGGCCATGGAATTATCGAAACAAGCCAATGCACAACGCAAGTGCGTGCGGGGCGATCATCCATCTGAAACCAAATCTGTTTGTGTCTAGCAACGTTGACCACCGCCAGTGCTACTTCGTATCCTAACAGTTGCAAAAAGTATATTTTGTGATATTTGTCTAATACTAGGATTCTCAGTTACTGCCATCAAAGGATTAAACGTATTGTCGTTTTCCTCGTTTTGGTGTAGGTTCTGAACATCATTACTGCACCTACAATTATTTAATAACGTACCCGTACTTTTAAACTTATTATTGTACGGTTTGGAATTTGCCGATACGAATATTTTACAATAAACGAGGAGCTTATTTAACGAGAGTCCACCATAAAATCATTTTTTGTATGAGCAAGGTCCAGGTACAGTGTGTTTAAAAATGTGTTGTACATCGACAGTTGTAAGTTTATTGGTGGTTGTGTTATTACTCAACAAAGACTCACGCTGCATCACTAACTAAGTAGACCTAGATGTATACTTTTAAAATATTTGTATATAAAACACTTTTTTGAACTTTCTGTAGTTAATTTATATTCACAAAGCACTAATGCTGTACAACACTTTAATGAACACGACTGTACCTTAAAGACATTAAATAGAACAAAATTAATAATGAATTATTATAAACGTCAAATATCAATGACAAACAACACATATTGATTGTTTAGGTAATTCCAAGGCACCACGGAGTTTTATCCTATTCCGGAAAATGGAAAATTGTTAACATTAGCATGAATGGATGCAGTATTTTTTTCTCTACAAAAAATGAATTTACACTTTAGCTCTAAAATAATTAATCCTAATAGGAAGTAGCACCGGCGGTGGTCAACGTTGCTAGACACCAACAGATTTGGTTTCAGATGGATGATCGCCCCGCACCCACTCGCGTTGTGCATTGGCTTGTTTCGATAATTCCATGGCATCACTGATTTTGTAAAAATGCCAGTTTGATTTTTTGAATGCTTTAGGTTCTGGAAAATGGAAAATTATTAGCGACAGTATTAATGGATGCAGTATTTTTTTCTCTACAAAAAATGTATTTACACTTTAGCTCTAAAATAATTAGGGGAGCCAATAATTGAACATAAAGAATTTACTATGCAAATTTTTATGGTGCGTTGCGCAAGTCAGCACCCGGTATATAGAAGATAAACCTCCATCTTATTTGTATAATAAACTATTTTTTTATTTATTTATTTATTGTAACATCTCTAACAAATAACTATTAATGCATAAAGAATAACGGATATTTTGAAGCTATTTAATATTTATTTATTGTGGCATCTCTAACAAATAACTATTAATGCATAAAGAATAACGGATATTTTGAAGCTATTTAATATTTATTTATTGTGGCATCTCTAACAAGTGTTACCCTTATTACAAGAGATGCAGTGTAGATATATTCTGCTATATGCTGGTATGAACGTTATAGCATGTAAAGTAAAATTAAAATAGTCATCCTAAACTAAAATCAACTTTAATCATGGTTGCAGGAGATGGATCGAAGCCGTAACTTGCTACTATGACTTTTCGTACAGATTGGTAAATTTAAGTCATAAAAATTGGTTACATCAATAATTCATTTTGTTTCATTTTAGTTATTATAATACTTTTTTACAACAGATGCAAACATACTGTATGGAGCTGACAAATCAATGTTGAGCAGTATGTAAATTTGATTTACAAGCTTTAATATATCAGTAATCGGAATTCTGGTATAAAAAGAAGGTACAAAGAATAAATGTGAGAAACGAACAGGCCTAGCGGGTACTCTTAAAGTTAATAGCGAAAGCAGCTTGCTATCGTTGATCTTATTATTCCATAATTTATAACAAAATTTTAATGAATTTACGTTTCCTCTGCTGTCCAAGCTCGGGAGTTCAAATTCTTGTCTTAAATTGGAGGATCTAACAGTATGGTAATCAGGATATACTTTATATTTCATGAAATACAGTTGCCGGTTGCCGTAAAAGTTTGTTTTGTACTTTCGCAATTGGACTCAAATGTGAAGAGGGTTGTGATCGCCAGACTAGCGATGCATATTCTAATTTGGGTCGCACCAGTGCACAATATAGAAATTTCAATGTTTTTCAATTTTTAAATATTTTGGATTGCCTGAATAAAAATCCCAATAATCGCAATGATTCACACACAACATAATCAATATGAATTTTATAATTTAATTTGGTGTCATATCTTATGCCCAAGTCATTCACATTATTTATTCTTTGTAACACTATGTTATTTATTTTGTAATCAAATATGATTTCCGACTGTTTACGGGTGCAAGACATTATATAACATTTCGATATATTAAAATTTAAATTGTTTTTAACACTCCAATTATAGATATTGGTTATATCCTTCTGTATTTTTTTACAGTCTTCTGGTTCTTTAATTGTCATATAAAATTTAATATCATCTGCGAATAAAAGACAGCTAACATGTTCTAGTGCATCAGGTAAATCATTTATGAAAATTAAAAAAAGAAGGGGTCCTAAATTAGACCCTTGAGGAACACCAGAGTGAGCCTCATGTTCACCTGACACACTTCCATTATATTTTACCACAAATTTCCTGTTAATGTATTGCAACTGCCTCAAAAAACGAGTTGTGTGTGAAACATTTGATAATTTTGTAATCACTTTTTACACATACCAATACACCTCCTCCTCTAAATTTGTTAGTATGCTCACTGGACCTGTCCGCACGCACCACATTGTATATATCTGGATCAATTATTTCTCCATTACAAATAAATTCATTTAGACCAGATTCCGTAATACCAATTATGTCATAGTTTCCATCAATTGCATTGACATAAAAATCATTCAGCTTCGTTCTCAATCCCCTGCAATTCTGATAATACATTAACATATTACTTTACTAAAGAAAACAAACAATAAACCAAAGTTTAACAATTTAAATTCACAACAAAGTAACTTTCTATAATTATCAACGAAAAAATGACGAATTCAGACTTTGTCAAGCGCTGCGCTATATGTGGTTCTTTTGATAAAACTCAATGTTTTGCCAACAACCATATCACTTAATGCACACAATTTATTGCCCACATTGAATGCCGTCTATATCTTCTTCACCGTTTATACAGATGTATCATTGTATGCATAAGTGTTTGTAACTAGTCTTATGGCTGATTTTTAAGCTGTATGAATCTGGCTTATGCACAATATAGAATGACAATCTGAGCTGACTGACACTGACGGTATTGTGACAAGGTTGCTTTGATATTAATTAAACCTGAGTCATGTTTATAAAGGGTAACACAAACTGTCCCAGGTACTTTTGTGTACAACGGTACATAATTTAAACTTGAGGATTAGGGGCTATTCCATTATGCTACTCTGAATTTGGAAATCTTTGCTTTGTTTATAATTTTACAAAATGGCTTACCGCTAGACATCAAATTAACGCCAAGAAACACAATGTAATGCTGAATTTAGAAATTTAAATACAGAGTTATGTGGTAGAGCAGCTTGCATCATTATTATTATTATTTAATTACGTCTGGTTTTGTTTTAGATGTGAAGATATCAAACTTCCTTTGGCGCATATATCATTAAAAGAAACATTCACATATAATCACCATTCATTAAGAAACTATGGAAAATAATTCTTGTAGCTGTGCAGTAACTGTACCATGCAGATCGCAGCACATGAATAGCAATGAAAGTTGTGATAAGCTATCTATTAAACAAGAAGTCATCGAATTAAAGGATGAAAGTTATGAAAACACGTTTGACAAAAATTACGTAAATACTGCTTGTAGTGAAGAGAAACCTTATAGTGACTATGTTTGTGAATACAGAACAGCACAGAAAAGTAGTTTAGTTACACATACGAAGACCTATAGAGGAGAAAGGCCATACAATTGCTCGGTTTGTGAATACAGAACAACAAAGAAAAGTAATTTAGTTAAACATATGAAGACCCATGCAGGAGAAAAGCCATACAATTGCTCAGCTTGTGAATACAGAACAGCACGTAAGTATAATTTACTGACTCATATGAAGACCCATACAGGAGAAAAGCCATACAGTTGTTCTATTTGTGAATACAGAACAGCAGTGAAAACTAGTTTAGTTACACATATGAAGAACCATACGGGAGAAAAGCCATACAGTTGTTTTACTTGTGAATACAGAACAGCAGTAAAAGCTAGTTTAGTTACACATATGAAGACCCATACAGGTGAGAAGCCATACAATTGCTCAGCTTGTGAATACAGAACAGCACATAAGTATAATTTACTGACTCATATGAAGACCCATACAGGAGAAAAGCCATACAGTTGTTCTATTTGTGAATACAGAGCAGCAAAGAGAAGTAATTTAGTTACACATATGAAGAACCATACAGGAGAAAAGCCATACAGTTGTTCTATTTGTGAATACAGAACAGCAGTGAAAACTAGTTTAGTTACACATATGAAGAACCATACAGGAGAAAAGCCATACAGTTGTTCTATTTGTGAATACAGAACAGCAGTGAAAACTAATTTAGTTACACATATGAAGAACCATACAGGAGAAAAGCCATACAGTTGTTCTATTTGTGAATACAGAACAGCAGTGAATACTAGTTTAGTTACACATATGAAGACCCATACAGGAGAAAAGCCATACAGTTGTTCTATTTGTGAATACAGAGCAGCACAGAAATGTCATTTAGTTAAACATATGAAGACCCATACAGGAGAAAAGCCATACAGTTGTTCTGTTTGTGAATACAGAACAGCAGTGAAAACTAGTTTAGTTACACATATGAAGAACCATACAGGAGAAAAGCCATACAGTTGCCTGGTTTGTGAATACAGAACCGTACAGAAAAGTAATTTAGTTACACATATGAAGATCCATACAGGAGAAAAGCCATACAATTGCGCGGTTTGTGAATACAGAACAGCAGTGAAAACTTTTTTAGTTAGACATATGAAGACCCATACAGGAGAAAAGCCATACAGTTGCTCGGTTTGTGAATACAAAACAGCACATAAGAGTGATTTAGTTAGACATGTGAAGAATCATGCAGGAGAAAAGCCATACAATTGCTTCGTTTGTGAATACAGAGCAGCAAAGAAAAGTAATTTAGTTACACATATGAAAACCCATACAGGAGAAAAACCATACAATTGCTCGGTTTGTGAATAGAGAGCAGCAAAGAAAAGTAGTTTAGTTAAACATACGAAAATTGTGTTTGTTTCTGTATTGTTAGAACAAGAAATCAAATAAATTTACAATTAGAGTCGCCTATGATATGTGTTATACGTTTGGCAGTACTGAAGTGTATTGTCAGTCTATGTCAAATTCGAGATTTGCAGGATATGTTTTACACCAGTCTGTGTCAAACAACAAACAAAACCTAACTAACTAATCCCGAATTTGACATAGACTGACAATACACTCCAGTACTGCCAAACGTATAACACATATCACAGGCGACTCTAATTGTAAATTTATTTGATCTCTTGTTAGTACTGTTATGTGTATCATAAAATGTATCTACCTATTGAGATTTGTTTATATATGAATTTTGTATAATGTTAACTGCTGTATTTATATTTCTGTTGTATTTGTTAATTGTTAAAATGTGGTTTCCCGTAAGCTTTATAATAAATAAATAAAATTTATACAGGAGGATGGATAGCTGTGAATTAGGATAAGACGGCAGAAATTCAAAATACAGAGAAAGCAGATAATTTGTCAACAAATTACACAGAAACTGAAACTGCATCCACTTCTATTCCTGCTAATAATGGGGAGATTGAAAGTTTGTCAAATGACATCGGAGCTTATTTTGACAGCACCGATAAACTTCTTGAGAGTCTTTCTACAGGGTGGCACGTTTGGATCTGACGTTTTTGGAATGTGTAGTACATTCGAAGGGGACGTAGTGGGAGGTTCCTGACCGTTTCATTGTGTTTTCGACAGCGAGTACATGCTAAATGATATGGATGTACTAATAATGTTACACTATTTGTAACAATGAACTGTTTGACTACGTCTTTTACGGTGGGTATTTATAAATCTCTTCTAATTGGAAAAGCCGAGTAGTATCCGGTCTTCGTTAATTCGTCTTAATGATGTTTGAGTAAAATCCGAGAGATGGTCCAATAGAGTCTGACGCTCATCATCGTAGGTAGCTGTGTTAAGAGCAGTCATAACTATTGATAATAAAACTACCAGAAATGTATGGTTTGCTGTTGTAGTTTGAATTTCAAGGTGAGAAAAATACCCAACTGATATTATTCTATGTTATGATAACGTAACTTTACTCGTATCTTTATGAAAAATAGAAAGTCTTATACTATACCTATTAATAGAACAGTAATGTTGCAACCTGCAGATACTTAGGTGATAATGTATATATTTTTTCTTATACGCTTGATATCGCAATTGGTCAATGTTTTGACATCTCCTTTCCTCAGTTTCCGGTGAATGAATTTTATAGGTTAAGTATAGTTAAGTCTTCTGAAGCTTTTCTTCTCAGGAATTACTCAATTCATTCCTATTAAGATTTTTTGTTTCAACTGACAGATGGTGACGTTTGTTGATAACGTCAACTGTTTTTCTTTTTTCCTTCTGTCTTCAAATAGGTCGGACACTTTATTTCCACTTATTGAACATGCCCAACGTTTAGGACCACCAGATAGTTCTTTGTGGAAATGATATTTAAATCTATCGAACACTAAAGCTGTTTTTTTTTCTCGCTAGTGATAAATTTTAATGCAGTTATATTTAATTAACTGGGTAGCAAACGGTAACTAAACAAAAAATCGATCTAACTTTTTTTCTGGTTTCTTATCTGTTTTGATGGATTGTAGAAGGGGCGGGGAAGTGACCAATAGACTTGAATTTTATAATAGTTTTTGGAATTGGTATAAGGTACCTACTTTGGAGCAGAGAGGACAGTTAATCCCTTAATAGCAGGAAGGACGGAGAATCCTTTAATAACGTGTATAAAGCCATAAGCTTGTAACATCCGCCCCTGCTTATAGGGGTTGTAATATTTAATTTACCACGGGTTAGCTCATAAATCGCAGATAGGTTCAATTTTCCACTCAGATATACCTCAAATAAGCAAAACACACTAACGGAGTATCCTGTATAACATTTATTCTATATATCTATCATACATAAGTAAATTGTTGTGTAATTAACTAAATAAAATGTATATTGCTCAAAATTGACATTTTTGACTTGAAATATCGCTGTTTGTTCCTGCTGTTGCTGCAACCCGCGTCACGACCGTGCCGGCAGGGTCTGCCGGCTTCCTAGGCGCTCCGCTTCGACCGCGTCGAGAATTGTCGGCGCTTCCCGATCGGCGTTGAACTGCGCGCTGTTAGCGGCGCCGTGCAGTCTGTCAAATTTGCCGGTTTGCGGTTTCTGGCTTCTGTAAACAAATAACAAATTAAAACTGCTAACGCGGGTTCTTTTCCCTATACGTGTAACTACAGTTCGGTGGTGAAATACTTCGAGGAATTCGCCGCACGACGGGGCTTCGCTTGAAGAACGAAACTCCGAATCGGCGTGACTTTTGAGGTTAACAATCCTCGGCACCTGCAGGTGAACTCTTTGGCGAAGCTATCAGTGCGGTCCGCAGAGTTCCCAAGCAAGACGGCCGCTACAATTCTCAAGGATTAATTCAGGTAAATTCTACTTAGGTAGCTTGAAGCTTTTAATTCTGCTTGAATAGCAAGGCGGTGAATTTAAAATGCAAGGGAGCTGGGATTTCAATGTTATGTTAGTTATTACTGGACTACAGGCGGTTTTCGTTGTAGAATATTTTACAAGGAAAATATTGCTGAAGTGTCAGGCGTTCCTCACGGAACCACTAACTTGAACTCAGCTTATTAGGAAGGTTCGGGAAAATATGGCTAAGTGTCAGGCGTTTCTCGCGAAACCACTAACTTGAACTCAGCTTATTAGGAAGTTTCGGGAAAATATGGCTAAGTGTCAGGCGTTTCTCGCGAAACCACTAACTTAAACTCAGCTTCGGAACGGTTCCCCAGGTACTGGTAGAGTCAACGGAGGGACTCTCTGGAAGGGCAACCTATCAGAAGAAAGGTCTCGGTAATAATAAATCTCTCTCCAAAAATGACCCGGGCAAGTCCTTTTATATGCTTTGTAAAGCCATTAAGTGGGGAGGAAGCGTACGTCATACCTTTGTCTTTTGCTGTTATCACGGTCGCAGCTGTCTTATCTTGCTGGAACACACCGCGGCCCTTGATAACGCTAGAGGTCGCGACGTTTAAGTTGGCAAATATTATTTAATATTCGATTAATTCCAATCAAACGGAAGCTTAGCGTTACAAGCTGACCATGGACTCTTCAAATCAGATAAACGGGAGCCTACTCTGATCTCACCCTTGTAATTATTGCATTGGTAACAAACCATGGGGCGGTCATTTCACCTAGGACTTTCGACTTAATTCTTTCCAGTATTTCAATATTGGAGGTAGTTGCAGGGCCCCACAGCTGTACTCTACAGCTCCATATAGGTTTTAGTATTGCTTTGTGCAGAAGTACTTTGTTTTCTAGCATTAATTGAGAGTTCCTTCCAATTTTCCTATACAGTTGTTTGAGTTTAATGTTTATTTAATAATAATAATAATAATAATAATAATCCATTTATTGGGTTCTAAATAAGTACAAACATTGTATATATAAATAAAGATAAAAATACAACAAAACCTAAAGGAAACACAATCATCTTACTTGATAAAAACAAGCAGGTGTTCTTCCCTGCGCCCCTAACTTAAAACTAATTGCATCTAAATGTCGCAAATGTCAAAGCCAGCGCCAGCGGACAGGTACCAGATTGCCATAACTATTTAAAAAAATTTTAACTGAAGTGATTTTATATTTGTGATGCGTGATAAGAGAGTAGATATTTTCGAAGTTGAGATTTAAAACAAAGAGGTGATAGTATTTTGAATTTGAGAGGTAATTGATTATATTGTTTGTAGATGTTATATGAAAAATAACGTTGTTCTTTTTTGCTTCAATGTGTGCTCTAAGGTTAATCTTCTGTTCAGATTCATACCAAAATATCTAGCTTGTATGGATTGAGGTACATTTTGGTCGTTTAAGTACATATATGGGCAGGCAGGTGGATATTTTGGTTGTAAATGTTACATTGGTTGACTTCAGTTTGTTGAATCTGATTCTCCATGTTTTAAGCCATTTCTGGATGTTGCTTATATTGTTTTGTACTAAAACAAATGCTGTTACAGGGTCACTATGTGACGTCATTACTGTGGTATTGTTGGCAAATGTGCTACTGATGTACTTTTAAGCACTGGTAAATCAGCAGTAAATTTCAAATACAAGATTGGGCCCAGGATACTTCCTTGTGGTAGAGCAGGATTGAAAATAAAAGATCAGTAAGTGACGTCATATGCGCCGACGGCTATCATTGGCCGCGGTTATTTGTTTTTGAAAAGGTCACAACATCGCAATTCAAAAAATTTACAAAAACTACAAAATAAGATACACGCGCCACGCTTAATCGAACAAAGCTCACAAACAAAACTGAGACAACAGTAAACAGCTAATGTTTGTCCGCGTTTTGCGATCCGGGTAGAAAACTTTATAAATACCGAGAAATATATTTAGCCGACGCTATTGTCAAAGAGAAGGTTACCCCTTTATTTACAAAATGTACCTGTCCGACGCAAAATCAACTTTGGCGCAGGTATGACGCTGGTGTCTTTTCATTTCAACTTTGCTCTACGTCTGATTGGATGGTGTTTAGGCTTGTTTGTTCATCTTCATATTCAACATAGTGCTGCTCGTCATTTAGGTAGAATTATATATTATGTGGTAGTTGTTATTGGACTTTGTATAATAGTAGCTGGTTTTCGCCTATAATTTTTACGGTAGTGAATACTATCTCACCTTCAGGTTCCGGTACTCCTGAGATGTCCACGCTCTCCAGTCTAGTATATTGCCCTAAATTGCTTAATTGAATTTTCAAGTTTACATTTTCGTTGTGCAGTGATGCCTGTGCGCTAGAATCGCTAGATAACTCATCCATTTGTTTTATACAGGCTTTAATTTTGTTGTCTTGTTCCCATATCAGACCATAGGTTTCATTAATTTGTGTGAAAGTTAACGAATTAACTGCACGTAAAAGATCCTTTAAAGTAGGTTCTTTATATCTCCATTGTCGGCAGTGGTAATACATTTGCTACATTTCCAGTTTCTTTTCTTATCACTTTCATTCGAAAGTGTACTCATACATTTTATGTGCACTGCACATGTTGGTTATGCTTCGTGTTAGAAATGGCGAGTTTGTTTAAACAAAACGCACAGCTGCTTAACAATATTTTTACTTGCTCACAGTTGTACATCCTATATTTGAAAAGCTATGTTTGTTGAAAACCACCTTTTAGTACATTTGTCAGTATTTATGTTTAGTACGTGCCCGTTGCATGAAAGTTTGTCTCTTGTTTTTTATTATTTTATATTAAAAAATTTTTGCTTTTTGGAATTAATGAATGCGTAATGATTTTCTATAAACACTGTCAAAAACTTAACATGTTAGCTAACAACTGATATTTTACAGTCAATGTTTTGGCATATATTTTTTTCAGTATTGTAAAATTGACTAGGATAACAAATGATTTCAAAACACTAAACGTATTAGTGTATTTTAAGCAAAAAGATCTGATGTGATACACGCACACAACTTTCTTTTACAGTAATCTTGTAATTAGTCAAAAATTCGTTTTTAGATTCCCTACTACATTATATAAAATGAACCATTTTAGAGGTGCTCAACTGGAAAATCACCTATCGCACATCGATACACATTAATAATATAATAGAAGTGTGAAGTTTGAAAAAATCGTTAGCCGTTTTTGAAAAAATCGAAGGATACTGAAAAATCGCAAGAGTAAACATCATACTTCTGGTTATGTGATTTTCTTCAAAAGCTTGCTGTTGCATCTAGATAGTACACAAAAGTTATATATGAAGTTTCACGTCATGCCTCATTTGCTTTTTGAAATATTCTGTTCACACACAGCAGACAGGCCAATAACCTTTTTTTGTGCAGGAGACTCTAAAACATGAAGATCTCTTGAATCTTAATTTAGAATTTTTGGGGCGAGTTCAATACTTCCTTTATTGTAAAAGGAAGTACAAAGGTCAAATTTAAGACCTATGAGACCCAGTTTGTCAATCCGTGTCATTTTCAAACCACCCGTCAAACCACTGCTACTACCCATGATGGTATCTCATAGTATTCATGTCATTAACCTATGCATTGCATTTCTTTGGCCACTTATATTACATTTAATTAATTTTTGTCAAATTAATTCAGTTTTTGCTAATATATCTATATATATTGTTATGATATCATATGAGAGGATATGGTTTGATAATAAAATATGATAAGAGAATTTGGTAAAGCATTGAAGTCAGTCTTTATAAAAGTTTAGAATAGAAAAGATTATTTGAATTAAATTTTAAATAGAGATTATATTTTAAGAAATGAGATTGGAAAGAATAAATTTCATATATTTAATGTATAAAGTAAAAAATGTTGGAAAGATAGAAATTATTTAATACTGATATCAGATACGACAGACCAAATTAAAATATTAAATTTATAACAAAGTATGTAGGTTTCAAATGTATATTAATAAATATAGTAAGCATCAATAATGAAATATGGTAGTTAAGCGAGTTGTTTTAAATTATTAAGAATAACAAACTTATAAAAACTGTACACAGAATTTTGAAAAAACCTTTTTGAGATAATAAAATTTGAAATTATGCCTTATTTGTATGAATAATTTTGTGGTATGCAAATAAAAAGGCTGTTAACAAATCTACGTGGTGGAAAAATATGAAAATGTTATTTTGAAGTGATAGAAATACATGATCAGTGAAGAGATTGTGCATAACAGTTAATTATAAAGAAATAACCAGAAAACTACAATATTTAATTAAGATTTGGATTGAGCTGCTTTATTGGAACTGATACAATTTATGGGAAGGAGTGAAAAGGATTGGACTGGTATGGTACTGCAAGTGTAGGAGCCTGAGGAAGGACTGAGGAATCTTCTTGGAAAACGTTCGGGGTAATTGGTGGTGTTTGGAGGTGTCATTTTCATGCAGAGGTAGAATCGTCATGACATTGGAACCTGAAAGGAAGTAACATTAGTTGGAGAACATAAAAAATAGTTTACTAGCAGAATAGGAGGTTGGAGTCTTCAACTAATTGGATATTTTCTGGAAGATCTGACGGATGTAAATTGGTTTGACATTTGGTTGCAGTAGGACATTTTCGTGTGGTGACTAGTTGTACAAAGGGGATCTTCGTTGCTGGATGTGCAATTAGTAGAGTCAATAAGGTTGGTTAATAGTTTAGTTTAGAATAAAACTGAAATAGATGAACAATATTAATTACTTACAATAATTAGATGAAAAGTTATTACTTACTATAAAGGATAGATAAAGTCAGATATCATAATCATATTGAAAATAATGTACGTTGGTCGTATTTGATAACAAGTAATAGAATTATTTTGATTTCAGTCAAGATAAATGACATTTAAGGTTATATGACAAATGAAATTTATTCTAAATATGACAAGCAAAAATAAGACAACTAGATAGAAAGAACCTAACCCTGATGATTGAGTTTTTCATGTTCTAATTAATTTTAAAAGAGAAATTATTTGAAATTAAATTTTAAAACAAGAAATAAATACTTATAGCTAGCAGAGCAGGGCAATTGAATTGAATATTTATGCTACAGAAACAAAAAGCCAGTGTATAATTATATGGTCGCCTAACGTAGTGTAGTAACACTGAGCTGTATCATAATAATATATTTGGAACAAAAAACAGGATAAATCCCAATGAGATATCCACTTACAAAAAAAAACTATAATAGTACAAGCACAAATATACGTTGTTTCGTTAAAAAAACAACAGTGGAGAAATATCTAGAGTAAAAATCTTAAGAATATAGTATTGTCGCGATACGCCTGCTTGACACAGATTACTAGTTACACTGATTAAAGGCTCGACTTGAGAAATTAAATACTTCAGTAGCTTAAAATATTTGTATTGACAAGTTATTCGCCTCAGGAGCGATCTGCTCGCTACCGATGTCAGTTAAGATCTGCCATCACAAAATTTTCCGTTTTTACAATTAAGCTTGCAGGTGGCTATTTAGGTCATGTAACCCTGAAAATATTATCGCTCCCACACATAGTCGCACGTAAAAGCAATAATATTTACTATTCATGTCCGGCCTTTTTTCTGGAAGAATCCTGTCACACAGTTCGGCACGTATTTACTAGGGCAGGTATTTTGCGAAATTCGCCCTTACATAATTACATTTGAGTTAGACACTAAGCTAAGATTAAATAATGGTAATTACTAACGTCTAGTTGCCCCTGATAAAAAACGTCTGTTGGGGGTAAATTCACTCGCGTTTGACCACGCACAAGACGTCGTGAAACTTCACACTGGTTTGCTAAGCAATACCAGTCTTATCTCGATATTTATTGGTCTATCAACTAAATCTAATTTAACTACCTTACATGAATAAATTTCAAGTATTCTGTCGTAGTCGTCAGTAAACTCTGCTAAATTAATTACACGAAATAGCGTGACAAGAAATCAACATTAGAACACTTTTTTCCCAGCTTGTAAACTACAATAAAATTTAAGGTTTGCAATATTAATGACGCAAAAGTCTACCATTTTTGTTACTCATTTGATTTAGCCACTTGAGTGGACAATGATTGGTTTCGACCGTGAAACGGCATAAAAATAAATATGGCTTTAATTTTCCCACAGATCAAATTAAAGCTGCACACTCTAGCTCATTCGCACTATATGCTTGTTCTCTATCAGTCAACTTTTTGCTCAAGTATAGCACCGGATGTTTTTCCCCTTTCTCATTTTGTTTCGAAAGTGTAATACTCATCCTTCTCTTAGAACAATCAGTTTGTACGATAAACTCGCGGTTAAAGTCAGGTGCCCTTAGAACCTTAGTGCTCATTAACTCATTTTTCAACCGTTGAAATGCATTTCCCTCTGTTCATCCCATGTCACTTTGGTTTTTGCATTTTTGCGCAACGCATCTGTGAGTGGGCTTGCAATATCTGCATATGTTGGAATGTAATGATTATAGTACTCTGTTATACGAGGAACACCAGATTTACTAACAGAAGGATCTACCGATGGTCGCTGCTGCTACAAGAGTACTCCCTTACTATTAAACATATACCGGGGAAGGCGAATATTACTGCGGATTACTTATCTCGAATGAAAAACGCAGACAAGCGAAAGGCGAATGAAGTGTTAGTAGCCTTAAATGAACTACAACACGAACCAGAAATCTTTTCTAGGGAGTACTTATTAGGGATACAAAATAAGCCAGAATTCGACGAAATAAAAACCCTGATAAACGAAAACGAGAACAACTACAAAAATGTTCATCTAAGGGATAACGTGCTGGTTAAGAAATTAAATGAAAAGGAACTCTATTTAACAACAGGTGTACATGCCATCGAGATAGGAAGATACTTCCACCAAACGTATGGACACATTGGCATAAGAAAGGTGTGGCTAATTTTCAGAGAAAATTATTGAATGATTACAAAATTATTAAATCAGCCTTAGTGACATGCGAGTTATGCTGTGTGGGAAAGTATAAAAATTTCATAAACAAGAACACTGTACAAAGCATCACAACGTAAGAACCATTGGAGATGATCGCCATTGATTTCTTATCGAACTTGGTAACCAGTGCGACATTTAAACACATCCTGATCATAGTTGACATTTTTTCAAAATACACAAAATTATATCCATGTAGGAAATGTACAACCGAGGTAGCAAATAAATGTTTAGAAAAATTTAGCAAGGAGGTAGGGAAACCCAGGAGGATATTAGCCGACAATGCTACCTACTTTAACAACGACAGGTTCAGAAACTATTGGCAGAGCCAAGACGTAAGGGTTGGTTTCTGTTCGATAAGACACCCCCAGGGAAACCCAAGCGAGAGGTATATTCAGGAGGTAATCAAATATTTGCGACTAATTCTACATAACGAACCACATGGTAGGTGGGCAAGGTACGTTCAATCGGTAGAAGATTTTATCAACAAAGTACCGAATACTGTCATCCTGGAAGCACCAATTTTACTGATGAAAAGGGTATATCCCGAAAGGCCTTGGGTAGTTAATCAAGGGGAAAGGTTGCCATATGAAGAAATTTTAATCAAAGTCAGGGATAGAATAACAAGGAATGCAGAAAAATATAAGGACAAGGGGAACGCAAAGATTGCTAAGCATGTAGAATTTAACATAGGGGAACAGGTAGTAGTGCGAAGCTTAAGAGTAACAGGCAGGCAGGTGTTTGTGCCAAGTTCGTTTTACCGTTTATGGGACCGTATGTAGTTCAAAGCAAGTTTCAGGACACATATGAATTGCGATTTCCAGATTCAGACAGAATTAGGGGTAAATTTCACTTATCTCAAATTTATCCATATAAAAGCGATAGGGACGAATAAAGTCCAGTGTAAATTGTAATAATAGGTGTAGGTAGATAAACATAGGAAGTAGGTAATCAAAAAATTATAGGAAGTATTTAATAGAAAATTACTACATTTAGAATAAAAATATTATAACTAGGTGTAGCAAAGTAGGGATAAACTAAATATGTGTTAGGCAGATAGGCTACACATATAAGAAGATAAGAATGGTTATATAAAGATGAAATGGAATAGGGGGGATGAGTTTAAAAATGAGCAAAATTATAAGAATAAAAACTAAACTGAAACTACTCTAAGTTAAGAAAGGGAGCATAGAAACAATATTTGCAAAGGTTAAGTTGGAAATAAAGGAAAGTCAATGCAAGTTTGAGAAAAGGTGTAGAAATAAGAATTTAAAAGTACAAAATAGAAGGATTTGTTGATAAAGAAGCAGAATGTTAGTGACAAGTAAGTGCTTAAAACTAAATTGGCATAGTAGCAGGAAAGGTGACATTACGTAAAGCTGTGTTAGAAAGAAAGCAGGCATCGGGGAGATGTCTAGGTTATATATTGGATTACAGGGGGGAATAGTTTCTAAGTATAGGCAAAGTATGAGCCAAGATATGAATAATGAATGAAATATAGGAGGTAGCCGATGAGCACACTATATGGGGTTATGTATTGTAATACTGGTACGAGAAGCCATGAATGATTGGTAGTTATGGGGATGCATTTAACACAGAAAGAAAGTAAAGACGCTACAGTCAATTGAGTAAACAAATTCCTATTTAAAAAAAAATGTAAGGATGAGGTTAGAATATTAGGATTTCAGCAGATAGAGGAGACGTAGAAGAATTGCAGGCAAAGGTTAAAACAAGAGTAGGATCAGTATAGGTTACGGATTATGAACGTTATATGTGAAAGTACACGCTAAATAAGTTAGATTAGCTTAAATTAGTTGTAGCTTTAGTTGTGGCATATGTAAATTTTGCTTACGTCTCAAAATTATACACATGACACAAGGGGGGATGTTGCTGTGTTATTTACAGGTCACGAATTATTACAGCCTTTTAAAGTTGAACATTTTAATTTTGTTAGCAAATAGTACTAGGTTAAAGCGGAATGTTTCAATGTAATTAACGCATAAAAATACTGCTGGCATGTGTTTAATTTCGGTGGGGTCACTGGAGTTTATACGTAGCGTCTTTGTCTTTGCTATGTTGATGTGTAGCCCTGTCTGTTCTGCTGTATTTTTTAGGATATTAATCTTGTCTTGCATGTGTTGTAATTTTTCCGTTATGAGGCATATATCGTCCGCAAATTCGAGATCTTCTAATACTTGCCCAAATCTCCATGTAAGTCCCATGCTATTTTTTATTGATAGTTTCATGATACGATCTACTACAAGGAGGAATAGTATGGGTGATAATGTACAGCCTTGCCTTACGCCACTTTCTATGCTTATTTTGTCTGTCTGTTTCCCATTGTGTACTACTCTTGCCGTATAATCTTCGTATAGTAGCTTTATTATTTTCGTAATTTTATCTGGTATCCATATATTTTGAGGGTGTCCCAAAGAATATCTCTATTGATTTTATCAAAGGCTTTTTCGAAATCAATGAAGCCGAAATGTATTTCTTTTTGACATTCTATGGCTTCTTCGATAATTATCCTCAGCGAACATATACGGTCCACACAGGATCTTCTTGGTCGGAAGCCAGCTTGGTTTGTTCGTAGTTGTCTTTCTACCTCGTTTCTCATTCTTTCTAGTATGATCTGTGTTAATATTTTACTTGTTGTGCTCAGTAGTGTAATAGCCCTCCAGTTTTCACATCTTGTTTTGTCCCCTTTTTTGGTATTTTTATAATTAACTCTTCAGTCCATTCTTTGGGAATTATCTCCTCGTTCCAGATTCTATTGAGTAGTTTGTGTAGAATTTCAGTGTTTAATTTCATTCCTGTCTTGATCAGTTCATTGGGAATGCCGTCTATCCCAGCTGCTTTGCAGTTTTTAAGTTTTTTAATTGAGGTTTCTATTTCTTCCCTTGTTATTTCCTCTGTATTCACGTTTAACCTCTGGTACACTTCTTGTTTATTCAGATCTCCTTTAGTTATATCTTGACTCTTGTATATGTTGTAAAAGTATTCCTTCCATCTATTAAGTATTGATATTTCAGATTTCCGTAATTTTCCGTCTGTGTCACGTATGTGCGACTCCGCTGTTGTTTTTCTCCCCATTAGTTGTCTTGTTGTGTCGTATAGCGTTTTCATGTCATTTTGTGATGCAGCTTTTTCTGCTTTTTTTAAAGTTTCTTCCCATTGTATTCTTCTATCTTTCCTTGCACTTTTCTTAATTTGTTTATTTTTATTCCAATATAATTTTTGTAATTCTACTTTTTCTTCCATTCTTGTTTCTGTTAATATCCTTTGTCTAATATTTTTGCTTTCTTCGATCATGTCCCATGTTTGTTGTGACATCCAGTCTTTGATTGTTTTTACTTTAACTCCAATTATTTCCTCCGTCGTTTCCTTCAAGGCGCTTTTGTATTTGTTCCATAATTCTTCTATAGATATGTCTTTTATTTCTCCCATATTATTATATTTAGCTTCTAGTTTATTCTGATAGTCTTTCTGCATCACTTTGTCCCGCTTTAGCCACTGTATGCTGTATTTCATCCTGCCATGTATTTGTTTGGGTTTTGCCTTTAATCTTATTTTAAATTTGGCCCGAACTAGCATGTGGTCAGAGCCCAAGATTCGTATAGAGTAGGTTGCCTGGTAAGTTTCGACCAATCAGAGCGCTGCATGCGACGCGTCACTCGGAAGAATGAGCGGAGCGGAGTTTAAATATTTCTACAACATTTAGGTACAATAAACTCTTCAAAATAAGCTTTTCTTTCAATCGTTAAATGAGTTGGGTGGTTCTGGTTTTTAAAATGTGTTGAGGCAGGCCAGATAGTAAGTTACAAGAGCTTGTTTGATTTAAATTATACTTAATTCATGTACGTAGGATCTTTTAATTTGAATTATGAAATTTAGGTAATAATAATAATAATAATAATAATAATTTTATTGAGCATTTTTACAGTGGATCATACAAGCAATTCCACTGCACTCAACACACAGAAGACTGCATAAGTGCAATAAGCACTTGTCCGCAATCTGGAGATTGTACATTATAAGTGACTAGTCTAGGTTAAGTGCTGGCACTGCATGGATTGACCGACGTTACTAGCTTATCAGGAGAGCCAACAGTTCCCTCGGGATGTTTTTCACCGCCTCCTGAATTTTCTTTTTGCACGAATAGGACGCTGGGCCCGCCAGTAGTGATTGTCGTAGTTCGGGCGTTAAGGAATTTGCAACTTTTGCGGCGCAATACGTGAAGCGCCTGCGACCAATACTCTTTGAACATCCAGGAACTAGGAATTTTTTGTTGGTGTCGCTCCTCATTATTCTTTCGTCCTCGGCACGATCCGCGATTGAGAGAAGATCTTTGTTAGCGCAATGCTGTAGTGCTGCCACGCAAAATTTTTGCCGTAGGTTTAGAACATCGCTTTCGTCATATAAGAGGTTGGTTGGGTACAGCCTGCCTTTCCATAGCATAACTTTTATTATTCTATTTTGGGTGGTTTGCAGAGCGTTCATTACGTTGTCGCGGGCACCACCCCAGCCTATGATCCCGTAAAACAGTACAGATTCCACTAGTGCATAATATACTGTGCGTAGTTGATCTTTGCTTAGTATGGGCCGGAGTTTGTAGAATATGCAGGACATATATCGCATCTTGCGTAGTATGTATTCGACATAAGGCTAAACATTTTAAATTTAATATAATAAGCACCTAATAAGTAATGCAACGACGTTATTACATAATATAATTTATTAAAGAACGCAAATTAAAAACAGTATGCTTAGGTATACTATGTATTATTACACCTACTAAATTATTGTATATATTTTTTTAAATTTCTTGAGAGCCTTTCTTCTCATTTGCCGGAACTGATTTTGCTAAAATTGTCGCAGTTCTTCTAATTATGTTATTCTTAAATTTAAAATAATTCTTATGAAGCCTTATAAACCGTTTCTCTAACATTTTAACCCATTTTAATCAAGAATTTGAAGATTGAGTGAGACCATCAAATGACAAATCATGCACCCATGACGGCATACTCTATGAATGCTTATTTATGGGATTGGGTTTTCTTGCAAGATACCGAGAATTATAAGTTAGGCCCTCTTCTGATTTCTTTAAAATACTTGCTAGTTAGGCATTCGTTGAAGTTTCAGTATTTGAAGAAACGCTTTTGGTGTCAGAAAATTTATTATTTTCCGTTGATGCCAAGGGTGCTTCGAGCAGCTGCAGTTTATTTATTTTAGCTTGCTTAAAAGCACTGGCGACAAGATATTGCTCGGAGTCTAAGCCCTCATGATGTTAGAAATTGGTGTTTGACTGAACGATGTCTAGTTTTTTTCCTAAGAGTATCATTCTAACTCTGTAAATAGCATCAAGCGGGGAATGGATGATTGTGTCAACCACCTCTAGTCCTTATTATACAAGAGGAAAATAATTTTGAATGCACCGTTAGAATTATACACTATAATACAAAAATGCCTACCTGCGAAAATAAATCCAAATAATCTTGATTTAACCTATGCGTCAAAATGTAAGAGATTTTGTACTTTCGACTAATTTGGTATGCAGTGTTTGCATAGATATGCAGGAAATAATCATTCCTTTTTGGAACATCTGCAAGGATTTTTTCCCATACAATCTAGTTCACTAAATGTTTCTTTGACTTTATTGAGTGTTTCGATTTGCTCTTTCAATCTTTTGCCATAGGGTTGTTTATTGGGAATTTTAGCTTCACACAAATATCTGTAGCAGCGTTGAATGAAATATCGTATTGTGAACCCTCTTGCTATTTCTCCTGAGTTCAATATTGCCTTGGTTTGTTTCTTCAATACAACCCTTACTTGATTCGGAGTTAAAAAATTCGAGTTAAAACTTCAGTCAATTTTGTGGTGAGAGTGATATTGTTATTAGGCGTTTGATTTTTAATTTTGGTTTCCAGCTCAAATACTCAATTTTTTTAATTCGGATATTTTACTTTGCGCTTCTTCCAAACTTTTCTTCTTTTTACAAATAGCCACGGCGCAGTTATTGTCTACCATATTTAAGCTAAGCTAAAATAAAATGTTTTCTACACACAAGTAGGTATATAAATCTCTAGACTTCACACTGCACTGTAATCATAAAACAATACCTGTACGTAGTGCGTCGGTATTCGGTATAGTTCAACAATTAACTCAAATCATAAGAAAATCAAAAAGTTACACTAAAGAACCTGTACAAAACTGTAGAGCCGTATACTAGACAACAGACACGCGTTACAAATCGCCTTCCGAGTGACGTATAAGTAGTGGGGGCATTCACAACTACCACACACTTACCAGGCAACCTACACTATACGAATCTTGGTCAGAGCCAGCGTCTGCTCCTCGCATTGCTCTTACGTCTAGTAAACAGTTTTTGTGTCTTCCGTCTATTGTTACATGGTCTATTTGATTTCCTGTCTCTCCACTGGGTGTTATCCAGGTCAGTTTGTGAATATTTTTGTGCTTGAACAAGCTGCCACCGATTACTAGGTTGTTTACAGCACAGAAATCTATAAACATGTTTCCATTTTCGTTTGTCTCACCTAGGCCTTCCTTTCCCATTATTCTTTCTCTTCCTGTGTTGTCGTTTCCAATCTTTGCATTCAGATCTCCCATAGCATTTTTACGTCATTTCTGTATTTTTTTGTGGAGATCGTCGTATACTTTTTGTAATTTTTCATAGAAGTCTTCTTTATTTTCCTCTGTGTCTACATTTGTGGATGCATGTACATTTATTACAGTTAGGTTGAAGAAACGGGCTTTAAATCTTGCAGTAATGATCCTCTCGGATATTGGTTCCCATTCTAATAGCGAGTGTTTTGCTTCTTTTCCTAGCATTAGTGCCACTCCCAGGTCATGTTTCGCATTTTCTTCTGTTTTTCCCGAATAGATCAGTTTTTTTTTCATCCTGTAGGATAATTTCTCCATATCTCGTCCACCTGGTTTCGCTAAGTCCCAGAATTTCTATTCTATATGTCTCCATTTCTTTTGCTACCTGTTTTGTGGTACTACTCTGGAACATTGTCCTTACATTCCAGCATCCCAGGTATTTTATATTACGTGTGTCAATTTCATTAGTTGCTGTTTTGCTATTCCGCACGGTACGCCCAATTTTTTTCCGATGATCTTTTATTTGCTTCTTTCCTATATATTTTTCGTTATTTCTTCTTAAATCGTTAGTCCTTAATTCATAGCAGTTTTCGTCTTCTTTTTGTTCCTCGCGGTTATTGGTTCTTAGTAGTTTTTTGTCGCCTTTCGTATTTGTTCACTCTCCTTTTGGCTTTCATCTTGGGGAGAGCGTTGGCTTATAGTTCTGCCATTGTTCTTGTTTTCCTCCTTTGGATAGCTGTTCGTATGTGTAATTAATCCCTTGGATGTTTAATTTATTGTAGTTAAGAAAAGCCCTTTGTCCGTTCTGTCTTGCTTCTCACAGATGTTCTATTAGGGATTTCCGTTGTTCCCTCACTTTTTTAGTAAAGTCTTCCGTAATTCTTACATGTGAATTTTTCGAGTCCTTGAGATTCCTAGCAGCTTTTATAATCTCGAGTTTTTGTTCCAAGTTGTTAGTTCGCAAAGTATTGGCCTTGTTCGTGTAGCTTCAAAATTTCCCAGTCTTCGTATTTCCTGCGTTTCCGTCTCTAAGTTTATCGGTGCATTGGTATCTCTCAGCACTATTCTAACTTTTTCTTTTAGTTCCAGGTCTGCCTCATTTTCAGAATCTTGTATTCCTTGGATTATAATTTTCTTCTTTCTGATTTCTTTTTCTAGACGCTCTAGTCTACTCTCTTGTTCTTTTATTGTTTCTTTCAATTTTCTATTTTCCTGTCGGATTTCAGCGTTCTCATTTGCATTTTTTTTAGTTCTTGATATTTATCAAATTTTTCTTCTATGCGTTCAGACCTCTTGTCCATATTATCTAGCTTTTGTTTGATCTCTTCCAACATACGCTGCATTTTATACGGTTGTATTTTGGTTTATACGGTTCGATCTACGGCATTAGTTCCAATACGCATAAGCAAAAATTAGCTATTCGGTCAAATGATCCTACAAAATGGATTCCGTATGCAAGTTCGCGGTATGTGACTTTTAATACAAAGTAAAATTATCAAAGTTCGTACAGGTATTTATTTGATTTTACGCGGTGTGGCAGCAATAAACATCTTTTGTTTTCAGGCAATTAATTGGTTATGACGTCAAAAAAGACCTTCTGGCGGAAATTAGCAATTGTTTCAGACGCGTCCGGTTTCACCCTCGCATAACTTCAAATAATGGAATCCGTTTGTTTTCCGAGCTGCACCTCTTATATAGCCGCGGAAATGCTTGGATCTTCTTAAGTAATGTCTCCTCTTACATACACGTAATTTTCACGGGCCTAACGTAGATACTTTTAGGTGAAATTTGTACTTTATTGTATTCGAACTGCCTCGGGAACTCTGGGGTGACGCCGTTGAGATTCCTTCGCTGCTACGGGCCCCCTCGTGGTGAAACCCCTTGGAGAGGTTGTTACAGGGCTGCTCTACGTCCTGAAATCTTCCCCTCTAGGCTGCGATGATTCCCTTGGCTACAAGCAGATATCGAAATCTTGAGCTGAATCGGCTGCTAGCTTCTCGGAAAGGGCCCCCTCCTGAAATTTCTAATTTTTTGTGTCGGAAACACCCACAAACGATACCACACCTGCTGGGATATGCACTTATTGAAATGGTATACTTTTTAGGTTTAAAAATGCTCGTTTATTATATTAAAATGCAATTTAAAGTAGAACACAATTTACAATGTCATTTCTTATAATTTATTCATTTTCTCCCTAGATCCATTATAAACAAGTGCTAATCTAATATTAATACAAACGGAAATTAACCAAGTTCAATTCAATTACATTTTGAAATAAATCTGCTTATAAATTATTATATTTACAAATTTCTTATATCTAAAATATTGTCTACATTTTTAATTATTAAAATGTTTCTGCGCCACTACACGTTTTATTAATTGCTTTGCTTTGTTCACACGCGTAATTGCACTGATTAATTTATTTAGAGTTCACTTCTTGCACAATTGTTTTTCGATGTCCATCTGTTTGCTTTTCACTCGTTTGATGTTTCTCACAATTGCTATTTTATGCCTTTATGCCTGCTTTCTTAATTGCTCGTTGCAACATTAATTATTTTTCTGGCTTCTTATACCTTTTTTTAGAACCGTCACAAAATTTCACTGATAATGGAAACAGAGGCGAATATAGTAGCTACTATTTACGACCAAGGTTCTACTAATCAAGCTGCTATAAATACCCTTTTAAACGAAACAAACGACACTGTTATAAACAATGCAGAAAATAGGTACCAAGGATAGGTATCTGATCGACAATAAAGAAGTTTTGTTCATTTATATGTTTTTCTCACTTAATGAAGGGTATAAAGAATAACTTGCAGATCAAAAACTGTATTCAAGTCTGTGGTCACGCTGTAGGAATTGCAATGAGTGTTCGTGCAAGGAATAGTCATTAGTAGAGCGCGGATTCTAGGGCAATTGCCTAATTGCCATTTTTTTAGGCCCATGTATGGGACTACGACTGAAATTTGTTTCATACAAAGACAAATTTTTTAATGCATATGTATTAAAGCCTAAATGCCTAAAATGTGAAATAACGCCTAAGCAACGGTTTATACTGCCTAAAATAGGCTTTGGTTGTTTTTCGAATTTTAGTGGTTCAGAAACCTTATCCACTTTCATGAAAGTGCTTTTTGTTTGAGCGATGTGATTTCTTTTTATCTCAAAAGCCCTGTCCAAGCATGAAGAATTTTTGAAACAAAGTCCATGAACGTGAGGTTTTAAGTATTTTTTTGTTGGAATGCGTTTATGAATGGTTTTGAGTGAATCTACAAGAGTTTCTACACGACCACAACGCTCGAGCGAAGTATTTGAACACATCCTGCCGAAGCCGTTATTTGTCAACAATCCCGATCGGGATTCATCTTGTCTGTGAAACAGTTCGCCAGCAAAATGAAGATGTTAATATTTTAATTAGCAGTGCAGCTTGCAATAAATTTAAGAATGTACTTTTTAAAAATCCTGGATATAAGAGTGTACACCAATTTAAGAAATTATTGAGTGGCGATGTAGCAGAAATAGAAAATGTTGATATAAACTGGAGCATGTACATTTTGTACAAATACGCACCTATTACATCTTGCGATGTAGTGTGTTCATTTTCGATGCTGCAAAATGTGTTTACTGAGAAGCGAAGTGGCAAATGCTCGGTATTTTTAATATTGTACTTATATTATCATCAACTACCACATACATATTATATATTATTAAATTATCATTATTTTATTAGTTAGCATTTTTCCGCCATTTACTTTTTGCTTATTCCATAGCATCTATTATTTGTTATTTGAATGTTTAAGCTTTACAATTAATAAAAATTAATACCTACAACATTTTTAGCCAATCGTTTTAAGTTCAAAAAATCAAAACAGTATTCTGTGCCCAATTTAGGCCATACAGCCTAAATTGCTTACTTTAGGCTTTTAGTGCCTAAACCTGGCATTTTTGTGGCCTGAATAAGGAGCCTATTTTAACTTTTTAACGGCCTAAAATCCGCGCCCTAGTCATTAGTTAAACCCCATCTCACGGTTTTACCTTTATCCAAAAGCCATTGATACAGCAGATTTCCTGTTAGTTTTCTATCATCTATTAATCTATTTGATAGTGCCAATGGTACCAGAATTTACTTTCCTCATAGTAAAGAGCTTCGAAGTTCAAAGCAGGTTTCGTTTTCGAAGTCTTGCCTTCCTATCCTAAACTCGGTGTATTTTACTTCAGCTGATTCCGGCCATTCTAAGAAATTGATAGCTGCGTCTTTGGTTTTTCTCTTGACATGGCCTGATAGATTTATGGACATTTTTTCCAAGGCTTTTGAAACAAGAATCTATTGAAAATTATTGCTGCTGTACTCGGAGCCATAGTTTCCGAAATATCAGTTCCACATGTTCTTCTTTCATCACTGCCAATAAAGCTCTTTTTAATCAATAATTTTGAATCACCAAATTCTGCTGGTTCAAGTTGTAGAGAAGACGAATTTGTGGGTGTTATAGACACATTAACATCTTTTAACGCCTAAAGGTACCATATGGAGCCGCCGGTCAGGTCTACAATGACGTGCTTGGTGGCGCTGCATGTTGTGATCTTCCTCAGATTAGTTTCATGTATTTGCATCAGGAAGGTTTAAAAAGTGCTATAGTGATTAATTAGTGGGCAACCATTGTTTTTTAAGTGTCCAGTGGGTGTATGAAAACGACCGTTGGTCGGGAAATTTAAAATATCGACAACAATTTTGTGTAAGTTATATTATGGATTAGTGTATTATTATGCTTGAATTTTGAATTTGGTATTATGTAAGTGAAACGTAAGACTGTTGATTTACATATAATACGTTACAACTTATATTGTGCTTGGTTTCATATCTTGAAGCGAAAATCGCCGTTCCCATATGGGCGCTTTAGGGGGTAACATACTTGTGACTTACTTATTGACTAAATATTTTATTTCAGCGGAATTACACTTCATGAAGCATTATATATTGCTTATGATGAGGATTATTCGACGGATATATTTATTGAGCCTCCTGAGAGCAATATTCTCACAGATGAAGACTCTGCAGATGAGAATGAAGGGGGTTTAGCAGATAATCTAAATCGCAAGCAAGTATCTGCTCCTGCGAGATTGTATTTGTTAATAAAGATGATGCTGATAGAGAAGTAGATCATGATGATGCTGATATAGAGGAAAGACCAATACAAAGTACTAGTTATCATGCACTGACTGTGGCTTATAAATCAGACACACCCAAATATATTCAAGGAGACTTGCAAACTCCGAATAACGAGAGAGAAATAGGAGATTATATGAAATACAGATCCATGAGCTGCGTGGAAATGTTTGAGTTATTCTTCACTCATGATTTTCTACAAAATATAATAATGGAAACTAGGAACACTATGCCTTGTTCAAAAATAGCTCTGATCCAAACGTGACCATCGAGGAAATGAAAGTGTTCATTGGTATACTTATATTGAGTGGAATAAATACTTTACCAACAAAAAGGAGTTACTGGGAAAATTCCAGCGATGTAACAAATATGATATCGGAAGCTATGAGGCGTGATAGATTTTTACAGATTTGCCGGTTTATCCCTTTTACAAATAATAATAACATTGATGGATCGGATAAAATGTACAAATTACGATCGTTGACAGATGCAATGAAAATAACATTTCTAGAAAATTTCATCCCAGAGCAGAACCTTTCATACGATGAGTGGATGATTCGATACTTTGGACGACACGGGTGTAAACAGTTTATTCGTGGAAGGCCAATCAGATTTGGGTACAAAGTATGGTGTTTGAATGCTCCCAGTGGATATTTAATAAATTTCGAGATATGTCAAGGGAAAAATCCAAGATCAAATACAAATTACGAAGCAGTATTCGGTAAACCCGCTGCACCTGCCATGTTAAAACATGGCGGGTAGAGGTGTTGTATGTGCAGAGCGCTCCCAGAAAATTGTTCGTTACGCTGATGTTATCGAGTGTACATCGCTGTGTAAAAGATCATATCACATAAATTGTGTGCAGATTAGTGTGGAACAATTTACAGCAATGAACGACTCTAATAAAGCAATCAAAGAATGGAAATGCTCTAAGTGTATGCTTGAAGACTCCTTGGAGGTCACTAAAGGCGATAAACAATCGCAAAGTGTGTTGCATACATAAATCGAAGCTAAATTAATATTTATTTGCAAACAACTTGAAATTTTACCGACGCTTACTGTAAATGCACAAAATCTATCAGAAAAAGTTTGCAGTATCACGGGTCAACTGGAAAAAATGCAGGGTTATATATTTTAGTTCGTAATAAGCATTCATTTAATTCGATAATTTTTAATACTAAACCGGAAGAAAAGTATTTTGAATGTTCAGCAATTTCTAACGAAAATATGGTAATAATTTGTGTATATGTAACACCTGACAGTGATAAAAATTTATTTCTTGAAGAGGTGTTCGATTTATTTTTTGAGATTAAGAATCATCGCAATATTTAAGTGTGTGGCAACTTTAACCTTGATTTGCTTACAAACTCTGCCTATAAAACCGAATTTTTATCAACAGTAATATAATAATAATAATAATAATAATAATATGCCTTTATTTCTAATAAATATATATATATATATATATATATATACAGAGATACATATCCCAAGTGCATTAAAATAGCCGATTAAATTTTGACTTTTTCTGTCAGAATGTTTTGCAAAGATATTTGTCAAGTAAATTTGCCGCTCAACAAGAATCCCGAGTGCGAAGCACGAGGGATTTTGGGGCGGAAAATTTACGAGATATATTTCTTCAGAGCAAAACATTCTGACAGAAAATCGTAAAAATGTATTCAGGCTAGTTTACATGCACGCGGGATGTTCGGCGTGATTATTTCCTGAATAAATAAATAAAATTCAGTTCGTAAAGCACTTTTAATAACCATGTTAAAATTATGCACAAGCGATTAAATTTTAACACATATTTAACCGCGGTTAAATTTTAATGTTTGAATTTTTGTCATTGTTAAACTGACAGAAACCATAGTGATTACGCATTATTATGGATGAAGGAAATAATCAATACTAAATAGCATAAAACACTGCTGGAACCTGTGGTTGAAAATATCACAAATTCGTTAAAACCCCTCACCACACATATATTTAACAACTGCTAAATACGTATTTCGACAGCCACGCTGTCATCCTCGGTAGCAACGATGTACTCGTGACCAAATCACAATGGAAGTGGGCGATGTGCGCTCAGTTTACATCTTTTATACTGTCTGACCCAGAGGAGTGGCCGAGGGCCAATGAACTTGGCCGACTGTCAATGTAACTTCAGCAAATCATATAAGGACGGAGGACGGTATTGGTCCGCCATCTTTGTTCAAAAGTTTATTATCTCGGTTCGTAAAAATGGTCAAGCTTTCAAAAGAATTTAGTTGCTTTGTTGAAGTTAACGCTTTTACAATTTTTAGGGTAGTCGTCCTCTTTTATACTATGACCCATTTCGTAAATATGTTGAGCAATACTCGATTTTTCAAATCTGTTGAATCTAAAATGAGATAAATGCTCTTTAAACCTAGTACCAAAATTACGAGTGTTTGCCCAATATATTTAGAATCACAATGGGAACATTTAATTTCGTAAATTCCAGATCTCTCTAAAGTCCTTAGTTTGTCTTATGGATTTCCCAACAAATTTCTAATATTGTTGTTTGAACCATGCACAACTTTATGGCCCGATTGTTTAAAATGTTTCTAGGTCCTCTCTAGCCGGGTGAAGTGGAATTTCCTCAATTAATAGAGGCAATAGATTGGCTATGAGTTGTCACTTACTCATGACGTAAATACAAAAATACAGGGTGTTCAAAAGGAATGGGACACCGATTAGCTATGGATTCCTTACGTCATAATAAATCGATTAAACCTATTATACCTTAGCACAAAAGCCTTTCAGTAAGAAGTTATAGGGCCTTAAAGTTCAATTTTTTATTTTTTTTGTTAATTTCCACAAATGTAGAGATGTCGATTTGAATTTTGGTATACATACTTACTATTATGTAGTGCACCAATAGGAAACATTTCATAAATTAGACTTGACCGTAAAGGCACTTTACCCATCTTTCAAAACCTTTTTTTTTTAAACTTCGTTATCTATAACATTTTCTAAAATTTTAGGTTATTATCTGAGAGAGAATTAAAATACACAAAAATATTGTGCTCTTAGTTCATAAGCGTAAGAGCAACCGTTTACCCGTCATTAAGACGTGTAAGTATAAGGTAGCCATGATCACAAAAATAATGGGTAATGATTGTAATCTATCATAATAAACAACAGCACGAAATCAAATAATGACGTTGGTGATATCAGGTTTTTGTCTTTTGTGCTTACGAAAATGCTGCGACATAACGAACCTTTTAGCATTGGAGAATTCGTTATGTAACCGTATTTTCTGAACATAACAAAAATTCTTATGTCACTAATGTCATTAATTGATTTATCATTGTTTTTTTACTAGATGGACCATTGTTTTTGTGATCATGGCTACTTGATAATTGCACGTCTTAATGACTACCAAAACTTTTGACAGGCATTTTAAGGTAGTGTTGCTGTTAGGCTTAAGAACTAAGAGTACATTATTTTTACACTTTTTAATTCTCTTTCAGATAATAACCTAAAATTTTAAAAAATGTTACAGATAACGAAGTTAGAGTTAAAAAAAGTTGTTAAAGGTAGGTAAAGTGCCTCTTACAGACAAGTCTAATTATGAAAAAAAAAAATTATTAGTTCATTACATAATAGTAAGCATGTATACCAAAATTCAAATTGATATCTGGGGCCTGGACACAACCCCCACTGTCCATAACGCCACCATGTCCATAACCTCCACCGTGTCCATAACCCCCACCGTCGGGTTTGTTCGTAATTTAAACTGTGCCCATAACCCCCACCGTCGGTTTGGTCCATAACCTCCACCGTGTCCATAACGCCCACTGACGATTTGGTCCATAACCTCCACCGTGTCCATAACGCCCATCGACGATCTGGGCCATAACCTCCGCCGTGTCCATAACCCCACCGTCGGATGTGTTCGTAATGTCAACAGTGTCCATAACCCCCACCGACGATTTGGGCCATAACGCCCACCGTGCCCATAACCTCCACCGTCCATAACCCCCACCTCGTCCATAACCTCCACCGTCGGCTTTGTTCGTAAGTTTTCAGAGTTTAAAAATGAACTTGAAACATTGCTAGACGGATCGGCAAAATGCCAGAGCATACCTATAATATTAACGAAACCGTTCGTTTGGATTTTCCTATTTTGTAAAGACAAACGCTATCTAATACAGTGACCGCCAAAAAGTAAGTTATATACGGGAAAATTATTTATTATTGGTTTCTGAAAAAATGTCATTCTTGATAAAAGTTTGTGCATCTTCTGGAAGTCGTTTTACGATTGTTCTATTTGTCAAATGACTTAGGGTGTGGCGCGAAATTTAAATAATCTGAAAAAAAATCCTACTGATGGATAAGATGAGAACTGAGCCGCCACTGGCGTATGTCGTACTGCTATTATGTTAGGGATCGAACTGGAACATTTATCAAAGCTTTTTTGTGAAGAAAACCAGTTTATTTACATACTTATATATTTATTTATTTTTAATTTCTTGGCATAAAAGAGAACACAGACCAAGTCTTAAATTTGTCGGCCAAAACAATTAGGTCTGCAAAAATATATAATTATCTAAAAATTAAGAGAGTAAAAATAAACAATAATAATTACTTAGTACAAGTGTTTGAGATGAATTTCATCCGTAACTAGCTACACAGTCAGAAAAAGAAGAATATAGCTACAGGTTACATTATTATTAATTAAAGGTAATTAACTACTACCTAAATCTAAAAAATATATTATATATATATAACACACAAAATTTACAGAACATTAAAGTATAAATTAAAGGTAAACCTTAAATGGTTCTGTAATTACGTAAGTCCGACAGATCGAACACCTCGAATCTACTGTAGCAGGATTATTAACATTATTATTAACTAAATGTAATTAATTACTACCTAAATGTAAAAACATATACCGTGTGTCCACAGGGTTTCGCACCATGGAATCAGAGCAACGTTAATTTATCCCAAAGATCAGCTCTTGCTTTTCCGAAAACAGCTTAATGACAAACCTATTATATTTATTTTTCTATGGGCAATACGATTAGTCGTATTCAACTTGACGTATGGTGTCAAATTCGACGCTAGCAGGTTAGGTTTTGCGTCAGTTTTGACACATACTCACGCAAAACCCAACCTGCTAACCTCAAATTTGACATAGACTTACAGTACCACCAACATACTATTCATCGTTGTATAGCCATGGCCATTCAGAAACGTTCGAAGGCACTTTATTTGTTACTTGCAAATTCAATTTTAATGGTCCAATGCTTAGCAACCGTTTGACTATCAATTGCCACTGGAAGAGTAGATCTTTAGAATAAACTATCATCACTCCAGCGCCATGGTGCGTAGTCTCGTGGACGCACGGTATATAATATACAAAATTTACAGAATAATTCATATTTACGTAAGTCTGACAGACGTAAAATCTAATTCTAAAAATATACATATTACATAATATATACAAAATTTACAGAATCATTAAAATTTGAATTAACCCTGTAGTGGTCGCGCCAAGTCTCACAGACCCGATAAATACGTTATTGAGTGGGAATTTGTTAAAGGGGGTATAAGAGTGTTTGTTGTGCGTTTGGTACCTTTTAATTTTTAGACTTGGTTGCCTCCCGATAACCGGCATAAGCACAGTTGTTAGTGTTCGTGAGTTATTTGGAAAATAGTCTGTGAGACTTGGCGCGACCATTTACGTTTGTGAAATTGTTTTGCGTTCTTGATTTTTTTACATTAAATGTAGCTGCAATGAACTCACAAATAATTTATGTTACAAACAACATCGACGTTAGTATAAGGCGATAATGTATACAAGAATTAGCTTTGATTCTAACAAATGACCAATTACATCGGCGATAACTACTCAATAGTTTTCCCTCGGAAATCCATCTAAGAAGAGAAGAAATAGCTGGAACCTCTTCAGACCATCTAGTAAATGACCCTAATAACCCCACAATTAAAAAACGAGCTTTTATTTGAAATCGGCAGTGAAGTACGCCGAAATCGTCATTAAAATACGAGAAATCGGCAGTGAAGTATTCCATTGTTTTACGACTTTTTTGTAGATGGCGAGGCGACAGATAATCGTCAATCGACCGAACATAACCTACAGAAGTTGGTTAAAATGTTGTAATTTCACGATTTGTCGATTTCAAATAAAACATAGTGTACACCTCGGCACTGAAGTTCCTTTTTATCACTCATGTGGTTTATTTGCTTTGCCCTACGGGCCTCTGCAACTAAATCCACATTCGTGACAAAAAGGTATACTTCAGTGCCTTGGTATACAAACCTACTATTTTCCAAAAAAATAGCAAAAAAATTTTGTTTTGTAAAAATAAATTGTGTTTATCGCATGCAGGGCTTTTGTGCACTACTTGTGCATTCTTGAACCAAAATGACGAAAATTAATTGTTTTGTTCTACCTCTTAGCATTAAAAACATTGTTCTGCCCATAAATGTATATAGAAAATTAAAATCTTGAAATTCATCAGAGGCTGTGTTTACTATTATGAAGTTAGCATGATCTACAAAAACCTTTAAAACTGAAACTGAAATATAACTGAAAATCTTGGTAATAGTAAATAAACATCTCATATTAAAACTTATTGTCATACACCTGACCGGCAAAATTAACGCATATATTTTTTTTAATAATATTTTATTGAAAAATGCCCATTTAACACTAATACATGTCTGTAAGACCAAAGAAAAGAGCTTGGAGAACAAAACTCTCTAACGAATTCCCCAGTAGCCTCCACATTCTACAGTGTGTTTCAGTTTCTGAAAATTTTAATAAATATGAATTATCACATCGAGAACAAAGGAAACCCGTGTAATTAATTTTGCTTGCCTCAATATCTTGTATGTCCTCCTCGAGCTTGGATCACGTCTTGAAGACGTCGCGGCATACTGCTGTGTTTACTATTATGAAGTTAGCATGATCTACAAAAACCTTTAAAACTGAAACTGAAATATAACTGAAAATCTTGGTAATAGTAAATAAACATCTCATATTAAAACTTATTGTCATATAAATGGTTCTTAATTTTTTGGTTTGAGAAACTTGGCGCGACCAGCCGTGTCATGAAATTGGGCGCGACCACTGCAGGGTTAAAGGTAAACCCTAAGTGGTTCTGTGATTATGTAGGTCCGACAGATCGGGTACCTTAAATCCACTGTAGCAGGATTGTTTTCAAACAAAATGAGCAGCTGCTTGCTTTTAATATAAGGCAATGAAATTTGGCATACGGGTTAGTACTAGTAAGTCCTACTATCTCTAACAGCCTTCACATAAAATTATTTAACCCAGGGATGTCCTTGGTTATTTTTATTGATTACTATTATAATCTTGGTTTGTTTTACCAATTTCAGTCTGTAATATGAGTCTTCGATAAAAGATGCATAAAAATGGTATTCTTGATTTTTTTTGTAATTTTCTGCTTCAAAAAGATATAAAAAACCTTTTTTTTGTTTTATACTGATTTATTAACTTTCGGTTCAGAAAACTGAAAGATAATATTGACAACAACTTACTAATAACAAAACTTAATTATTACAGTTCTTAAACAATAATGGTTGTCCAAATGAATATTGCGAAAACAAATTGCCAACAAAAAAATGATCAACAGTTATTGTTTAAGAACTGCAATATTACGTTTTGCAATTAGTTAGCCCTTAGTTGTTATCAATTATCCTTCAGTTTTGTGAACCGAAAGTTAATAAATGTGTTTGATATAATTTTGACGTAGAAAATTATTTTAATCGATTTTTTCTGTAAAATAGCTAGCCATACAGAAAAAATCAAGAACACCCACCATCCGTATGCATTCTTTATCGCAGAATGATATTATGGAGTCAAATTGGTAAAACAATTGAAGATTATAAAAATCTACAAGGGAAATAAACCAGCCCCCCCCCCCTGTTTGTGACACCCTGGTTTAAATAATTTTGTACGGAGGCTGTTCGACCGTAGCACTTACTACTACAACTAAGGTCCCGGGTGGTGTAGCTTGAACAAGTGTCCACGTTCGATCAGTAGAGTTAAGCAACGCTCTTTCTGGTCAGAACTTGGATGGGAGTTCCACGGCTGCTTCGCTCGGCGCCTCGTGGTGCGGTTGCCACGGAAATAGTTGGTCCCGGATGTCATAATAACATCATGACAGTCGTTAGTGTGGTTGGAAGTCCCCATAAATGTACAGCGACGCCTATAACTGGCCTAACGGCTGTTGGCCGAGCACGACATAAATAAATAAACCCGTATGCCAAATTTCACTGCCTGAGAAAAGAATTAAAATTTAAAGTTCATCCATATTGATCTAGTTTATATTATACACCCTGTATACTAATCGGACTCTCATTCCACGGACGTTTTTTGTTTATTTTGGAATCATAATTTTTTAAAGCGGTTTTGAGAGCACCTACAGGAGCACTAAATATTGTAACACCAGTTTTTACTAACTGTAATACGTTCCATTTTAGAACAGGCACACTTAAATTTTTTTTATTAAAATTAAAGTGATGATTATTTCAGTGGAAGCTTTTCAAACGGACGAAGTTCAGCCGGAAAATCCATTCAGGGGCATCGGATACGATGACGGTAAGTACTCTATTACAGAAATATATTCAGAATGTTTTGAAAATCTAATGACAACACTTACATTTTCAGAAGCAGACGAGAACCTGCCCCCCGGAGAAGGTAAAGAGTCTTACCTTCTCCGCTGCCCCCAAGCGACGCTTGTGTCATATGTAGCAGTCGGAGGCGCAACTATGTTTTGTCGAATTGCGGCCATCTACTGTGCGGGTATTGCACAACGCAGGCATACAATCCTGCTACAGTGGATTCAAGGTACCCGATCTGTCGGACCTACATAATCACAGAACCACTTAGGGTTTACCTTTAACCCTGCAGTGGTCGCGTCCAATTTCATGACACGGCTGGTCGCGCCAATTCTCTCAAACCAAAAAATTAAAAACCATTTATACACTGACCGGCAAAATTAACGCATATTTTTTTTAATGCAGTTTTTTGTCAATAAAAGGTAATGCTACAACTTTTGTATCTACAAATTGCGAACAAATATATTTAATGATCAAGTGGTTAGCTGACAAAATTGTTTTTGTCATTTAAAAACAATTCTCATACTGTTTTGTATACTGTCAAAGAATACTTTCAAAAATCACGTTTTTCTGTGCGTCAATTTGCATTGCTTTTGTTTATCGGAAAGACTCAGTTTTAAGTTCCTTCGCTATTTTAAGTCTGCTTTTGTTTTTGTTTCCTTCTTATCGGTTGTTTTGAATTATGCCAGTGCTAAGTCGCGATAATGCACTTAGAGCAAGAGTGTTGTTGGAAGAAGGAAGAAAGCAAAATGATGTTGCATTACAGCTAGGAGTTAATCAGTCTACAATTTCTCGACTTCAAAGACGACTTAGAGAGACTGGAAATGTCGGTAGAAGGGCAAGGTCGCAAGCCCGCTTCATCGGCTGTAGATGACCGTTTCTTGCTATTAAGTTCTTTACGGAATTGCACTTTTACAGCTCCAGAACTCCAAAACAACCTTGAGATCACAAGAGGGATAAGAATAAGTGAGAGAACAGTGAGGAGAAGGTTAGCAGAAGGTAACCTTCACGCTAGACGCCCTGCAATGTGTCCCATTCTGTCCAGACGGCATCGGACGACTCGATTAGCTTTCGCTCGTCAGTATGTAAACTGGAGAATAATGGCTCAATAATGATTTGGGGGGGCATTTCTTTGAGTGGTTCTACAGACCTGGTTATGTTTGATAGACCAAGTGTAACAGCACATTCGTATATCGAAGATATTCTGCAAGACCATGTAGTACCGTTTGCATTTGGTATCGGCGACGATTTCTTATTAATGCAGGATAATGCTCGCGCACATGTTGCTCAGATTACTAGGGACTACTTAAATGCTGTTGGAATTAACACATTAGATTGGCCAGCCTGTAGCCCCGACTTAAATCCCATAGAGCATCTATGGGATCAGCTCAAGTGGCGATTGCATGCTCGAAGACCACGGCCTGCTTCGTTAAATGAGCTATGTCAGTTCCTGCAAGAAGAGTGAGAGAATCTGCAGCAAGATTTTATCAGGAATCTTATTGGCAGTATGCCGCGACGTCTTCAAGCCGTGATCCAAGCTCGAGGAGGACATACAAGATATTGAGGCAAGCAAAATTAATTACACGGGTTTCCTTTGTTCTCGATGTGATAATTCATATTTATTAAAATTTTCAGAAACTGAAACACACTGTAGAATGTGGAGGCTACTGGGGAATTCGTTAGAGAGTTTTGTTCTCCAAGCTCTTTTCTTTGGTCTTACAGACATGTATTAGTGTTAAATGGGCATTTTTCAATAAAATATTATTAAAAAAAATATATGCGTTAATTTTGCCGGTCAGTGTATGACAATAAGTTTTAATATGAGATGTTTATTTACTATTACCAAGATTTTCAGTTATATTTCAGTTTCAGTTTTAAAGGTTTTTGTAGATCATGCTAACTTCATAATAGTAAACACAGCCTCTGATGAATTTCAAGATTTTAATTTTCTATATACATTTATGGGCAGAACAATGTTTTTAATGCTAAGAGGTAGAACAAAACAATTAATTTTCGTCATTTTGGTTCAAGAATGCACAAGTAGTGCACAAAAGCCCTGCATGCGATAAACACAATTTATTTTTACAAAACAAAATTTTTTTTGCTATTTTTTTGGAAAATAGTAGTTTGTATACCAAGGCACTGAAGTATACCTTTTTGTCACGAATGTGGATTTAGTTGCAGAGGCCCGTAGGGCCAAAGCAAATAAACCACATGAGTGATAAAAAGGAACTTCAGTGCCGAGGTGTACACTATGTTTTATTTGAAATCGACAAATCGTGAAATTACAACATTTTAACCAACTTTTGTAGGTTATGTTCGGTCGATTGACGATTATCTGCCGCCTCGCCATCTACAAAAAAGTCGTAAAACAATGGATTACTTCACTGCCGATTTCTCGTATTTTAATGACGATTTCGGCGTACTTCACTGCCGATTTCAAATAAAAGCTCGTTTTTTAATTGTGGGGTTATTAGGGTCATTTACTAGATGGTCTGAAGAGGTTCCAGCTATTTCTTCTCTTCTTAGATGGATTTCCGAGGGAAAACTATTGAGTAGTTATCGCCGATGTAATTGGTCATTTGTTAGAATCAAAGCTAATTCTTGTATACATTATCGCCTTAGTATACTAATGTC
Organism: Agriotes lineatus; assembly: GCA_940337035.1. Classification (NCBI taxonomy): domain Eukaryota; kingdom Metazoa; phylum Arthropoda; class Insecta; order Coleoptera; family Elateridae; genus Agriotes; species Agriotes lineatus. The sequence continues at coordinate 43,278,113 of OW679196.1, read as the reverse complement.
GATGTTGTTTGCAACATAAATTATTTGTGAGTTCATTGCAGCTACATTTAATGTAAAAAAAATCAAGAACGCAAAACAATTTCACAAACGTAAATGGTCGCGCCAAGTCTCACAGACTTTTTTCCAAATAACTCACGAACACTAACAACTGTGCTTATGCCGGTTATCGGGAGGCAACCAAGTCTAAAAATTAAAAGGTACCAAAAC
>OW679196.1:43091954-43277806 GCA_940337035.1 Agriotes lineatus | reverse complement strand
GGCACTTGTTACATAATATGTAACTATTTCATAGATATCACAATAAAATAGTTTAGAGCTTTACACCGATATTCATAATCATCAGTCATGCTTTAGTCGGGACTATTTGTCATGGCAACCAGCTCCATCTCTCTCGTAAGCATTAATACTGCATTTATGCAGGGGCGTCTTCAGCGGTGATGCAAGGGGTGCACGGTACCCGGGCGGCAGGGCTTAGTGGGCTAGGCTTTGGCTACATAACTATTTTTTAAATTCGAAATAGAGTTCCCCTCTAACGTTATTGGTGAAGACTAAGCGTCGCAATCAATAAGATAGCATGACCGCGTCACGTCACGGGCAGCAAAATGAACGGGTAGATTTTAGAACTAATCATTCGGATATAAATGCAGCCTATTTAAATAGAGATCTTATCAACCTCTCTAAAAGCTACCCCATCTTCAGCTGATGTTTTGAAATATTTGTTTAAAAGCAACTTAATTAACACATTCCCGGGCTTATCGATTGCTGTATGCATTTCTTTAACAGTACCTGTCACTGTTGCTGAGGATGAAAGATTATTTTCCAAAATTAAAAATTATAAAAAATTGTTTAAATATGACACAAGTAATCTATTTTTGCACTTTTAAAATCCAATTGTAAATAAAAAAATTACAGAAAAATATATGTTGAACGTCTTTAGTAAAAAAAAGCACGTTGCAAACAAAAAGCCTCTGCTAAGTTGAAGAACGTTCAAAATAGGTAATGTACAAAATAGGTAAAAATATTCTAATGTTTCTAGTAATAGTTAAACGGCAAGAGAAAACACTTTGTAATGCGAATACATTAATTCGAACACGTGCTCTCAGGCGTAATCCGACAACTCGGCTAAATTCAACTGCCTGACGACTTGCTTATTATTGCATTTTGAAGAACACGGTAACGACAGGAAGGATGGCGGACGAACTACGCCCGATCAGTACTTATGAAAACGTGACACAGGCAGGAACCTAGGTAAGCACAACACGTGTTTGTATACCGGGTATTGCAAAAATGATATGTTATGTTATCAAGGCAAACGTCATGAGCAGAAAAAAATGCTTTGTGTTATTTTTTGAAAATATGGTAGTCTAAAGATTGGTTCTTAATTTCTTTAATATTCAGTATTATGATGAAAAAAATACACACTTACAGCTAGAAACACTTATAAATAAATTTTCCAAAAAACTAAAAGAAACTCAAGAATTTTAAAAATTTAAAGTTTAATAATATAACGATTATTTTTATTATTTCCTTACTCAGAAAGTGCCTATTAATAACATAATATGGAGTTAACCCGTCATTCTTGCACCACTCTGTATAAGGACAATACGGTAAAATATCTTGGGATTAAAAATCAAGAAAAGTTGATTTTGGTTTTGGAAAAGTAACAAATATTAATTTCAATATTGTAATTGATATTTTAATGTTATCAGATTATGAGATTAATAATAAATAAAAGTGGTTGGTTTAAATTAAGAATCTTTCTCTATTTAGCTTCACTAAACTCAAATCACTTACCATCCCTAACCACTTAACTCACAATCCAGAAGGCCGGCATACGAAACTTTGCATCCCGGCAGCAAGTATACTAGAGACGCACCTGGATTTATGTTTACTTTAATCACGCGTTATTATCCATTCACAAAACTCATGAACTGTCAATGTCAAATTTTTCAAATATTTGCTGAGTGTACCTGGAAATTACAGTTTTTTGGGAATGTACTTGGGATCTAGTGATTTCTAGTAATATTTAAAGTTAAGGTTATTTTACATGTGTCAAAAGTCAAAACTATTTTCTTCTAGTTATTCTTTGTAATAATCAACTATAGTCTTTTTTTTCTTTTCCAATAATAAAACCCTTTTTCGTTTTTGTTCCATTGCAATTGAAGTCTATGCACAAAAATTAAAGAAATTAGGAGATTATTTATTTTACAAGAAAGTGTAACGTAAATCAAGTTTTTAAATTTTAAGCATTTCAGTGCTGCCAAAATCAGCAAGCAGAAGTTCCAAAACAAAATTTAAACAAGGTACCAACTTGACAGCGTTTTGACAGTTCACAAGTTTTGTAGTTGATTATAACATGTGAGCAAACGAAAATGAAATCAAGCTTGGCTTTGAAAGATTTGTTTTATGAATAATATGTTGGTGATACTGTAAAGTCTATGTCAAATTCGTTGTTAGCAAGTTAGGTTTTACGTCAGTCTGAGTCAAAACTGACGCAAAACCTAACCTGCTAACCTCGAGTTTGACATAGACTTCCAGTGCCACCAACATATTATTCATAAAACAAATATTTCAAAGCCAAGCTTGATTTCATTTTCGTTTGCTCACATGTTACTTTAATCGCTCGGTAATAAACATAGCTGTCGGTGTTTTACATATTTTAACTAATTTTATTTGCTTGAGATTTCTTCAGTATTACAAACATGGGACAATGATTTTCATATGGGACAATTGTTTACCTTGTTTACATATGTGCAAACATTGGCAGAAAGTTAATTTTGCTCCAAATCCGGAAATTTATTTTCACGGTACGAATGAAATGTTCACGAAGGAGGAGACAAAGTAGTCGAGTCTGGGATATTGAAACGAGTATTGTTGAAATTATTTTAGGGACATATGACGTACAACGTACATACTGTATCGTGTTTTATAATTGTTTGACAAAAACTTACAACTTTAGCCTCGTGGTTAGAAATAATCTGGTCGTTTTGATAAAATTGAAATAGAACTCGATTTGTTTTGTTCACAATGTGCGTCATATTTTTTTTTTGCAAAAATCATGAAATCATCGGCTAAAATGCATGCTACAAAATAATTTCAGTCCAGGAAATGGAACTTTATCGAGCATGTACTGTGAAGTCTCATTTCCTGGACTGAAATTACTTCCGCAAAGATAGAAATACAGTACCGCCTGAAATTTAAAAAAATGACCGCAACAGTACATATTATACTCGTAGAAAGACGTAATGAAGTTTGTTCATGTGTAATTTTTATTTTTGTCAGGTGCGTACTCCATCAAAGCTACTAAAAAATCCGTAAAAGGCTTTACCCAGAACTTCCCTCGTCGACATTGTGACACTAAATAATTTTAAAAATCAAATTAAGTTAGTAGTAAAAATAATCTCTGAAACTTCTTTGTGGCGTGAATCTATAATTCATATTCTTTTTTGGGTATTTCGCCACTCTGCAAGTCCGTTATTGAATACGTTATTTAATAATTTTAACTTGCAGAGTGGCGAAATACCCAAAAAAAGAATATGAATTAATAAACAGTAGTAAAAATATCTTCACGTTTCTAATAAATTAAATAAATTTTCAAATAAAAAAATGTATTCCGCTGTTAGCGAAAGTTATTACTTCCTTCTATTTCAAAATTAACCCAAAAATAAACAACATTTTATTTTTTTTAAGGTGCGCACCCTGTATATATTTGTATGGAATTGCACCGGTTTCATGCGAGGTAGATATATAATATGTAAGCAAAATATCGTCTTTCTCCGACAAATAGTTTTTGAGCTATACTGCCAACAGACAGACAGACAGACAGGCAAATAGACAGACAGACGGAATTAAGAAAACCTTTTTTTTGTTATCTAGGGACCTTGAAACGTGAAAATCTGAAGAAATCTCGGAAGGTGATTTTTTCGTGATTACAATACTGCCATCGTCTTTCAGCCGAGGGAAGTAAAAAGCATGGCACACACTATAGAAACTTTACACATGTAGCTGTTATACGACACAACATGAATTGTACTTCTACGAACAATTTCCTACTTTACTTTTTAGTTTGTTAAATTTAGTAATAAATGACTTAATGACATTTTTCTTAATGCATTTTTCTCAATTTTGGGCAGTTAGATAAAATTTTGTACAATACTTGTGTGATAATGCATCATTAACATACTTGTGTGTTTACATAACTCGCGCTACGCACTCGTTTGTAACTTATACATACGTATATTAATGATGCACTTATCCCACTTGTATAGTAAATAACTATTATCCAACACCTCCATATTATTACTATTTTGATTTTGCATGTGCAATGTGATATATTCCAGACTAATGAGAAAATATGCAAAGAGTCACTAGTGAAAGAATGTAGAAAGACACTGTTGGTAGCACTGTCAGTCTATGTCAAATTCAACATTCGCAGGTTAGCTTCTTGCGTCAATTTGTGTCAAATAACAAATACACCTAACCTATTAACCGCGAGTTTGACATAGACTGACAGTGCCACACTTCAGTACTGTCAAACGTATAAAATGAATCATCGGCGACTCTAGTTATAAATTTATTTGATCTCTCGGTACTTTAGTTTACTTCCAATTAATTTATCACTTTTGACTTTTCACATCTGTCAATACAAAATTTATGTTGTTTAGTGTTTATTGAGTTGTTGAATAAAATTTTGTATTCCACTCATGTGGAATACATATTAGACACTCAAGAAAACTAACCACTTCGCCCTAAGGCCGTCGCATTGTTAAATTTTTTCTTTGTTGACTAACTGTGTGACACACTTGTAGGTGCAATAAATAACTATTATCCAATTTTGCTTTATAATGCTATCTTTATTTGCTTAGATACAGGCCATTAAAGCAGTTGTTTATTAAAACCGCAAAATAAAAATATTATTCCTCCAGCGGTTTAAAAACTTTAATTTATAAACAATCTCAGTGTTGCCAAGACTACAACACAATCGTGGCGATGTGATTGTCGTAAAAAATGTACAGAATCTCGAACTTATGTTTTAATGTTATACTACAACTGATTATTTTATAAGGCAAAATTAGATTAAACATATTACACTCGCGGTTAATAAATATTATACACCAAGTAAATTAAACATAGATATGTTTAATCACGAAAAGATGTTGAGCTCACGAGCACGTAGTGCGAGTGAGATCATATCTTTGAGTTAATTAATGTTTAATTCACGTGGCGTATATATGTTTTTATTCAATTTTGACGAAATTTTGAATAAAAAATTTAAAAATATTCAAATTTGTCCATTCATCGTAGATTTGATCTAAATTTTAGTAATTATATGTCACACACTACAAAGAGAAAGAATAATTGAATGTAAATATTTGTAGAAATAATAAAAATATGGTGTTCTTCATTAAAACTTTTTTTAATTCTCTAGTGAATTAAACTTTTTTAATTCTCTATGGAAGTCTAGTGAATTAAAACCCTTTTATTTCACTTGTGAATCATAGACTGTTTATGAAAGTTGTTATGGAGTTATTAATGTAACTTTAAACTATGAAAATTGAATCAAATAAATAAAATTTAATAACTCCCACATTCTAATCCTCTCGCGGCAAGTGCTAGAGGATTCAATAAAACGCTCATTATTTTAACCGCTTGTATAATAAATAACTATTTTAGCTTCCTCACATGCAAACAACACATTCATATACTTTTGACGTCCACTGTAACTACGATTTTACAGTTATAGTGTGTTCAAGATAAGGAGGGCCAGTATGGGGATCTCGATAATGCTAAGAGATACAAATTTGGTTAAATGGGAAGAAAGTTGCGCAATTAAAGGACTAAAAAAATGACGTCTAGAAATCCTTGATATGATTTTTCGTTTTTGAATTATCTCAAAAAACCGAATTTTTTGATTTTCTTTTTTATTTTTTTCTGGGGTTAATATTAAAGTTAGAGCGAAACTGATTAAACTTCTTTATAGCAACTTTTAGTGGACTTAATGATTACGTTATCAATATTTTTATCCGACGTTTAGTCTTCGAGAAACCATCATCAACTTCATTTTTTTAAATACGGTGGTGTTTTTTTTATGCCAAATTTGAAAAGCCCTTGTTACTCTGAATTCAACAATGTGCCACATATTATGGTTTAATTACGTTTCGAGCTTTTTTCTGATCATTATCAGAAAATTTTTAAGATACGGACCTGCAATCTGATAATTTTGTTCATACAGTAAGTTAGGCCTTTTTACATGCCGTTATAGATATTAACGATACAAGTTTGATTATGAGCATCTTAACGACACGAGTTTGATTGCCAAAAACGAGGCGGTGAGCCGAGTTTTGCGGCAATCAAACGAGTCTCGTTAACTGCCATAAGCAAAACCTGTATTGTTCAATATTTTATCTTCATCAATAAATTCTGATTCAACGTATTTCTTTATACAAAAAGAGTGCGGTAATATTCATTACCACACTGAGTGCGGTAATATCTATCCATTACCGCACTGAGTGCGGTAATATCCATTACATTACATACTAAAATTAATTTGGTTAAGAGGCTATAACAACACTGATGAAGATAAAAATATTAAAATGCACATCATAATGTCATAATTCTGATACATTAATTTAATAAGCAACCAATAACTACTAACAATAAACAACAAATAAATGAACAAAAGATAGGCAGAAAGAATGAGAAAACGATCCTTGAAACAATGTAATAGGTAGGTATTTAACGTTTTGAAATAGAAGAAGAACTTAGAAGATTGGTTCTGGAAGCCTTTCAAAGTATAACGCCAGTATTGCTGAATAATGTTTTAGATTCTACAGTTAGATGTTATTTATGCATAGAGAATGATGGCAACGTTTTTGCATACCTTCTGTAAATTTAATACCTATTAAATGGTTTCGATGTTCGTTTTGTTATTCTTTCTGTCTATCTTTTGTTCATTTCTTTTTTGTTTATTGTTAATAGTTATTGGTTGCTTATTAAATTAATGTATCAGAATTATGACACTATGATGTGCATTTTAATATTTTAACGGCATGTAAAAAGGCTTAACTTACTGTATGAACTTATTTTTACAAAATTATGAGAAATGCAGGTCCGTATCTAAAAAAATTTCTGATAATGATCAGAAAAAAGCTCGAAACGTAATTAAACCATAATATGTGGCACATTGTTGAATTCAGAGTAACAAGGGCTTTGCAAATTTGGCATAAAAAACCAGAACCGCATTTAAAAAAATAAAGTTGATGATGGTTTCTCGAAGACGAAACGTCGGATAAAAAAATTGATAACGTAATCATTAAGTCCACTAAAAGTTGCTATAAAGAAGTTTAATCCGTTTCGCTCTAACTTTAATATTAACGCCAGAAAAAAATAAAATATAAAATCCAAAAATTCGGTTTTTTTTTGAGATAATTCAAAAACGAAAAATCATATCAAGGATTTCTAGACGTCATTTTTTTAGTCCTTTAATTGCGCAACTTTCTTTCCATTTAACCAAATTTGTGTCACTTACCATTACCGAGATCCCCATACTGGCCCTCCTTATCTTGGACACACTGTATACGCAACACAGTGTTTTTACTTATTCCGGTCCAATAAAATGACTGAACATTTTTAGCTTTCATAGACCCTTAATGAAAAATATTGCTTTGTAATAATAAAGAGTATGTGAAGAAACAATGATTGCGTAATCTCTCGTTCAGCTGAGTTTTGAAGAAATAAAGAGTTAATATTTACGATTTTGACGTTTAAAGCATTTTGATGCAGGACCGACTACAAAATTTACTGAAGGCAGCTTGCTTGATGGCAACAGTGGTTTAGATATTCGGAAGTAAAATTTCGAATTTATAGGAAATGTAAAAAAAAATGTCTCCCAAAAAAATTAATGGCATAGTGGTGCGTTATAGATATTAACAACACAAGTTTGATATTAGCAGCTTAAAGCGAGATTGATTGCCAGAACGAAACGGTAAGCCGAGTTCTGCGGCAATCAAACGAGATTTATTTGATTTTATCTAAACAAAAATGCATATTTAATTTTCTCTTATTTTTTCCAAATATAGAAAACATACTAAGATTTAATTTTTTTAAACCAGTACAGCAACAGCTACAAATAAAAAATAATTTAAAATGTTGCTTATGCTATTTGCACTATACTCAATAAAGTAGGTAAGCGTATAATAGTTACAGAACTAACATTTTTAGGTAAAGCTTGCAAAACACGAACTTATTGTGAATACTTTGTACAAACAACCGCCAGAATAACAGCAACCCAGGTAGTCGAAAAAACAAATGCAGTGAATGCGCAGATTCGCAGAAGAATCGCAGTGGGCTGCGCGTGCGCACAATCCGCACGAATCGAGTTGAAAGTCCTTACCGCAATGGTTGCATGCCACATGTGGATTAATGAATCATAACAATAAAATTTGTAAATACGGTGCAGTGTTGTGTTAATCAACAACGTCTGCGTCGGCGACCAACGTCCACACCATCGGCAACAAGTAGCAACCCCCCGGCGGACGGCTTTCCAAGTGCTTTACACCGCACCGGATTAACATACCGCGTAATTCGCTCCTAACCTCAAATTGTAATAATAGTGGCTGCACATGAAGTAAAATGACCGTGTCGCCTCTGCCCTTGGCCGTTAAGTGTCACAAATAGGCGAACCCCTTACTGTAGTTAAATTTAAGCCCCAATTCGAACCTGCGCCCTGCCATGGACACTGATTCCAGGTTTCGGTTCGAGGAGCATTTTTCCAGTTTCGAGGCTGCGGATTTGTTGGTAAATACTCGAAGGGTAGTAGCGACGGCGCGATACTAATATTGCTATGATTTTAGAGCATCGACGATGACTCTGTCAGCATGGAGGGGGCGTTTGGCGCCTCAGCGGAGAACGTCTGGGAATGGGAAGTTGAAAGAGAGTAAGTTGATGTGTTTGGGCATGTGAGTGTGCTTAACAAGAACATTTTAGGCTGAATGGGGATATAGCTTTAATTCCAATGTCGAGCGAAATGGATATGAATTACTCGTCGGATTGCCCACCCATAAGGGGAGATTTTCAAAACATCATGAGCGAGTTGCATTTGGAAGTAAGTTGCTTGTGTGAAATTAGCGTTATATGAGATGATTATTTTGACGTTAAAAGTACAGAATGATGAAGTAGCCTAAACAAATTGGATTTACTCACTACCGTTATCTTTGTTTAGGTTGTGTTAAGTCGCGTAGTGTAGTTTTCAATGCCATTATTCATTCTCAATCGGTCTTTGTAATAGTCGTCTGCATGTGCGAGTCTAATAATAGCTCAATTTACAATGATTCCATCGTCAGCATCATTGGATATTCCATTAATAGACGTACTTTTTGCACTGTTACTCTATATTATTTGTCCCTAGGGGTCATCCACTAGGAAATATGGAAAATAAATTGGAAATGTTTAGGAAATTTTTCGTATTTGTTTATAAAACCTTGACGGATACTCGAAACTACAGTATTTGGAAAATTTTGAAAATAAACCAAAGCAGTTCACTCAACCTCATTTTTAATTATTAAACAATAGAATTATTAAAAATATTAATCAAACTTCATAAACCAGGTACCTGATATGGAAACACTAAACACGCACATGCCGTTATCAGCCGACGACGAGCACATTGCGAGCATATCGCCAAATCCGTCCCTCCCAGCCCTTGACGTAACGGACTCGCCCGCAAATTTCGACTTGATTGAATTTACAAACGCAGACGTAAAGCCTGTACTTAAATTCAACCGGCCTTCCGGCAAAAAAATAGATATGAATGCGCAGTGCTACATTCTAGAAAACGGGGAGGAATCCGAAAATGATTTCCCACAAGACGATTTCCTAACGGACGAGGCAGATTTTGTCCCGCTTAAGTCGGAACCCATCGACATCGACTATGACAGCATACCGGACCTGTTTCTAAAGTCAGAGCCGCAGGACAACCAGTTGGAGGAGGATTTCGAGAACGACTACGTCGATGTGGACACCATATCCGAGCAAAACACCCCCATACTTCAGGCGGGCGACCTCAACAGCCTGCTGGAGCAGTTCGAGGCTACTGAAACGTCTCAGTATTTTGAATCGGCTCTGCAACTTCCCGCGGATGAGGAACTTTTCGAAGTGCAGGCACAGCCTAAAGATGCCGTAGAAAACAAGCCAACGACACAAGTTCCAAGCAGTGATTTTACCGGTCCCGTAGATGTGCAGTCACCTTTACCGCCACCCCCACCAACTGTAGTTGCAGAATCCAGCGTTAGTAGTAGCAGTAGTAATTCGGTTGTTTCCTCTGTGCCAGCTAATGTGGATGACGATAAAAAAGACGATGAAAATGATAAAAATAAACAAATACTAGACGCTTTGCCCCAGGAACTTATAATGAGAATTAAGGCATGCAGCAAGCGCAGGGTAATTCCTATCATCGACCCTATTCCAAACAAGCGGCGTGGAGTCAAGAAAGCGCAGCCGGAGGTACAGTCGAGTCGTGTTTGCTTTCCTTAATTAACCTGCTTTTACTTTAGGTGCAATCTGTACAGCAGACTGTGCAAGACAAGGAGGAAAGTGTTAAGAACTCGGAATTCGTGCAACTCGATCATGACTACTGCAGCCAGCAGACCCCCTACCCCAAACATCCGCAGAAAGACTCGGGCTTTGAGTCTGCTGAGGAGGACGAGCAACGCAACATCTTGAGAAACCAGCCCACTGTCAAAGGTGCCAACGGGAAGCTGATGGTGTCTCTTTTGAAAATTAATACTATTAGGAGTAACATTGCTTCCGAGATTGACAACAAAAAGAAGCGAAAGCTGAATTTGGAAGAGTATAAAAAGCGGCGAGAAGGTTTCATAAGGTAATGCATGTTTTACTACTTAGAGATTTTAAAATTGAGCTTTAGAAAATACAGTGAGAATGCCAAAAATGATATTGAAATGTTTAAAAGTTCCATTGGAAAGTTCTGAACATCCGTAACGAATTGAAAAACGACCTTGACATTTGCAATTTAACCTTGCTATGTCAAGTGGACGTTGAAACTTTCTTTTAAAAGTCTTACTATCGAGTTATTCTCCTTTAATCACCGCACTTCCTATTATTAACAACAACAAATTAAAATTACAATATCGTTGATAATGTAAAATGTCGTATGTCAAAGTTCAATAACTTTTCAGAAGACAAAAAATTGAGATTAAATTATAACGCAAAACTAATCCAAGTGGATAATTTTTTGAACTCTACTAATAACAATAGAAAGGTATTAAATAAACAAAGTAATTCATCATTTGATGTTTCTACTTCTGATATAGAACTTCCGGAAGTCCTAACGTCGCAAGAAATGTATGTTTTATTATTTGGCTCTCATTTTTCAATGCCAAGTAATATTTAAAATCGTGATTTTTCTACCACAGTGTGCCGTCTTCTATGTTTCAGCTGAAGATGCAAAACAAACACCGCTATGTACATGTCAAAAATAGTTTTATCGTCGTCATTGTGAATTATGGTGTATTCGGATTTGTGCTATGGTTCCTTCACAGTAATTTTATACTTTTTCATAGTGGTTTTAACTAGGGTTGCCACAAAGCAGGCATCTGGGTGCTGAAACACACTGCGCTAAGAATTTCAAAGCCAAAGCTCTTGGTTAAGCTTTAGCCTAATAGCTTTTAGCAAATACATGTTAGGTGTCCTTCGGCTCGTCTCAACAATACAGAACCATCTACTCCGTCGTATACACTAGCGGCACTTCATCAAACAAAAGATTTGCTAACATCGGTTTTTTTTAGTTCTGTATATTATCTGTATATAAAGGCCAAGGCGGAGTCGGGTTTTACATTAATAAAAAACTAAAAAACAAGGTAGAAGAATTACAAGGGTATACAGAAAGAGTAGCTGCACTAACTTTAAATTTAAGTAAAAACCATAAACTAGTAATCATACAAGTGTATGCCCCAACAGAGTCTGCACCTCTGCACCAGACGAAGAACTGGAAAAGTTTTACAGTGATTTGGAAACAGCATTAGAAGAAGCAAGAAGTAAAACAGGAAATGTAATAATTATGGGAGACCTTAACAGCAAAGTAGGGCATCGAGCAAGAGATGAAAAAATCATGGGTCCATTTGGTTACGGGAAAAGGAATGATAGGGGAAGAGAATTAATAAGCTTCACAATAAAACATAAGTTATATATAACAAACTCCTTCTTTAAAGCTAGATCAGGCAGGAAATGGACATGGAAATCTCCTAATGGTATATATAGAAACGAAATTGACTTTATGTTAACTACAAATAAAGAAATGGTCACAAAATCAGGCATAATAAACCGGTTTGAAGTGAGTAGCGACCACAGAATGTTACGAACGACACTGATATTTAACAAAGAAAAGAGAGATAAAGAAAGATTTCAAAGAATTAACGCTGGAGCAGAAGAAGACAGATATATAGATGAAGAAGAATTTAGAAGCAAAATTAAAGAAAAAATATTACAATGCAAGAACACATTGGAAAAAATAGCTAAGGTGCAAGAATTATACAACTGGATTGAAAACACCATAAATGAAACAAAAAAACAAGCTACCAAAAAGGGAAGGACCCAAGACAAAAAACTATCACAAAAAACCAAGAACTTAATCAACAAAAGGGAAATATTAAAAAAAGGGACAGATAGTAAAGCGAAAATAGAATATGCTGAACTAGATAAACTGTTTAAAGGGAGATCAGAAAAGACTTAAGAAGCTATGAAAAGAGCAAAATTGAAACTATAATTGAAAAAAACTGGCTCAACTAGAAAACTAAAGAAAGAACTGGAGAATGGAAAACACTGGATAAGTCAACTAAAAGACAAAACTGGGGAAACATAAAAATCAAGAACGAAAATAATACAGATAGCAACAGAATATAAAGACCTATTTAAAAGCGACAATAAAGCAAACAAAGCTGAAAAACAAGAAACATTGGAAGAGACAAAAGAGGAAGGGCAACCAATAGAAACGGATGAAATACAGAAAGTAATAACTAAATTAGGTAGAGAAAAAACATCAGGGCCGGACAGTAAAAGTACTATATAACAAAATACTGTCTGAAGAGAAACTACCAGAGCAGTGGAAGAGTGCTACTATAATTTTAATACATAAAAGAGGAAGCCGGGACTAAATAAAAAACTACAGACCTATAAGTTTAATCTCTACAACCTATAAATTATTTGCAACAATCATAAAGGAAAGAATCATCAAAACACTCAATATAAACCAACCTCCATAACAAGCCGGTTTCAGAAGTGGTTACTCCACTACTGACCAGACTACCAGACAGTAAATCAAACAATCGAGAAGTGTAGCGAATACAACAAACCTATACACTTAGCCTTCGTTGACTACTCTAAAGCATTTGATAGCCTGGAGCACCTTCCAATGTTAGAAGCACTCAAAAAACAAAATATTTCTCGAAAATACGTCAAAATTGTAGAAGAAATATACAATCAAGGAAAGGCAAATATACGATTAGAAAGAGAGGGAGAATACTTCCATCTAGATAGAGGGCGATCCTCTGTCGCCAAATCTCTTCACCTGCACACTAAAGCAAATATTTAGAAACTTAAATTGGAAAAAGCAAGGTGTAACATTTAATGGGAAAAAATTGTCAAACCTGAGATTTGCGGACTACATAGTATTGTTAGCTGAGAGCAGAACCTCACTAAAGCAAATGCTAGAAGAGTTAAGTATCGAAAGTGCTAAAGTTGGTCTAAAAATCAACTTTGACAAAACTTGCGTAATATCGAACAGGAAATCAGAAGACATCATCTTGGACGGACAAAAAGTTAAATACGTAAAAGACATCATCTACCTTGGGCAATTAATTTAATTTGACAACAAAACTGAAAGGGAAGTGCAACGAAGGATCGATCTTGCTTGGAAGAACTACTGGTCTTTAAAAACATATTTAAAAACAAAATTTTCATTTCATTAAAACGAAAAGTGTTTAACATGTGCATTATCCCAACTCTGACATATATGGTTCTCAAACTTGGAGTTTGACTAAAAAATTACACAATAAACTAAAAACAACGCAGTCGAAAATGGAACGATCAATGTTAAATTTTAAACTAAGTGACAAAGTGAGCTTAAGAGACATTCGGAACAAAACACGGACCGAAAACGTATTAGTGAAGTGTAAAAAGTTAAAATGGAACTGGGCAGGACACTTAGGCAGGATTTCAGAAGAGAGATGGGCCAAGTGGTTAACACAATGGATACCAAGGGAGGAAACAGGAAGAGACGTCGTCCAAAAGTTAGATGGGATGAAGAAATAGAACAAATGGGAGGAAAGCTTTGGTGGAAGAAGACAACAGACAAAAGGAAATGGAAGAGGGGGAGGCCTTTGCCTTTGCCCAACAGTGGGACCTAATAGGCTCATAATAATAATAATATTATTATTAATATTCTCTCACATAGAATAAGTGTATTTATTTCTTACTGCAATTAACCAAAGTATCTGCTGATTTTAAGTTACTTGATCATTAGAATCTGTACAGCCGATATTTTGTTTAGCGTCAGTCTATTTTAGCCGAACCTGTTTCGGCTGAAGCATGTGATTTTTTTTGCCAAAGCCGAGGCTTTGTGGCAATCCTAGTTTTAACTGCCAGTTTGGTTTATTTGTTCTTTTCAAATTCTTCATAAGCATCTCACGCAGAAGAATCATCTTGCCCTTTACTTTTTCAGTTTCGTTCATCTTCTGTACCACTGATCAGGTCTACATTGTGATCAATCTCTTGACCTTCTTCACTGTTACCCGCTTTGTCTTTTCCTCATGCTCTTTTTCGTCTTCACCTTCTTTTAACCCTTTATCACTATTGATTCGTGTAAAAAAATCATCTTGATTGCTTTGGGTTTACCTGATTGATTTTAATCAAGGATCCACCTATACGGGTCTCGTCAAGTGCTATAAGAAAACGTGTATTGTTTAATGTTTTATCTTTATCAATAAATTCTGGTTCAATGTATTTTTATACCGGGTGATTATAAATGCTCTTTCATCAAGTTGCCTTTGAAATATTTGTTGTATGAATAATATGTTGGTGGCACTGTGAGTCTAGGTCAAATTCGAGGTTAGCAGGTTATGTTCTGCGTCAGTTTTGACACAAAACCTAACCTGCAAACCTCGAATTTGTTGACATCTAAGGCTGTTATGATTCATAACATCTGTGGTTTGTTCAATAGTTTGTCGATTGAAGTATGGTAATGGTTGCCATGTACAGTAAAAGAATATTAACGTACAATACAGATATGACTTAGTTAGAGCAGGATTGAGATGCAAAGACACCAGTAAGTGACGTCATTGGCAGCATTTATTTGTTTTTGAAAAGGGGTCACAACATCGCAATTCAGTAAATTTACAAAAACTACAGAATAAAATACACGCGCCACGCTTAATCGAACAAAGCTCACAAACAAAACTTAGAAAACAGTAAACAGCCAATGTTTGTCTGTGTGTTGCGATCCAGGTAGAAAACTTTATAAATACCGAGAAATATATTTAGCCGACGCTACTGTCAAAGAGAACAGAGAACGTTACCCCTTACGTAATGGACACAAAATCAACTTTAGCGCAGCTATGATGCAGTTGTCTTTTCATTTCAACTTTGCTGTACCGGTCCATATTTGTATATGGAAACAAAGGCTTAATATCCTAAAACCGATAAATAATATTTATTCTTGAAACTTTTATCAGTTATTGCAATCGACTAAAAAATTATGTATGATACACGGACGAAACAAAATATTTTGGTACTCATTGTTGTTGCCTCGTCCGGCAATATCCAGAAAATCTTTCGAAATATTTAATTTTTCATCTTTATAGCATAAAATATTATTGCTGTAGATAGGGTGACCACCTCTCAGGGTTTCTACACTGCGTCTCCGGGCTCCGGGTTTTGTAATAATTTCTCCGGGTTGCACTAATTTTGTAATAATGTCTAAATATAACTTAACCGTCCATTATATCAATGACAATTTAATGCATACACTAAAAACCCCACAAACCGCAGTTTTTTGTTACTATGACAGCTGCAAAAGTTTGCCGTAACTTTTCCAGCGACAAAACGGAGCCTAACTTTTAAAACGGTCTAATTCTGGTATTCTAATTTTCGCCTTGTTTGTTAATTTATATATATATAAGACAGCATACACCGGCCATAAAGGCCCATAGCTTAAAATAAAAATTACAAAATACACTGTTACAGACTCATTCATCACTATTCGTTTCCACTGGCTTCTCTGTTTGGCTTTCTCTTCCCAATTCTCTACTCGCAGCCTATGTAAGTCTTCTTTTACCGCCTCTAACCACTTCTTTCAGGGCCTTCCTCTGCGTCTTCTTCCTCCTTCCCTCTTCATTACTTTTCTTGTACCCTCTGTTCTCTGGCAACATCTCCACGTGTCCCAGCCATCTGATTCTCTGCGCTTTTGATGACGGTATTATGGCTACTTGATCGTACATTTCCGTTACTTCTTTATTTGTTTTTTTGTGCCACTCATTACCCACCTTGGTTCCACCAAAAATTCTTCTTAGCATTCCCCTTTCCCAAACCTCGATCTTCTTTGTGTTTTTTTGGGTGAGGGTTTCACATTTCGCTACCGTATAAAACTAGTGGTCTTAGGAGAGTCTGGTAAAGTCCAATCTTAGTATTTCGAGAAATTTCTTTTGTCCTAAATATATTATTCAGACTCCTGCTGCTATATTTCCCTTTAGGATTCTATCTTCTATTGACTTCTAAATTACCTAATATGTAAATTAAATATGTATTCATTAAATTGTCCTACCGAATTACACTCGAGCTTTTTTTATCGAAGTAAACTTAACATTTACAATTCGAGTTTCCTTGCCTTTATCTTTTTTAATCTAATTTCATCTGATACTAGAGCTAATTTACCTTATGTATTTCTCGTTCTTTCGTGATTCTTATCTCTTGAGTCATAATGGTTAAATTTTTTCTTTTCAAACCTCGTTGTTTATTGTGTTTGTATTCAAGTGTTTAAAATTGTCATTTCTCATTCTTAAAGTAATTCACAAAAATCATAATTTTTAGGTAACGTTGAGTCTTTTCTTGAAATAAAATCGTTATTATCTCCAAAACCGTTAACTTTAGAACAGCGGTTCTCAACCGTCTTTATCTCTTTATTATTGATGCATCCTTAGAATGATAGGCTGTTTCTCAAGCACCCCTGAACACCATCGTTTATTGTATGTATGTATTATCGATAACCTCATTTTACCTTGCGGTGTAGATGCTGATGCATGGTGATGTGTTGAAATTGTTACTCTATCTTAGCTTTATTACTACAAAATAAAAAATCATTAATGATTGACATGAATGACAAAGAATACAAAGAATACTATTTTATATTTTTAGTAATTTAAATCACAAAATTACTAACAAATCTCGTGTTAAAAAAAAATTGAAAAATATTTATACAATAGATAAATCTATACCTCAAACATAACAATAATTCAGGAAATTAAGAGTATGTATAATTTTTTTGTAAATAAAATAAAAAATATATGGATAATACATAGTACTAAATTTAATGAGGACACTTGTCAAGGAGATATTTTCTACCAATAGAAGACTTAAGATTTTTCAAAAATGTACATATAAGGCTTTATGGTGTTGAAATTGGCAACCCATAATGTATTTGTTTTATAAAATACTATGTATTGGTTTTAAGAAAAAATCCAAACAACCTAAAACATTTTCAAGTAAAAAAGGTTTTCAAATACATCTTTTAACCAATTTTTGTCCATTAAGAATTTAATTAAAAACATTTATAAGAGTTGCTAAATTGTAATCTCTTAAAGCCGTACGTGAAAATTAAAAACGATTTCATAAATAAGCCTTCTAATGGTAGAACAGATTTGCCAATTTTCAGTGAAATGATATAAACTCATTTTACCCCCCCCCCCCCTTAGTATCTCTGTAAAGATTGAGAATTGAAACTATGCATATACGAGTATGAATTTTTTTGGCCAATTTGTGACGTACGTAGTGATGTGGGTCGGGTAAATACCAAGTGGGTAGGGTGTTTATAAATGGGTATTTACCTGGGTATTTACCCCTGCCTCGGGTAAATACCTAAAAACTGGGTATTTATCAAATTTGTAATATTTAGAAAGCTAAGCTAACTTTACTCACATAATAATATCGAGAGATCCAGAAAAAAACTGTTCCTCTGCAGGCTGTGGAATGAAAAGTCACGTCTTTACTTGTGTCGGATTAATTAGTTGTCAATTTCTCTACGAATCTGGCACATTGTTAAAAGATTTCTGCTCCTAAAAATGACGTTTCATCTTTATTTAAGTAGTGAATCACCGAGTTACGCTTCGGTTTGCAATTTTAGAAGAGATTCATTAATATAAATTAAAAAAAAGATGCACCGGCCGTGAATCGAACCCGGGCCGCCCGCGTGACAGGTGAACATTCTACCACTGAGCTACGAACTTTGTTGAACTTCGCACTGCTGTAGTGGTATATAATGAATCAGCTGAGCTCCACTGAGTTTTGCTAATTTGCCAATTTAATTAAAACTTTTTTTGACAATAAAAGCGCGCTACGATCTAAGTCTAACAATTAGCAACATTTAAGAGCCATCATACAACTTAATCGGTCCAGTATCGTCAGAGGAGCTAGCGAACAAAGATACAAAGAGATCAAAGATTTTATGTAGTGGATTCCAGCTGACACAAGTAAAGACGTAACTTTTCATTCCACAGCCTGCTGAGGAACAGTTTTTTTTGGATCTCTCGATATTATCTTAATAAATAAACTACATAAAAACCGTATGGAATATTTTATGTTAAAATAGACATTTAAATGGCACACTGAATAATCACTCACCCAGGTAAATTAATCGTTTATCAGGAAAAACATTGGTTGTCGAAGTTTATGGAAATAAACAGAGACGCAATAAATTACGCCTGTCAGAATTTACAACAAAAAAATTGCGATAGCTCTGACTCCGAAGATTGGGATAATTTATATTGTTGGTACATTATTTTCCGACTTTATAATAATCATACTTATATACATATTAAGAAACATCTTAATAAGGCAAAGAAAATCACCAAAATTATATAAACAAGATTGTATACCGATGGCGACGAGACAATTATGTATAACAGCAATGAGATAGCATAAACAAAAGCACATAATACTTGAGTAAAAAAAAGATAATCGTATA
The DNA here is from genome assembly GCA_940337035.1 of Agriotes lineatus. NCBI lineage: Eukaryota > Metazoa > Arthropoda > Insecta > Coleoptera > Elateridae > Agriotes > Agriotes lineatus. The sequence continues at coordinate 43,258,821 of OW679196.1, read as the reverse complement.
AAAGAGTTATTTTGATAAGCATATTTAGTTGACATATGCCATAATTAAAATGAGCGTCAAGTCTACTCAAATATGTCTATGTTCATCTCGCTCTTACTCAAGCATTGAATTCTGTTTTTTATTCATGCTATCGAATTGCTATTATATACAGGTTGCCTAAAATTATTGTACGGAACATAGCAATTTTATGAGTTGGAAAAGGATCAAATAGTATGTGCCATAAGAGTAACCCAAATAGAAAATGCAATACTTGCTTTGGTAGCTAGGCAACAAGTAACTATTGCACCCACTTGTTGCCTAGCTACCAAAGTATTTATTGCAGTTTCCATTTCGGTTACTCTTATGGAAAATAGTATTTGATTCTTTTCCAATTCATGGAATTGTCATGCTCCATACAATTTTAAGCAACCTATATTATAGTTAGTCCCCTTCGGTATTTTGGGCAGTAAATGTCCTCAGTGCAGCTATTTTATTCTACATTTTTATAAAATTCGAATAGAGCACCTTCACTTACAATCAATGATACTGGTTAGAGTAGCTTTATAATATTTGTAAATCAGGCTATAAATACCCATTTAAATACCCATTTTGGGTATTTACCTGGGTAAATACCCCGGGTATTTACCCCTAAAAATAAATACCCGGGTAATTTACATCACTAGACGTACGATATGGGCAAGTATTTGGTTACACCCTGTATTATATTCATAGTAAGGAATAAAAACATTGTTTTTGTTTGCTTCCTTTTTGTTTTCTATAAACATTCTGTATTTCTCATTGAAGAACACCTTTTTTTACTCACGAAGGATCTCAGGGTTTGTATAAATTTAAAGGTGGTCACCCTAGCTGTAGATCATCATGGACATAGTTTTAAAAAAAATTGAGGTGTGTGTTCCATGTACCATGATCGTGTTACACATATTATATGGCTAACTCAGTTGATTTACCTTACGAAAGTCAAATTGGCTTATCCTTAAGAATGTTGTTTTGTGTTTACAAAAGATATTCTATTATTAAAAATGACCGCCTCAAATATTTTTTATCCTGGCAATACTGTAGTGGGACTGTAATAAAATTATTTATATCAGTAGGTTTTTATAAGTTGAAGTTGACAATGTTTAGTTCTTCTTGAAAAATACCAGTTTGGAAACAGATTAATTAGGTACGATATAGGTTTACATGTTTTTATTATTATTATTAAGGCACCTTTCAGCACTTGATGCAATTACAATCTAGTCTTTTAGACTAATAAGCAATTTTATTCAAGTCCGAATTACTAGTTTTGTGCTTATTCAATTGATGTCCGTCAGTTTCTAATCAACAAAGTGACTTTTCTTGCGCACTAACACTAGCACTTAAATTAACTCAAAAAGATTTTTCCTTTCGCGTCTTCGCACTATGTTCCTGTTATGTACTCAAAATTGAAGGGGGATGAATAAAGGTGTTAACTAACAAATTTAAATATCTTTAGAAAAACGATTTTACCTAAATTTGATGTACATTTTTTACTGTTGCATTTACATGCAATTATTAAATTTAATTTATTTTTTTTTTTACTAAAAAAGGCAAAAGTGCCAACTGCCCAAATTTTGTTCAGATGAGAAAAAAATGTAGTTAGCACCTTCATCCATGTCAATAATTTGTTTAGGTAAGCAAAATTAATAATTACGAATAAACAAGATAACTGACAAACATGTTATTGTTTCAATACAAATAATACAAAATCATGTTTTTTTTCTGATCTGCAGTTTTGGTAGTCTTGGGTTTAGCTTTCGTCCGCCTTTTGTTTTTCTGAGTTGGAGGTTCGCTATTGATGTCTTCATTTTCTAAGAACTGTTCGTATAACCATTTGTACTCTTCCATCTACAAAAGCTAGTTGTACCCTTCAGTTCTTCAGTTTCTCTTCTGCAATATTCCCTGTTTTTTTGTCAATTCTTGAGTCGGTTAACTCTTTGAAATGATTCGTTCTCGTCATATGACTCTTTGTATAAATAACTTCTGAATTCTTGCACACGAATCCATTTTATATTATCTCAAAAGTAAACCTTTCATTTTCAATATTTTTCTTTCGATTTATCAAATTTAACTGGGTAGCAAGATCTTCAATATTTTGGAAATGATGTTTCGTATCACATACAATACCGTTGTTTTTACTAGCATCCTTAATAATGTTTCTGTATTCTTCCGGGATAAATCTTTTTTGGTGCTTAATCGTTTTTTGATTCTTCTCTCTGCTTCAAAATTGGTCTCGTGCTGTCGCACTCGACCAATTTATATCGAAGCAATAAACACTCATACACTTTGACGAAAATGTTCGGCAATTCGTCGACCGCTCGCAGTATTGTATATGATTATTTTTTTACAAGAAAGTGTGACATCAGTCAAGTTTTTAAATTTCAAAAATTTCTGTGCTGCCAAAATCAGCAAGCAGAAGTTCCGAAACAGAATTTAAACAAGGTACCAACTAGGGATGTCGTACCCGGTCTAAAATCAAACCTGGGTACTCTTGGGTACCCGAAATAAATTTTAAAAAATTTAGTGTACATTGGAACATCGGAGGTACCTACAATTTCTTTATTTATGCCGTGAGTTTTAAACTGAACTAAATTGAAATAGTACCTACTCGCCAATTCAAACTACAAGTCGTCTGTTATTTGTAAATATTTTCACACTTCTAAGTGCTATCAAATTCAGGTATGTACATAACTTGATCTGAAATTTGTAGCAGCATCAACATCACCCAGAAGATGTTTATGTTACTTCGTCCCATACTGATACGATTTAATGGTACTATTGACGGTTTGAATATTTCGGTGAAACAAGAATCATTATATGGTATGGGATGGGATGTTTGTTGACGTCCTGATAGTAGCAGCACACGGTTCCACTTGTAGAGCCAGTAATATTGGAAGGAGAGACGTATTAACCCTCTTGTTACGATCTGCATACATTTTTTACATTACACAGGAATGTTTGTACTAAGTACACACAAATCTTAAACTGCAACTAACCTAAATTTGTACCTGTGTACAAAAATATTGTTATAAAATGTTTTAATCCCACCTGCATTACTACTTCTAGGAACGGTAGTTCAAAGCGGTCGACGTACACAATATTACTGGCTCTCGCAGCGGAATCGTGTGCTGCTATTAACGTCGCGTGTTTCTTGTTGTTACTGCATGGTTATATTTTTCTAGAGCTTATTCGTATTGTTTTTAAGTTCTTATCATCTTCTCCGAAAAAGACTGACTTACTAGAAATTATATAATTTACTAGTCGGGTACCCGGGTCCTGAAAATATACCCGGGTTGACTATTACCCGAGTACTCGCCGACATCCCTAGTACTAACTTGACAGTGTTTTGACAGTCCACAAGTTTTGTGAATGGATAGTATGTCAAGTTGTTACGTTCATTTATTTGTTGTTTACTTTCTAGTTGTTCTTACTTAAGCAAGTTGATTATTTCAGCCTTATTCTCAATTATTTTAAGTTTATTCTTAATACAATCTTCTAACAATAGGAAGGTACCTATCGAATTTTTGACATTTTTCACAATGAAATTTCATCACTCTCTGAGTTGAATAAACCTGACTTGGGACGTTGATAATTTGGCACAGGATTTGCAATACAAATCTGGTGTGATACACACACACAACTTCCTTTTACAGTGATCTTATAATAAATTAGCAAAAAATTTTATTTTTAATTTTTAAGCATCCGTCAACATTTTTCAAAAATTACAAATTCTAGTGAAACCGTACAAAATAGAGCGTTAGTTGAAGAGACAAATTTTCTGGAAAATTATAGGCTGAATTAAAAAATGTAATAATATACCGGGTGTTCTATTTAAACTAGGAGTTAATAGAGAAAATCTACGAAAAAGAAAGAAATCCACTTTAGAGGTATTCAACTGGAAAATCACCTATCTCACATCAATACACATTAAAAATGTAATAATAGTAATTTATTATACAAGACGATAAAGTTAAATTTTATCCACGAGTGAATCGTTTAACGTCGAGACGAAGTCGAGACGTTAATGATTCAAGAGTGGATAGAAATAACTTTATCGTCGTGTATAATACAATATTTTTTTCTATAGCAAGAACTTGAACAATTTCAAAAGAAAATAAAGACAGTCCATGACATTTCAAAATGTCAGTAGCTAGATTGGATTGCTACGATAATACGAAGTTGTCATATTTAATTTAAACAAAAGTTAGAAAATTAAATTACTTTATCTATCCTTGATGTTAAAGTGCTACTTTATCTACCCTTGCTGTTAAAGTAAAACTTGACCTTTTGTTTTGAGTTGATAAAAGCACACTTTAACATGTGCTATAGAAAAAAAATATAAAGTATTGAAAAAACTGAAAAAACAAGAGTAAACATCATATTTCCAGTTATGCGATTTTCGTCAAAAGCTTGCTGTCGCACATAGATGGTACACAAAACCCGGGTGTCCACTTTCAAACTGGAATATAGGAATTTAGCATTGTTTTTAACAGTTTCATGAATTTCTGCTCGCCAATTCAACCTACAGAAAATGTTTTTGTTCAATGGAATGCGAAAATTCTTGCGCATCTAATAGTATCAAAAATGTAATTATTTTTGTCAATTTTCCTAATCAAAAGTTTTCATGTTTTTCAAATGACACCTTGACTTGAATACAGTTGACAGCTATACTCAAATTAATATGTTATTTGATGACATTCAGAGTTAGTACAGTAGTTTTTACTTTATAAAATCAACAATTACTCGAACGAAGACTGAGTTTTTATGAAAATAACTTTATTGGTATCATTGCTATACATAAACAATTTGACAATTAATAAACAATAATTCTTATGGTTAAATGATACCTATTACAGTGAGGTTAGTTTACGGAGAGTGAGAGATTTGTTTTTAGTAAAATTTGATATCAGTCCAATACGAAGTGATATGTCCAAAAATTCGATGAAACTGCTAATATTTCAGGAAAATCAGAATATAGAGTTGGTTAGTATTTTGGGTGTCTCTTTTCAAACGGGCACATAAGAATTTCATATTTATTTAATTTTAACATGGATTAATAGCAATAATTTATATTAATCATGCCACGAGGAAATTAGTAATATTTCAACAGAAATGGAGTGGAATCTATAAAACTTATAACAGGTATTCAAATAGCCCCGCATTCTGATGTAAACAATATGAGAGTCTGTTATAAGAGGAATTCCTAACATTGGCTAACTGCCTTTCGTTTATTACCCCAAATTCTGCAATGATTGTTTCCCTCAAAGAATTAATATTTGGGTGGTGCTTTTTATAAATTTTAGATTTAAGGTGGCCCCACAGAAAATAGTCGCAAGGGGCTAAATCAGGAGATCTAGCTGGCCAGTTTATGGTACCACCTCTGCCAATCTAATGATTTGAAAATTTATTATTTAAATTATTTCTGATTGCAAAACCGAAATGCGCGGGGCAACCGTCTTGTTGAAACCAGATCTGTGTATCTCTTGCAACTTCCTCCAATGCAGGACCTACCTCATTAATCAAAAGTTCTAAATAGGTGTTCGAATTTAAATTTCCAACAATTTCAAACAGTCCGATAAGTTTGTTATTATAAATCCCAGCCCAAAGATTAATTTTGTTTGGGTTTTGGGTTCTTGTAAAGCTGATATTATATGGCAAATGCATATTTTGTATAATTGATATGCCGGCAAAACTTTTTGCATATGTATACTAATTATGTGAAAACAAATCGTTTAAGCCCAGTTTCATTTTGCATATTTTGCATATTTATACGATTTTGAGCATACTTTCTGGATTTTGCATATTTGGATATATTTAGCAATAATTTGTAATGTATGAAGAACTTTTTGATTTTTTTTGTAAAATTTACTATTTTATTAAATTTATTAATAAACTTTTTATGTACAACTGAGATATACAGGGTGATTTTAAAATGGGCGAATAAAGGAAAGTTTTAGTGGAGTTCTGATATTTGGTTCCTATATGTTTTTTGGGTCGCAGTACGCGAGTATCAGGTTTGCCAGCATTTTATTTATGAATATTCATTTCATATACCATTGTTGATTTACGAAAAATGGATAGTTTTCGAGTTACTTTGAAATAAACTGGCATAATTACTTTTTTTTGCTTTTAACACCTAACTTCGCGGCGCTCTCGCGGCTGAACGATTGATCGGAGAAAAAAAAACCGCTAGTATATAAAAAAAATGTAGGAAATTTTATTCTCTTTTATTTCATATCAGTTCAATATTTAAGAAATTTGATAGTTTTCGAGTAGTTTTAAAAAAACTAAAAAAAATCGGGTGTTACACCGTTTTTGCTTAAAAAAAAAAAACGTTTCCGGTCAAAATTCTTGTTGGCAAATCTGATATTCGTGTACAGCGACCCAAAAAACATACAGGAACTAAATATCAGAACTCCACCAAAACTTTTCTTTATTCGCCCTTTTTGAGCACCATTTGACTGGACTATTTCCCAAGTTCAAAAATTGCTCGTAACTCGGAAACGCGCGATTGTCGGACACGTTTATATGGACTTTTTTACTTGCCTTGGTGTGTAGAACAATACCCCGAAGTTTGGCGAAACATTTTAAAATCACCCTGTATACCTTACAGAGGAAAGGGGAATTCCTTGTTAAAATCTTTGACTATATAAACATAGACTGCCAGCAACCCCCATTTTTTTCATAGAAGCAGTGTATAAGGAATCGGCCAACACAAAATCCATTTCAAGAGTGTTGGGTGGATAACAGGGTGGGGTTAGGGAAAATCTCATTTTTATGTTGCTGAAAACGTGAAGTTGGTGTTGGCAGTTGAATGAGGTCTTTGAATAAAAATTAGAGAAATAAATATACTCATACAAAATAATTGAAATTTTTAGATTATTTAGAATACTCCTACTTATTTTCAAAAAAATTAGAGCATATTATGTGCATATATTATAACTTTGAGTGCATATACTGAACAAAATGTATGCATATATATGCGCATATTTTCGTACTTTTGAGTGCATATAATTATCAGCTTTAGGTTCTTGTACACAGATTAATTCTTGGGTTTTTTTGAGCCCAGTATCTTGTATTTAGCACATTCATCCGTAAAACATATTGATGACAAAAAACGACGATCTTGATTTGCACGTTCTTGCATTCTTTCACAAAATAAATTTCTACTTTCTTCGACTGGTTCAAATATTTCTTGATGACATTGCGATTTGTATGGATGATATCTGTGCTTTAATGTCTTATATACCGCCGACATTGATACATTTAATTCAAGACCGATTTGATTTGTCTTGTGTTGCATTTTGGGTCAATATTGATCAATTTAAAAACACCCTCTTCCAATTTCCTGCCATCCGCACCAACATTCCTGCGATTACCTTTATTAAAATTTTGATGAAAGCCAAAATTAAATAATAAACTAACCACCTCTAGCTTCTGATTCTACTGAAATATTAGCAGTTTTTTTCAAATTTCCGGACATATCTATGTATTGTAGATGCAAACAGTATTGGACTGTTATCAAATTTTACGGAAAACAAATCTTGCACTCTACGTAAATTAACCCCACTGTAATATGTTTTTACGATAGAAACTCTCTCTTCGTTGGAGTAATCGTTGATTTTATAAAATAAAAACTACTGAACTAACTCTGAATGTCATCAAATAACAAATTAATTTGAGTATAGCTGCCAACTGCTATCAAGTCAAGGCAACTCATATTTATTTATTTTTTTTTTTTAATTTACTTAATCAGCAATCAGAATATAAATACATTCTATGAGCTAATAGTATGTGATAACTGAACTTGATGGTAGACTCCCATTAGAGTCATCCCTTTCTTAGATGGTTAAGTCTTTTGGCCATTTCTTCAGAAGACGTTGATTTTGAGGGTTTACTACCAGTGGTGCCATGGTTTTGTTTGGGTGATGTTCCAGTGTTGTTTGATGTTTGGTGGCATACTCTTTGATTAGATCTTTTACGTAGGGGATGTCAAGGTCTGCATGTAGTGTGCGGTTTGTCACATACCAGGGTGCTGCTGCCATATTGTGGATGGTTTTAGATTGAAACCGTTAGATGATTTCGACATTAGATTGACTTGTGCTGCCCCAAAGCTGGCATCCGTAAGTCCAGATTGGTCTGATAATAGTTTTGTACAGCAGCAACTTGTTCTCCAAAGATAGTATGGATTTTTTCCCAATGAGCCAGTACATCTGCTTCATTTGTAAGTCCATTTGTTTCCGCTTCTTTTTAATATGCGTTTTCCATGTTAATCGTTTGTCAATGTGGAACCCCAGGTTTTAAATTCAGTAGACTGTGGAAGGGTAGTGCCATTGAAGGTTACGGATGGACATTCTTGATGTTTTGTCGTGAATGTGACATGTACCAACTTAGTCTCATTGACTTTGATTCTCCACTTAATTAACCATCTTTCAATTTGGTTTAAATGACTTTGGAGTGCAGCTGATGCTGCTACCGGGTTTGTATTACACGCGAGTACCGCCGTATCGTCTGCAAACGTGCCTATTTCAGTGGATTCCGTTGCGGGTATGTCAGCGGTATATAGTAGGTACAACAATGGTCCTAGGACGCTCCCCTGCGGTACGCCTGCTTTTATTTCCTTGATTTGGGAGATGTCTTGGCAGATCTTTGTTTGAAAGGTTCTGTGTGTGAGGTATGAGCGTAATAGGAGGTAATATTCAGAGGGGAGGGTGTGCCACACTCGATCGAACGCCTGTCTAACATCTAAGAAGGCAGCAGTACAGAATGCTTTGTTTTGTAGCGCAGTTTGTATGATGTTGATTAGTCGGTGACATTGTTGGATGGTGGAGTGTTGGTGTCTGAATCCAAATTGGTGGTTAGGCAGCCATTCTTCGTGTAATGAGTTTTCATAGATACGCTTCAGAACTAGTTTCTCAAGCAACTTGGACACAATAGGAACCAGGCTAATGGGCCGGTAGGAGTTGGTTTCGTTGGGGGGTTTACCGGGTTTCAGGATCAGGATGATTTGCGCGAATTTGCAGTACAGCGGCCAGTACATTAGTGTTAGAATCCCGTTAAATAAGATTTGTAAGAACTTAACTCCTTGTTCTGGCAGGTGTTTGAGTATGGTTGCTGTTATCAGGTCTTGACCTGGAGCCTTTCCATTTTTTAACCATTTTAAATCGTTCTCTATTTCTATGGTTGTGATCTTTCGTATTGGTAGTGACATTTGTATTGGTGATTGTAATTCTTCTTCAATTTCGCGATCGACTGCAGAAGAGTTTGGTTGGAATACTTCAGCTTGCAGAGGAGTTTTAGAGTGGCTTCAAAGCAAGAAGTACATAGGCGTGGCTACAGTTATGCGCCAATAGACGGTATCAGTGGCGTAGCAATAGGTATTTTTAGGGAAGCACATTAAAATTCCCATTTTAAAGGAAAACTTTTCATGCTGATTTATTTTTGATTTCAAATGCTAAGTAAATTAGCATGTCATAAGAAGTACAAGCTCTACTAGAAGCTCGCGAGGCCGCCCTCCGCTAAACGCTTTCCGCGGCGGGAGGACTCGCCGTGCGTCATCCGCTCCATTCCGCGCGAGGAATTATTACTAAATTTGCCCGTTTTGCTGTGAATTTTGCCAAAGCTGTGCATGGAACTTCGCCATTTGGTCGTGGCAGCATTTTAGACAACAGCTGGGAATCTGGCAGAGGGCGCAGGCCAAAGGCTCTTGAATACGCGTGCGACCTGTGAAAGTTCGAATATGGCGCTAGGGACAATAAATGACTAGCCCCAATGCGTCATGTAGCTACCAGACTGTAAGGTGCTCGCCCAAACCCCTTTTTGATATTATTAACGGGCTAATAGTCATGGAAACATGTATACAAAATGACACGACGAACGGCAATGAACTGAATACAACAGCGGAAATCACCTTGTTGAACGTAATGGACTCGTCCGGACGTTTCTAGCGTTATGCGCATCTATGACGCGGTGTACTTTACAAACTGAAAGACTTCTAGGTTGTTGACTATTTTGTTGATAATTTAGAATCGGAAAATTTTGTGTTGTTAATTGGGTAGGCATAATACTCAAGTGACCTCAGTGTTCCTGGTTTTGCTGCATGTTTTGGTGTCATGGGGTCCACCACACTTCACACATGCGTATGGTCTCTTACAATATGTTTGTGTATGTCCATAGTTTTGGCAACGTGTGCATTGTACTATTTCTGTATTTTTTCATGGCAGCTCAAAATTGACGACTATGTTACTCAGGTATCGGATTGTGTATATTTCATTGTTATTCTGGGCCTGTTCTAGGTCAATGAAGAATATTGGGAGTGGGTCTTTCATTCGTTTGCTTTTTGTGTTTATATTTCTTACTTTATGACCTAATTTGCCAAGAGCTGCTTTGATTTCTTCCGTTGGGGTGGTGTGATGTACATGTTTTAGTACTACTTTATATGGTCCATCCTGTTTCATTTGGTAGTTATGGTGTACTATATTTTTTTCACATAGTTGTGCTATTAGCTTTCTGTAAGTATCAGGAGTTTTTATATTTATTTTAACCACATTATTAGTTAAACACTTTGTCGTGTATTGCTCAATTTTTGCTGTTTCAGTTAGGCTTTTTATCATTTCATTAAAAATGGGTGGCGATTTGTTTATTAATGGCGATGGAGGTTTGTTCATTTTTATTTGTTGGGTGACTTGTAGGATTTTCCGTTAACACTGAGAATCTGTTTGGTTGTGAGTCTGTTTGCTGTACATTTGTTGTTAGCGGAGGGTTTGATTTTTTAATTCTTTTGCGTTTATGTCCTTTGACTATTTACCAGGTGTTAGTGTTTTCGTTTACTTGGTTCCCCTCACCATCATCCTCGTCTATTTCAATAGGTTGATCTGTCTTTTCTTTATTTTCTAAGTGATTTGAATATTGCGCTAATTGTGATTGTGAAGTTAAAAATGTTTGTGGCGCAGGTAAATACTGGGGCTGTATTGTGGGATAATATTGAGTGTTTGGGTATTGTAGGTTGGATGGCTGGCAGATTGTTTGATTTGGGAAATTAGGATTTTGTAGAATAATACCCAATGAACTGGCTTGGGAGGTGTTCATTGGCGGGTTTTCATTGGCGGGTTGATTAGGGATTGTTGCTGAGTAAACATGTATTGTTGCCCATTGTAGCCGTTACCGGCTGGCAGCATCGCTGCCTTAAATTAATTCCTTATTGTATGTAATTATTTTACTTACAGTTAGTGTTAAAAATTGTTAGCGGAAAGCGTTCTTGACCTCTCGTCTATCGTACGAACGTTATCACTCAACACACTTGTGCTTGGCACACGTCTTGTTAGCTCGAGTGCATTCATATGAATCATATTTAAAATACATGAACAATTTTGATTAACATTATTCAATGAAAATTGAGAAAAATTATTTAATTTTTGATAACATTAGATGCGCAATAATTTTCTCTTTCCATTGATACGAAAACATTTTCTATAGGTTGAATTGGCGAGCAGTAATCCATAAAACTGTTAAAAACAATGTTAAATCCCTGTTCCAGTTTGAAAGTGGATACCCGGTATGAAGTTTCAACGCCATACCTCTTCTCGTTTTTGAGATATTCAGTTCACAGACAGACACACAGACAAACAAATGAAAAAACATGTTTTTTGGCTTCAGGTGACTCTAAAACGTGAAGATCTGTTGAAAACTCAATTTAAAAATTTTTGGGGTGAATCCAAACTTCCCTTATTGTTAAAGGAAGTAAAAAATATGAATATCTACCGTGGTGCGTACAATATTTTTTCTACGATTGTGTCAAAAGTGACGTTTGTAGCACTCTTAATATTAGCGTCCGAATTAGGTCTTTTTAGCACGTTGCCATTGGTGTGGGTTTTAATACTATATTAGAACACGCTTTGCCGTAAATTTGAATGCCCGCTAGTAATCCTAATTTATTTAAAAAAAAATTATATTTACCGTGTTTTCTAGATTCTAGCGTAGATAAAATATTGTACGATACACATGCGTAAAGCATCTTGAGTCACTCGCGGGGCAGCGAATGAGCGAGCGTTTTAACTCTGTCCCACTCGTGACTAAAGACTAGCTTTATGCACTTGTATCGTAAATTACTATATCGCACTCCCGTGGCTTATAAATACTTGATCTCGTTTTCAATTAATTTGCCACTTTGACTTTTCGCAACTGTCAATACAAAGTTTATACTTTTCTACCGGGTGTCTTAAAATGAATTACATCTAGTATGCTTTGAATTTCCCATAATGCAATCTAAAATTTTACCTAAAATTGGCAATACTGTAAGTCGATGTAAAATTCTGCTAACGTCGAATTTGACATAGACTTACAGTAATATTGTAATATAGCACATTCGTACCATAAATAACTATTATTTATGAAAATTAACAGTAACACTCTACACTAGCTCACTTTCTACAAATTTAAGAATTTTCACCACGTCAGAAAATAGAGAAAAGGTTGAAATCCAGTTACATAAGGCCACATCTACCATTTGCAAACAAATTCCGTTGATTCTTTTAAAAAAATCCATTGATGTATTAGATGTCGTTTATTGTATTAAAAAGACATGGGAACAAGTAACTCTACAATCATTCAAAATTGCTTTAAACAGGCACGATTGGCATACTCATACATTCTTGAAGATCACACTAATTTTGATCCCGAGTTACTTTTGTCCATTGTTGCTAAAATATGTATATGTAAAATGGTGCATCAAACTTCAACATTCATTTTGACGAATATATAAAGATGGATGAAAATTTAATGTATGAAACTGAAAGCCTTCATATATACATTTTGGGAGCGTTAAATTACAGCAAGAAGAATACAGATACTGACTATACTATTAGTAGAGCACCATAACGCCATAACGTTACCTTAAGAAACGATGACATCAAAGGATTTGAGTTAGTGACAAATCTGGAAAATCATTTTGAAAATCTGTTGCTAATAAAAAATGTCAACAACATTAGATTTTTTCATCCACTTCGTCATCTTAATTTTTGTGTTCCTTGAAATAATTTTGTATTTTTTAATATACACTGTGTCCCAGGATTGATGTTACAAGAGGTGAGATGAACTCAAAATGTTTGGATTTTGTTTTAAAGTTCTGGGATTCGGTCCTGCTTTGTTTGAAAAGAATTTTATAGTCCAGTCAACAAAGCAAAATACGCGGAAATAAATCGTATAGTTTCAGATTTTTGTACAGTTGTAGTGGATACCTTCCTGAATAACATACCGAAAGTCCTGAGTGGCGGGGTGTGAGCGGCGGGGTGTGAGCGGCGGGGTGTGAGCGGCGGGGTGTGAGCGGGGGGGGGAGGGGGGTTCAAATGTCCGTTTTTTATGTTTTTTGTAAATATCTCGGAAACCGTGACCTTTAGCAGAAATACATTTATTATCAAAATTAAAGAACGTAAAATTTCCTATAAAAAATTTTCTTATAATTTTTTCTCTACGATAAATATTAAGCGAGTTATGGGGGAGAACGGGTTTTAAAAATTCTCAAAAACCCGTTTTATATAAATAACATCAACTTTTAATGTTGGACAAAACTTTGAAAACTCAATGCATGCAGGCAGCTAGCTGTACTTAAGTAATTAGTAGCCCTACAACACAAAATGTTGAAATTTTTCGACATTATACGGACACGTGCAGCTGGAGATCATGGATCATTGAATTTTAAGAAGTTTGAAGTTTTACTAATCTTGTCCTACGAGCAACACTTATTGGAAACACCAACCTTATTCTTAACTCTTATAATTATGGTGTAATAGGCGAATTATAAGTCTTAAACTTTATTTTAGAATATTTAATTTTCAATATTCTGAATATTACAAATCAAAATCATCAACACTGGGACTGCTATCAAAATGTTCTATTAAGTCTTCCACTGGAGCACAATTTGTACAAGAACCGCGACAAGTGACACATCCCATTTAACACTCCACAACCAGTTGAACATTGGCAAAAAATAGTATTTAAAATGGCCTCTGGAGCGACCGGATCTGTTGTAGTGGGTGGGATTCAAGTGCCATCCTCCCCTCTGTTCCATCCCCAATCAGTCGGTTGTATTGTTGAATTGTTCAGCCATTGCTGGATCTGGCAAATCGAAACCATAATAGACCTATATTGACATAAAATATATATTGTTTGTATAATATTAATTTTAATCCCGTGTGCCTTATTCTGTCATAACATAACATTGAGTCAATTTTTGTACGAGATAGTTATTCTTAAACTTTAAACTGCAGTAATATATTTTATTCGCAACCATATATGTAATGTTAACATTCCTGACCTCATTTGAGGGGGGGAAGTCGTACATTTCAGCCCGCTACTTCCCGCACTCACTTCCCGCTCAAGTGCGGGAAGTACATTCTCGACCGCTGAGTAGGTAGGGACACTGGTAATCTCGTTGATCCATTCATGCGCGTCACAACGTGACGTATCATAATATAATGTTTCCAATTATTGTTTAGAATAAAGTGGTTGCGAATAAAATAGTATACAAACCTCGACAGGAAGTTTCCTTAGTCTCGAGATAATAGCTGATTTCGACGCTTCGCGTCTCAATCAGCTAACTAATCTCTCGACAGTAATGAAACGCTTCCCATCTCGGGCTGTAATATACTATTAAGAGGATTTTACTACATAATAAACTTAATAAAGTTACTTTACCTGTAAATAAACTCTGAAAGAGTGTTGTTTTGCTGATCCTTTGGTTGGTGGTAGAGACGCTAGGTCCACTTTTGCCTTAGTTGACATTCTTAAAAAGGCTTTGAATTGCAATTTATTCAAGTCGGTTTCAGTTTTTGTCTGGTACGTCTCGAAAAATATTTTCTCACCAGCTTGTGCGACCATTTCTGGTGTTGATGATGGATTTTTGAAAATGTCATATATGTTTTTCATTTTACTGGGCATTTTGTTGAACAGCTTCACCATACTTCCTTTGCCCTTCTTATAAATGGCCGAGGTTGTATCGCATCCACTGAAAGAGTGGAGAAGTAGGATATTGTCAGCAAAAACAAGCTGTTGGAGTTTATTTGTGGAGTAGAGTTTTGATTCAACCTTGCCCCTGCCAGGCTTCAAGAAGATTACGTTTCTTTCTGGTGGTGCAAAAGCCAGGAGTAGAACAATCAGGTCCACATCTTCCCCTACTATTGTTGCAGTAGGGTATAAACTAGCTTTGTTCAATCCACATCTTACAATAGTGCTATCAGCATCCCCTACAGCTACTACTGTTTCTATTCCTTTCAATATCATTTTGTCTTTAAGCAACTCAATAAGCCTGGCTTTATTTTTTTCATTGGAAAGAAAATGTTGTTGCTGAACATCGATGTTCATAGTTTCGCTGAAATTAATTTCCACAGAGGTTCTTGTAAGGCTTCTCCGCTTCTGCTCAGCTCGTTTTGTACTATTGGCATCCCTGTATGCATCAAAGACAACCGTGCAGTTATTGCCATAGTGTCTCTGTACATAGGCTATTTACTGATCGCAGATGGAGGAAACATTCGTGCCAACGTTCCATTTTACGCGGTGTAGGAGGAAGCTGCCATCAACTACATTTGTGCTCTGTGTTAGGTCATGGGCTGTCTGGTCATCCTTAGGAAAAGCATCATATAGAGAAGACTTCTCTCCTTTCCTCATACCCCCTTCGTTGAAAATAGCTAAATTGCATGAGCTCCTCAATATCCTTATCGCTCTTCTTTGCAATGGCAATTCTTTGAAAAATTGTGAGGGGGTCAACTGTCATTTGATGGAACTGCTCATGCTGGCCAATGACAACACTACATTTTTCTTCGACTGTTTTATATCTGAAAAGCCATGACCAACCAAGCTTTGCATGTTTTTTTTTCCAAATTCTAGGGCTTGGTGACTGTTGATCGTTTTGTTTCCAATGACACCTGTCGACAGAGACAAGAGAGAATTCATTTCTGGAAAGGGAGGATGATCACAGAACCATTTATTTATCTTTGTCCGGTCCTGTTCATCCTTGACTTGCCGTGACGCCCGGAAATTAACATGCTGCTCTCCACTTGAAAATTTGACACCAGCGAACTCCTCAAGAGACATGCTGATGGCGGTAGCTCCAGGTGACCCACCGACCCACTTGGCAAGAACAGAATCAGTGATACCTCTTCGTGTCAAGCCACCTGAGGTTTTCATAGAGCGCATTAGAGTCTGCTCTATGGTCAAGTCTGACCAAACCCCCGCCCAACGTGTCCCAGTTCGATTAATGGTGAAATATCCTTTATCTTCAAACTCCTTGAATACTTCAGGCTCTTTAGATCTCAATGCTACCATGTCTTGTACATAAATGTGAACACGCTTAGCATATTGGAAATGACCGGATGCATGGAAAAATAAAATCATTTGTTGGACACAGTTGAAATGGCCGTTCCCAATCACCACACCTTTCCGAATCTATGAACTTCTTCATCAACGTGACCATGTCAAAATACTGCACCCAACAAGCAGCGGTGGGACCATTTTCCTTCACATGATGGAGTTGATGTTATTTATATAAAACGAGTTTTTGGAGAATTTTTAAAACCCGTTCTCCCCCATAACTCGCTAAATATTTATCTTAAGAGAAAAAATTAAAAGGAAATTTTACGTTCTTTAATTTTGATAATGAATGTTTTTCTGCTAGAGGTCACGGTTTCCGAGATATTTACAAAAAACTAAAAAACGGACATTTGAACACCACCACCACTTTAGTCCATCCCACCTCTTATACCATCAATCCTGGGACACACTGCATAAAAATTTTCCTACACAAATAAAGTTGATCTAAAAAGGATATTTGGCAACTACAGGTGTCCGTTTAAGAGAGAATACAATGTAATAATCGAACACTTCCTACTATTCACTGTAGCATATGGCTTATTTGTGTAACCAATACAACGGCATTGTCATGTAAAACCAACATTATTTGATACTGTTCATACGACGTTTTGCTGGGTTATACAGCCAACTTTAAAGATTACTAAGATGTCATAAACTATAATTATCATTTTAGTGACATACAGCATATCATTGTTAAATATTTTGTATATAAATACAAGCACACAATCAACATTTGTTTTTAAATCTGTAATTGTCACTTCTAGGGTGTCTTTTGTTCGGACATATTTTGATATATTCCACATTAAAGATTATACTTTCGTTGTTATTAATTTTAGAATTATTTAAATTTGTCATGAAAAAACAAGTTTCTGTTTTAAGTGTTGATGACATCCACAAAATACAAAAAATCTAAAAGTGGCAATTACAATGTCTTTCTCTCAAAACACTTTTCAATAAGTTGATTTGCTGACGCTTCATATTATTTAAATGCCTATTTAGATTTTCCAACTTGTTGCAGGTCTTGCGATAATTCACAAAGCAATTCCCCCGTCAACAGCGGCCGCAATTCTCCCAGCGCCATCGAAGACGAAAAGATGCGTCTCTTGAAGCACCAACAGAAGCTCATGCAAATGGCAGCAGAAGTGTTGAAGACGCCTCCGAAGAGTGCTCGTAAAACCAGCGCTCCGACTGAAACGGCATCGACTACAGCATCTCCTTCGGTAGAGAACTTCACGATACCGCCGCGGCCGCGCACCCCCCCTCGGGACTTGGAAAAAAGGGAAGTGGTCAGCATCGGCATGAACACGGAAATTACCTGCCGCGACGTCATCTTGGCCTGGAAGAGACTCGGCACTCCTGCAGTGGAACTGGAGGAAATAAAGCCGATACTGCAGAAGGCCAGCGCTAAGATCAACAACAACTCCCTGATCACGTCTGTGATCGAGAGCATACGACATAAGAAAAAGCTGCAGAGCCAGCATTCTGCTGCGCAGAACCAGCTCCATCTCGACGGTACGTCGAAGGAGCAGCAGCAGGGAGAGGACAAAGTCATATCCTACCTCAACAAATGCAGGCCCGCAGTGGCTACCATCACTGTGGAAGTGCAGACGGAGCCCACGGCCGAGTTCCGAGCAAGGCAGAAAAGGAGGCGGAGCTCGAGCAGCGACTCCAGCGACCATCGGAAATCCTACAAGCGGCGGAGTGGCTCCAATGACTCACGGCACTCTTACAGTTCGCACACTAGTTCAACTCACTCCTCCAGGTTGGAATAGTTATGATTTTTATGTAGTTTTCAAGGGTTCCTTCGAGGAAGCGTCTTTTGCATTTGTATGTTTTAGGTCTAGATCGCGGTCGCCGTCTCCGCAAAGGGTAAATAGCAGAAAAACTAGCTTAGATGCGGAATACAAACGGGCGGTGGAGGAAAGACGTGTCGTTTATGTCGGCGGCTTAAGCTTATCTACAACAAAGGAGATTCTCCGTGAGCGGTTTGAACGGTTCGGACCCATCGTGAGAATTAGCATGCACTTCAGGGAGTCCACCGGACACTTTTGGGAAGCTGAGTAAGTAGTTTGATTGACTTGTGTTTTATCAGTAGATAATGCTATCAGTGATATTGCATTTTTGTATAAAATAAGTATAACTGAATTATTACCAGTGTAAAATGAATGTAATGTTATTTTAATGGGTGTAAAAACAACTGAATTAGTCACAAAAAATAGAAACTCTATACTAAAACTAATTTCCAAATTCTTCTTTGAAGGACAAATTTATTCAGCATTAAAAATCAGTGGACTGTATGGTTAATTAAAACACTAATTGGCGCAGGAAGGTTATTTATTTAGCGTTATATTCGCGCTTCAATAATCATGCGAAATAACCAATTTTTTTTACTTTTAAAAACCTAACCGCAACCGGGGATTGAACTCTCGACCCTTAGATCAGTAGCCAGAATGCTTAACCACTGAGCTGCGGAGCCCGGCTAGTTTTTTTTTTTTACTTTTTCATTATACATTGATTATTATATTACCCAGAACAAAACTATCGTGACGTTACTAAGGCCCTTTAAAGAAGACTTTAAATCTGATTTTAGATTTTCATAATTTTCAAGATACTGATTACTATTAACTTTCTTATTTTAAGGGGGTCATTGGGCACAAAGAATATGCACCAATTGTCCCTCTCTTTTTATTGTGCTGCATAGTGCTGTCACCTAGTAATGTGTGGACAAACTACAGTTTACCAATGTAAACATTTTTACTCCAACTATGCGACTTAACTAAGGATTTTTGTTCGTGGGCTGTACAGGTGTGCGTAGATTTAGCAGCTGCATATATAAAAAAATTACAAGACTTATTAAGAAATAATCAAGTGTCAGGTATCCTAGACACTAGACCATATTACGTTCAAAAATTAGAACTCCGGGATTTAATGTATTTAAAAATTACGTAATGACTGGCCATATTTTATTGGCTTTCAAAATAACAAGTTTTTTTAAATTGTCAGCTGTGTAATCATATGATAATTATATCGATGTATTTATATTTTTTGCCTCTCCTTCATTGTACCAGTTCACTTTGATATACTTGCTACTTGAATTGTTTATTCTTCCTTAGCGAGATCACTATCCGTATAATGTTGCTAGGTCCAAGTCTATATTTTATTTTAACAGCTCCATTTAGAATTCAAATTTTTTGTAGGAAGAGCAAATATGGATTTTTAATGTTCTTACACCGAGAGGACGCATACGCAGCTGTCGATCATGGCAGCAAAGACCCCACATTATCACAATATGAAATAAGCTTCGGAGGCCGCCGCATATTCTGTGGAACCAGCTATTCCGACTTAGGTAAGTATTTCGCATCCTTCGCCATTATTTTTTATCCGTTCGTTTTCGTTTAGACAATGTTCAAGATGATAGCAGTTACTCTCCGGCGAGGATGATGAACTCCTTCGACCACTTACTTAGCGAAGCACAGGCTGATTTGCGCAAGAGGAAATCCTGCACGTGACACGAATCTGTCGTAATGTTAATGTTTTGACGATGTTAGTGTGTTTACTGATGCGTTACTTTATTTTCCTTTATTTTGTTATAACCAGAACAGTTGTTACTTTAATCGTGTTCCCTCCTAAGATGATTTTTGTTACTAGGAACTTGCATTTCGGCGTATATAATTTATTTTAACAAAATCAAGAGACTTCATTAATTTCGTATGCATTCATCATGCAGACTAGTTTCGTTACAGACAGCGCATAATGCTAGTCAGCTATGTTACACATAATGCTTATAAATAGAATTGGGGCGACTGATGCTGGTAAATACTAATTGTTACTGTTCATATTGCTGAGACGTTGGAAATTTATGAGAATTTAAACATTTCAAGCTCGTAATATCAATACTTGTTAGTAAAGGCTTGTCGGTTGTACCGTAGATTAGCGTAGCTTCGCCTTCCCAACATATATAAAAAGCTAGCCAATATGTTAACTACAATTGCCCTAATTCTCTTTATACTTTATTTGAATTTTCAGTATGTTGTGAACGTTATTATGTTCTGACTACTGCTACCACCAACTTTTTTTTATAATGGAAGTTAAGAATACAAGTTATTTTGTATTTATCTCGTTTTGTTTTATTTGGATTTAACCCCTTGGTCCTGAATTTTCATGTTTCGCATGCTATTTCAGAATTGAACATTTAATAGTGAGGATTTGGCGTATAACTTAACTTTATTGTGTATTCGTATCTTTGCTAATTAAATCTTTCAAGGTAAACGTTTAATCTAGAAATAATCAAGTGGGAACTCATGCTGGGAAGGTTTCCCATAGAATTGTAACAATGCAACTAATTGTAGATTTTTAGAACTTACAGTCTAAATATATTTTAAAATGTACCTATCGTCAGAAATTAAATTTAATATTGACCATTAATAGTGTGATGTTTGCATATGTACGTAAATGTTACGATATAAACCTTGAAGAATAGATTATGCCAAAACAGCTGCCGTCAAAGTTTTTGGATGAGTTTGCAATTCTACGACCCAAAAAAGAAACTTATTGATGCTAAAATTGGCTAGTATTTTGATTTACTTAAATCTGTTCTGCAGTTTTGTGCACTGGCGACACCTGCACTTGTTACTATTGTAACTCTGCCCACTCTGGGATTAATATGTGGATGTATCTATGTTTTTTGGTTATTACGGCATGCCTCAGCTGGGTTACAGACGATTCCTCTAAACGGTGATACTTATGGTAACGTTGCTCAAGTCGGATAGAGGCTGGAGTGCTGTGCTTCTCACATCGAAAAGAAACGTAATGGATATCTATTATTCTTTAACGACAATTGTATATGCTTTACATACTTCTACAACTACTGCGGTGCTTGAAAATGATAATGGCGTAAGATAGTTGGCGGTAGTTTGTCCAGTAGCAAGAAAGGCTCGTCTGATGCCTCACCTAGCAGAAACAACAGAAGAAAAAGAGGTAAGGCAGTTTACAATCTTACTAACAGTAAAATTATTACGGTGTTGGATTGTGAACCGCTTAGAGAAACACAATGATACAAGCAGTCTGCGTAACCACGATCTTACTAACAGTTAAGATAACTGCGATGTCCGGTCCTGGCAGGTAACAGCAAATAGGTGAGATAAAGTGTCTCACAGTAAATTCAAGTATTTAAGGATGTAGTGAATATTATAACAAAGTGGTGTTTAAGTAAAGTAAAAGAAGTGGGCAGAAGGCGGTAAAGCAACTAATTTTAAGGTAGGCGTAGAGAATAAGACCTAATAAACAGAATTTCCATAACGTACATGAGATAAGAAATGCTCCTATTTATTGTAAGAGATATTGAGTAATTCGTAAAAACACTGTTTACTCCTTTTTCACCCCATAGGGGTGGAATTTTGAAACATTCTTTCAGCCTATATTATCCAGAAATAAACCCACGGTAAAAAATAATAAATTTTAACACCCTACCCCTTTTCAGTTTTCCCTTTTTACCGCTTTAGGGGTAATTTTAAAATCCATTAAACCACTTTCTAAATATTTTAAGAATACATTTATATTCCAAAAAACAATGGTCTAACTCAATAAACATAGGAGATAAGAAGGGTTCCTTAATTCAACCCGAATCCAAATTTGCACCTTTAGGAGTTGATTAAGGGAAAATCTTGAAATGTGTTTTTAGACACTTATATTGGATACTTATACGAGCAAACACCAAGCCTATATCGTATCAGGTTTAAGAGATATTGAATTCGTGAAAATACAGTTTACCCCCTCAGGGGTAAAATTTTAAGTTCCCTTAAACCGCTTTCTAAATTTTTTAAGAATACATCTATATACCAAAAAAGAATGCTCTAGCTCAATAAACATAAGAGATACGAATGGTTTTTTAATTTCCCCTCGAATCTAGATTTGCACTTTTAGGGGTTGATTAGGGCAAAATCCTGAAATGTATTTTAAACACTTATATTGGATACCTATGCAAGCAAACGCTAAGTTGATATCTTATAGGGTTTAAGACATATTGACGAATTCGTGAAAACACAGTTTACCCCTTGCCACCCTCTTATGGGTAAAATTTTAAATTCCCTTAATCCGCTTTCTAAATATCTTAAGAATATATCTATATGCCAAAAAAGAATGCTCTAACTCAATAAACATAGGAGATACAAAAGGGTCTTATCATTCACCCCGAATCTAGATTTGCACTTTTAGGGGTTGATTAGGGCAAACTCCTGAAATGTGTTTTTAAATACTTATATTGGATACGTATGCAAGTAAACACCAAGTCGATATCTC
Organism: Agriotes lineatus; assembly: GCA_940337035.1. Classification (NCBI taxonomy): domain Eukaryota; kingdom Metazoa; phylum Arthropoda; class Insecta; order Coleoptera; family Elateridae; genus Agriotes; species Agriotes lineatus. Next base: position 43,236,147 of record OW679196.1, on the reverse strand, counting down.
ATCGGCTCTAAGAGATATTGCGGAATTCGTGAGAACATTGTTTACCTCTTTGCACCCCCTGAGTGGTAAAATTTTAAAATCCCTTAAAACTCTTTCTAAGTATTTTAAGAATACATCTATATGCCAAAAAGGAAAGTTCTAATTCAATAAACCTAGGAGATACAAAGAGTTCTTTAATTCACCCCGAATCCAGATTTGCACCTTTAGATTAGGGAAAAATCCTGAAATGTGTTTTTAGACATTTCTATTGGATACCTGTGCAAGTAAACACCAAGTCAATATGTCATCGGGTCTAAGAGATATTGAGGAATTCGTGAAAACACAGTTTACCCCTTTTCACCCCCTTAGGAGTAAAATTTTAAAATATCTTTAACCACTTTTTAATAATTTTAAGAATACATTTATATGCCAACAAATAACGTTCGAACTCAATAAACATATGAGATACGAAAGGCTCTATAATTCACCCCGAATGCATATTCGCACCTTTAGGGGTTGATTACGGCAAAATCCTGAAATACGTTTCTAGGTATTTGCATTGACAATCTTTGTAACTAAACACCAAGTGGCTATCTCATTGGGTCTAAGAGATATTGAGGAACCCGTGAAAACACATTTTACCCCTTTTCACCCCCGTAGGGGTGAAATTTCAAAAAATTCCTTTTAACCCATTTTGTTGTGAAATGGAACTCACAGCGAAAAAATCTAATAATTTTAACCCCCTTATCCCTTTTCAGTTTTTCCTCCTTTTACCCCTTTAGGGTTAAAATTTTCCAATTCCGTCACACCCCTTTTTAAATATTTTAAAAATACATCTATATGCTAAAAACGAATGTTTTAACTCAATAAACATAGCAGATACGAGGAGTTCTTTAATTCACCCCCCAATCCAGATTTGCACCTTTAGGGGTTGATTAGGGCAAAATCCTAAAATACGTTTCTAGGTATTGTTCTAGGTATTGTATCATTGGTAATATTTGCAAGCAAACGCCAAATCGATATCTTATCGGGTGTAAGAGATATTGAGGAATTCGTGAAAACACATTTTACCCCTTTTCACCCCCTTGCGGATCGAATTTCAAAAAATCCCTGCTTAGCACTACCTTACGTAACAAATTGAACCTTCCACCAAAATTTTAAGTTCGTAGTAGCAGCGGTTACGGCTCTGCGTTGATTAGTCAGGGTTGTGACTTTCCTTTATATAGGTATAGATTAATTCGCTTTTGGGGTTGTTTATAAAATTAATTTAGAATGATTAAAATATTATGCTGTCTTGTATTTTCTTTTGATCCAAAATAAACGGTAGTATGCCCTTTTAATGTTTTATTTATTTGCAATTTATGATCGAAACGCTAGGTCAGTTGAACAATTGACTCTATTCCCAGGGGTGAATTCCTAATAGATTGTAATTTTTACTTGCTCTGGTGCGCTGCTGTACACCTGAATTAGTTCCAATAGACAGTAGTTATTTGTGCAATACCTCTGTCAAAACCTACAAAATAATCAAAATTGTGAACATTTGCAGAGGTATTTATTCAAATCGTAGCGCTTTGGCGGTTATTATTATCATTTGTTTCAGGCATTAATTTGTCACATGACGTCAGAAGGGACGCCGACTAAATCTCGCAATTGTTTTTACCTTCGCCTAACCTCAAATTTGGGTAAATGCTTATAATTTTAATTGCGCCTTCTCTGGATGCTAGGATATGCTTAAATCTTGATAAGCAAGGTCTGGTCTCGTATGCACACGAATTTCCCTATCCTAACACTGATACTTTTAGATTAACACAGTACTTTAAAATTTGGTGTGTTCTTCGCAATGTTCGGAAAAGGGCCCCAGCTGGTATCTTCCTCTGAAACGGTTTTCTTGCGTGTTTTTGCTGTTGGTCGGTCTCTTGCACTCCTGCCTGATGCGTCGCAGTAGAAATCCCTGGCTTTGGATCCTATTTCTGGCCGGAATTCAATATCGGAATCCTGATGCGATCGGCTGGCAATGATCGTCGGAGGTGCTCCCGGTGAAAATTTAATTTTATGTTGCGGAAAATCCCACAAACGTTTCCACATAAACTTCAACACTTGGTCAACACAATGATACACTTTTTAGCTCGAAATATTTTAATTGTATAAAAACTTTAGTTGAAGTGGAGCACAAAAGTACATGTCAAGCTTAATTTAATTATTCATTTGTTCTCCCTTATTTCCGTTATTAAAAACAAAATGTAATCAATTACTATGGTTACAAAGGCACCGGAAATTGGTTTTGATCAAATTAAATACATTATGGAAATTAATTTGAATACAAATTTCTTATAAATAAATTATTGTCCATTTCTTAATTTTAAAAGGTCTCCGTGCCACAAACACGTTTTATTAGTTACTCTGCTCTATTTCACTCGAGTTAATTGCACTGGTTATTTTATAGAGTTCATTTCTTAATAATTGCTTTTTTATCTCCTGTCTGCTTTTCACTTGCTTTTTCATGTCTTGCTGCCTGACTTCTTATTTGCTCTTTGCAACGTATTATTATTTTACTTCTGGCTTCCTATACCTTTTTTAGATTGCTCACGATTTCCCTGCTTAGCTATATTGAAATCTACGCTTCATTGACATGCACTTTGCAAACATTTTTGTGACTATTCATTTCTTTCGGCTCGGCCATTCATTCTGCACAAACCTAATATTTAATTAATTTGAACGTCAACTTCAACCCTGTGAAAAACAAGCTTTGCCCTTTGATATCCTTATTCAAGTGAACTATTAATACTGGCATCTCTTTTCCAATGCATTTACTGATTGAAATTTAAGCTTAGCATTGCAGTTACATAAAACACCCCAACTCTGTGCTTATTGACTTGTTATGTATTGTTTGAGGCTTTCGCGGTTACTCGAATTATTCTCCTTAGCATAGAATTTCGGCTTAGACCGCGTAGTATTTGTATATGAACACCCAGCATTTTCCGGCTTAATGTGCCTTGCACCTTGTAAAGTCGAGCAAAAACCCGCTCGATGGCCATGCTCTTTGGTGGCTCGTGTTGTTTGAGTATCTTGAGAACGAGGATACTTAGGCAGATTTGGCCGTTTTGCTGTTTGTGCATCCATATTCACTAACGTTTCGCAAGACCTTGCAGCTTGCATCATCAGAGTGAAAGTCGCACTAAGAACCGAAGGTCGGTGTGGAGCTATTTATAGTCCTCTGTGCCAGGCGCGCGGAGTGGCGTAATGCTGGCGCTGGTTGGTCGTCCGAGTGCAACGTAATCCGTGGGGCGTGGCCGTATGACGCAGAGTGGTTGTAACGCTTTAGATCGTGTATCACAGGGGTCCACGTTTTACTAAGCTTAAAGCCTTTGTAGGAAAGGAAATGCTACTGTGGTAATGAACACTGAAGATTATAATGCGAAGATGGAAGTCTTACTATCTGATACAACTTACAAAAGTCTACACCGCAATCCCACTACCTCTCTCAAAACAAAGATAACCTCTGCCATAAAATGCTCCGATAGTATCGATCCCACTTTAAAGCACCGATTGATTCCTAGAAATGCAATAACTCCTCGCATGTATGGCCTACCTAAGATACATAAGGAGGGCGTGCCGTTGAGACCAATTGTCAGCGCGATCAATTCTCCTACACATGCTTTAGCAAGACATTTAACCAGTATACTACAGCCTCTAACTGGTAAAACAGACTCCTTTGTCAAGGATTCAGCAGAGTTTGTCCAGAAACTAAAGAACAAAGTTAAACAAAGATGATCTCCTAGTCAGTTTCGACGTAGTATCACTCTTCACGAAAGTGCCGGTTGATGAGGTGCTAGTAATGCTCAAAGATCTCTTGCCTACAGACCAAGTTGAACTTGTTGAAATTTGCCTGAAAAACACTTACTTCAGTTGGAACAATAAAATATACGAACAAGTCGAAGGAGCGGCCATGGGTTCACCGCTATCACCTGTTATCGCTAATATCTACATGGAAGCTTTTGAAACCAAGGCTCTCGAACAAGCGCAGCTAAAACCGACTTGCTGGTTGAGATATGTAGATGATACCTTTGTCATCTGGTCACATGGACGCCAGACATTGAATCTGTTTCTAAAACACCTGAATTCTGTACATCCCAACATACAATTCACAATGGAAGTAGAGGAAAATTGCAGTATTCCGTTTCTAGACGTCCTGGTGAAACGTAAATCAGATGGCAGTTTAGGACATGCAGTCTATAGAAAGAAAACACACACGGACAGATATCTAAATGCTGACTCACATCATCATCCAATGCAAAAAGCAACAGTTCTCCAGACTCTGGCGACACGAGCCGTTCGTATCTCAGACGAGGAAAATCTAGAGAGAGAAAAGCTACATCTGTTTGACTCTTTACAAAGGAACGGATACACAACTACCGCCATACGAAAAGCACTAGACAAGACTATGACAAAACAGGCTAAAGAAGAATCTCCACCTCTGGAAGGCTTAGCATTTCTACCTTACGTTAAAGGCTCAACTGATAAGATAGGACGTGTCCTGCAACGATGCAACGTCAAAACTGTGTTCACGAGCAAGGAAACTTTGGGTAACGGCTTCAGATCGGTAAAAGACAAGATTCCAAGTTTAAAAACCGCTGGCGTATATCGCATTCCTTGTTCTTGCGGCTCGAGTTACATTGGACAGACTGGTCGTTCCGTTGATCTAAGACTCCAAGAACATAAAGGCGATTGCAAACACAAACGCATCACAAAATCTGCCGTAGCTGAGCATACGTTTACAAATGGGCACACTTTAGAATTTGAGCATGCCAGAGTACTTGCCAGAATACCTCATTACTTCCCGCGAGTGATACGTGAAGCCATAGAAATAGAAAAACATCCAAATAATATCAACAGGGAAGATGGCTTTAAGCTTAGTAAAACGTGGACCCCTGTGATACACGATCTAAAGCGTTACAACCACTCTGCGTCATACGGCCACGCCCCACGGATTACGTTGCACTCGGACGACCAACCAGCGCCAGCGTTACGCCACTCCGCGCGCCTGGCACAGAGGACTATAAATAGCTCCACACCGACCTTCGGTTCTTAGTGCGACTTTCACTCTGATGATGCAAGCTGCAAGGTCTTGCGAAACGTTAGTGAATATGGATGCACAAACAGCAAAACGGCCAAATCTGCCTAAGTATCCTCGTTCTCAAGATACTCAAACAACACGAGCCACCAAAGAGCATGGCCATCGAGCGGGTTTTTGCTCGACTTCACAAGGTGCAAGGCACATTAAGCCGGAAAATGCTGGGTGTTCATATACAAATACTACGCGGTCTAAGCCGAAATTCTATGCTAAGGAGAATAATTATTGACTTGTTTCTTAAGTTGTACTGCAAGCAGAATCGGGTCGTGGACCTAAGACCATCACAATACGTAGAACCGCATTAAGGAGTGTTTACCTTCTAGCACGATTTGAAAGGAAGAACAAACTACATAAAAACAGAATAGTAACTACACGCGGGCTAATTATACGTTAAATAAAATTACGCGAAGTTTAAACCAAATGAAAATAAGAGTGGTGCTACAGATAAGGGGAACAACCTTCGACCGGTTGACGGGGGACAACCATTTCCGCTGTGCATGCAACGGATTAAACGGCAGCCGCGATTAGTAAAGGTCCTTCACAAGTGGATGGTGTTATTAAATATACCTACATTTCACCGAATACATGAAGAATAACAATATTTAAAGTAATCGTAAAAAGTGACAGGGGTACAAGGTGGAATAGGCAATACATTTAACAAAAGAGGATACTTAAATTGAAGCAAACCCAAATATGGAATCGATTTTAAAAGATATTCAGGATAAAATAACCAGAACAAAACGACTTGAAAACATTGAGGCAAAAATTGATATCTTTCAATTAGAATTAAACGAGCTAAAAATTGAGACCAAGGGATTGAAGGAGGCAAATAAGGAGCTGAGATTGAAATTGATGAAACAAGAGAAGCAGATGTCCGAAATGGAAAGGGAATTAAGAAAATGAAAGATTATAATACAAGGAATACAGGATGAGGAAAACGAGCAGGAATTAGAATTAAAAGAAAAGGTGAGGTAAAAGAAATAAGAAGATTGGGTAAAAAGCAAGCTAATAAAGGTAAAAACAGGCCCATAATACTAGAGTTTAGATCATTAAAAAAGAAAATGGAAGTGGTAAGAAACTGAAGGGGACTAAGATACGGATTTCAGAGGATTTCCCAAAAGTAGTACAAGAAGAAAGAAAAGAATTATTAGTACATCTGAAACATGCAAGAAGCTTAGACCTTACAGCGCATCTGGCCTATGATAAACTCATAGTCAACGGGGAACCACTCACTGCAGAGCAAATAATAAAAGAAGGAATAGAAATTAATGGTGGAGAAGGCAGAACCGAAAAGAGCAAGAAGGAAAAAGAAATCCAAAAGAAGAGACAAAGATCTACAGATGAAGAAACAGAAAAAGACCCCAAAAGAAATACCTAGCCAACAAAGGAGCAATAAAAAAATAGACAATGGACGCAAACCGTGTTTGCTGAAGAAGCATTAAAAAACGATCTCAGGAGGATTACAAACACAAGATGATACCAACAAGAGCCAAAACACTAACAAAAACTCAGAGACTGACAGAAATACAGAAAACCACAGGCGAAGATATAGGACAATGAAAGAACATAAGCAACAAATACAGAAAAGGTACTCAAACGGAAGGGAATAAAAAACATACAAACCAGAAAATAATAAATAAAATCGCCACTTAGAACATAAAAACACTGCTGGAAATAGGAAGAATGAATGAAATTGCAGAAGAATTAGAAAAATATAGGGTCAGTATTGCGGTACTGCAAGAAATTTGATGGGCAGGGAAAATCAAGAGGAAAAAATTTGCATTTTCTATAGTGGAGAGGGCTTTTATATATCAAACAGCTGGAGGGATAGTGTAATGTGGTTTAATCCCATAAATGGAAGATTAGCAATGGTAAAAATTAAAGGAAAGCATGCAGACATAACAATGATAACAGCTTACGCTCCAACGGAGGTAAGAAACGAAGAAGAAAAAGAAATCTTTTATGAGCAACTGTAAGAAACAGTGGAAAGTATCTCAAATAAAGACATTATAGTCATATTGGCAGATTTTAATGCACAAATTGGCAAAGAAGACTACCTCTCTGGAACTTGTGATAAACGCACAGTGCTTGATGAAACAAATGACAACGGCCACAGATTATGACCTTTGGCAGCTTCAATGAATCTATTTGTAATCACAACAATGTTCCCACACTCTAAACACCACAAAGTTATATGAAAACACCCCAATTGCATAACCGAAAACCAAATTGATCACATATTAATATAAAAAAAACATGAAAATAGCAAAAAATGCAAGATTGTACCGAGGTGCGAATGCGGACTCGGACCATTACCTTGTTTGCATGACAATAACAGACAAAAAAATGAAGAGATGGAACACCAAAAGGGGAAATAAGGAAAAATGGGGAATAGAGAAATTACATAACGAAGAAGTTATAAACAAATATAGTAACACCGTGACACAGATGAGGATTAATATATAAGGGGAAGACATAAACAGTTATTGGGAAAAAATGAAACAGAACATTCTGAAGGCGGCTGAAGCAACAATAGGAAACGGGAAAAACGAAAAAACAGAAGAGTGGTATGACATGGAATGCAAACGGAAGACTGAATCCAAAAACAAAGCACGATTAAAATGGTTATTAACGAACACAGAAAAAGAGAGGTAAAATTATATATAACAAAAGAATAATGCAAAAAACTTCTTCAAAAGAAAGGAGAATGAATGGTTAAACAACAAACTGGAGGATATAGAGCGAGAAAATAGGAATAACAATGCAAAACGTTTTTACCAGAATCTAAAGAAAATGTACACCAAACCAATAACGACAGTAAAAAGCTAAAAAACATAAACGATAAACTGATACATGAAGAAGAAGAAGTAAGGAAAATCTGGGAAGAATACTTTGAGAAACTACTAAATGAGACAGGAGATAACAGACAAGATAATGTAGAGGAAGTACAAAAAGAAGACCCAGAAGATGATGAAGAAATGCCGCCGCCTACACTAGAAGAAATAACAATAATAACAAAAAATCTGGTGTGATACACGCACACAACTTCCTTTTACAGTGATCTTATAATTAGCCAAAAATTTGATTTTAAATTTTTAAGCATTTGTCAAAAATTTTTAAAAATTACAAATTCTACAAAAACGGCGCAAAATAGAGCGTCAGATGAAGAGACAAATTTTCTCTAGAATTTTAAGCTGAATTCAAAAATGTAATAATATACCGGGTGTTCTATTTAAAATAAGAGTTAATAAAAAAATAGAAAAAAAAACAAAAGAAACCCATTTCAGAAGTATTCAACTGGAAAATCACCTATCTCACATCAATACACATTAAAAATGTAATAAAAATGAGAAGTTTGAAAAAATCGTTAGAGCCGTTTTTGAAAAAATCGAAAAATACTGAAAAATCACAAGAGTAAACACCTACTTCCGGTTATGCGATTTTCTTCAAAAGCTTTCTGTCGCATCTACATAGTACACAAAACTTATATATGAAGTTTCAACCCCATACCTCTTTTCGTCTTTGAGATATTCTGTTCAGACAGACAAATGAAAAAAAATACGTTTTTTGGGTTCAGGGGACTCTGAAACGTGAAGATCTGTTGAAAACTCAATTTCGAATTTTTGGGGTGAATCCAATACTTCCTTTATTGTAAAAGGAAGTAAAAAGCTGAAGTACAATAAGGCAGCGGGCACCGATACAATACCGACAGAATTACTTAAATATGCAGGTCAGACTCTACACTCACAAATACATCAGCTAATCTGTAAAATATGGAGGGAAGAATATATGCCCCAATAATGGAAAAAAGGAATTACCATACCCATATCTATACAAAAAAGGGGAGAAAGAAAAATACATAAACTGTAGGAGCATATCGCTTTTAAATACAACCTACAAGGTATTTGCATAGAGCATTAAAGAAAGGCTACAACATTATACGGAGGAAGTCCTAGGCAACTAGAAGCAGCAAGGGTTTCGGCCAGGGAGAAGCACAATTGATGCAATACACATATTGGAGCAAATCCTGGAAGGAGCATATGCACATAGTCTGGAGATGCACCTACTATTTATCGATTTCAAAAATGCTTTCGATTCGGTACACAGACAGAAAATAACGCAAGAACTAAAACACTTTAAAATTCCAAGCAAACTGAGGAGATTGATAAGATTGACACTAATATAGATGCAGAAACGGTAATAAAAATAAATACAATAACGACAAGAAATATCACAGTAAACAAAGGTGTAAAACAAGGAGACACACCATCACCAATTCTCTTTAATATAATACTGGAAAGTGTAATACAGAAAATAAACCTGAAAGAAGCAATCATCCACAAAGAAACTCAACTGGTAGCCTATGCAGATGACCTAGTGATCATTAGCAGAAGTAAGAAAGGGTTAATGGAAAGCCTGCAACACCTAGACAAGGAAGCAAAACTCTATGGACTACACATTAATGAAAAAAAAAAACAAAATACCTACAATTTAGCAAAAACCAAGAACGAGTGGAAAATCTCCGAATAGGAGAATATAAGTTTTAAAAATTAATACGTTCAACTGTCTAGGATCAGGGATATCAATCCCAGAGCTACAAAGTAAAAAAGTTAAAGAAAGGACGCAAAAAGGCCGCAGATGCTTCTATAAATATAAAGCCCTGTTCAATAACAAACACCTGAGCAGAAAACCTAGATAAACATTTGTAAAACAATGATACGTCCCATGGTAACGTATGCAATGCAGACATGGTCACTGAGAAAACAGAGGAAGAGAAATTTAGGCGTTTTGAAAGAAGAACTATAAGAAGAATACTAGGAGCCAAGAAAACTGAAGACGGACAATATAGAAGAAGAATGAATTATGCATTAGTAGAGGTTATGACATTGTAAAGTACGTAAAGGCACAAAGACTAAAATGGTTCGGCCACTTAATGAGAAGCGAAGATGAGAAAACAAACAAAAGAATAACGCAATGGAAGGCAATGGAACAAAGATACAGAGGGAGACCCAGGAGCACCTGGCAAGACAATATAGTGGAAGACCTATGATTAATGGAAATATATAACTGGAAAAATAAGTGTAGTGAAAGAAAGGCATGGAAAAAAATAGTGCAGACTGCAAAAACACATAGAAGATTATAAAGAAAAGTGAAGTGAAAAGTGGGTGAAGTTAAGAGAGGTTTTTTCCGTTATCCCCACTTATAATATAATATTAAACAGTAGGTGGTGAACATCCCTGGTGGATGAGGCTATAACCCGCTAAGGGTTGAATGCTTATATATATATATATATATATTAAAGGTAAACATTTCAGGGTGTCATACCGCTTAATAAATTTGAAGATTTCTTCAACTGGTTGAAGAACATCTTGAATGGCGTTTGGGGTTGGACGACGTTTCGACGAAATCACATTCGTCATTTTCAAGTCCTTGTAGTCCGGGTTTGGCTTCTAGTTATGCGGCAACACGACGGACTGTCAACTTGATGCACAGCTGACTGAATAGGTTGTTTATCAATTACTGTGGCAACTAGCATCGAGGGAGCTGTACTGCTAGGACGGATGGCTGGTGTTCGCAGAGAATGGCCGGCCGTTGCTTGTAGTAACGTTGGTAACCACGATGCAGGTAATCGGCTTGTGTCGTCACGGGTGTTCATACAATTCGGACGTTTCACGATTTCGATGGCTTCTCGTATGATGCATGCGTCTTTGTGTTCGACGCTGGCAATGCTCTTGGTGTTGTCGAAATCAATCTTGTGCGAAGTATCCCATATATGATGCACTAGCGATGAAGTGTGTTCCATCTTCTTAACATAATTCTGATGTTCCTCCTTGCGTGCCTTTATTCTCCGGTTGGTGTGGCCTATGTAGTTGCTATCGCAATCCCGACACGGTATCTCGTAGACTCCTTGGTTTTCCAAAGGGATGTACTCTTTAGGATTCCTCAGTATGGACTGGATTTTTCTATCCGTGGTAAAGGTTGTCCTGATGTTACATTTTCTAAGGATTCTTCCGATTTTCTCTGTCGTGCCTCGGATGTAAGGCAGGTACGCCGTGCCACAAGGTCTCTCCTCTTCTGCGTCTTGCGTTTTGGTCTTCGGTGGTCGGAACGCTTTCCTAATCGCTGCTCTGCCATAACCATTTTGTTCGAATACTCGAGCAAGGGTTGCTAATTCTTGTCTTGTATTCTCCTTGTCGGCTATCCTTCTTTATCTACAAACCAGTGTTGTCAGGACTGATTGTAGTTGAGCAGGGTGGTGGTGTGAATTAGCATTTAGGTAGCGATTGGTGTGCGTGGTCTTCCTATAAACCGTGTGCCCCAATTTTCCATTCTTCTTGGTGATGAGAACGTCTAGGAATGGAAGGTGGTTGTTCTTCTCCAATTCCATCGTAAACTGGATCTTATTATGGATGCTATTGAGATGGGTAAGGAAATCAGCAAGTCGATTCTTACCATGACCCCATATGGCAAAGACATCATCGACATACCGAAGCCAAAGTTTCGGTTTGTAAATGGTGCTGTCCAGTGCTTTCGATTCGAAGTCTTCCATGAAGAGATTCGCAATGACGGGAGACAAAGGTGAACCCATCGGCGCTCCTTCTACTTGCTTGTAGCGTTGACCATTATAGATGAAATATGTATTCTGGAGACAATGATCGGCAAGTTTGATGATGTGTTGAGGTGGATCATACTTCTGTTTAATGACGTTTAGAGCTTCGGCAACTGGCACTTTAGTAAACAGAGAGACGACGTCAAAGCTCACGAGGATATCGGTCGGTGTAATTTTCTCCTTTTGCAGCATCTCGATGAAGTGGGTAGAATTCATAACGTATGAAGCCGCATCTGCCACATGCGGCTGCAGATGTTTAGCTACGAACGCTGCAAGTCGTTGGACAGGTGATCCTATGGAACTAACGATAGGCCTAAGCGGTGTTCCATCCTTATGAATTTTTGGGAGACCGTATATCTTGGGACATTTAGACGACTTTTCTCTAGGTATAAGTTGATTTTGCACTTCAGTTTCTATGTTACTCTCCTTTATCTTCGACTTGGTGGTCTTCTCCAAATACGTTGTTGGATCTGTGGAGATACATTTGTAAGCACTGTCCTGCAGTAAAGAAATCATTTTAGAGTGGTAGTCATCGTTGTTCATGATAACGGTGACATTTCCTTTGTCTGCAGGAAGAATAATGATGTTGTTGTTCTGACGAAGATTCTTGAGTGCCAAAGATTCATCACGGGATAGATTCGATTTGGGTGGTTTAGCCAATCGTAAGATTCGAGAGGTATCTTGTCGGATGAGATCGGCGGTATTCTTATCCAGTCTCGAAATCGCAGTTTCTACTCCGCAGATGATAGATTCCACTGGAATACGTTTTGGAGCTATGGCGTAGTTGAAACCTTTAGCAAGTGCAGATATCGCAGATTCATCCAAAGTAATATCAGAAATATTACGGACAACTTTAGACATATCCAGATTAGTAGTACGATACCCTTTTTGCGTTGAATAAAGATGGTCGAATTTCTTCCTTTACTTTATCGTGTAGAGGTTTCTGTCAGTTTCCGCTCGAAAGTCTGCTAATTGGTCGATGATGTTCCAGATCATAGGGTGGATGATCCCGCTGAGGTGAAGATGCAAATCAAGAAGTTCTTTATTTATTTTGGCCAAAATGTGTCTCGTCTCTTTGATGGAATCTCGAAGAAGAGCAGCACTTGCCTTGTTCAGAATGTTCGTGGTCCGATACGTTTTTCGATGGAATGACAATCTAGCACAGGTCGGGATGATGTTCTGATCTCTGCAGCGTTGCAAGGACTTGAAAATGACGAATGTGATTTCGTCGAAACGTCGTCCAACCCCAAACGTCATTCAAGATGTTCTTCAACCAGTTGAAGAAATCTTCAAATTTATTAAGCGGTATGACACCCTGAAATGTTTACCTTTAATACATATCAGCCGCGAAAACCTTCGTAATATTATTATACGTCTCTACGGGGAGAATATATTCCATCAAACCAGAAGTTTTGAAAAACTGCGGTCCAAGAAATGTAAAAATCTATGCAATTTGACATTCCTGCAACGCTGCAGAGATCAGAACATCATCCCGACCTGTGCTAGATTGTCATTCCATCGAAAAACGTATCGGACCACGAACATTCTGAACAAGGCAAGTGCTGCTCTTCTTCGAGATTCCATCAAAGAGACGAGACACATTTTGGCCAAAATAAATAAAGAACTTCTTGATTTGCATCTTCACCTCAGCGGGATCATCCACCCTATGATCTGGAACATCATCGACCAATTAGCAGACTTTCGAGCGGAAACTGACAGAAACCTCTACACGATAAAGTAAAGGAAGAAATTCGACCATCTTTATTCAACGCAAAAAGGGTATCGTACTACTAATCTGGATATGTCTAAAGTTGTCCGTAATATTTCTGATATTACTTTGGATGAATCTGCGATATCTGCACTTGCTAAAGGTTTCAACTACGCCATAGCTCCAAAACGTATTCCAGTGGAATCTATCATCTGCGGAGTAGAAACTGCGATTTCGAGACTGGATAAGAATACCGCCGATCTCATCCGACAAGATACCTCTCGAATCTTACGATTGGCTAAACCACCCAAATCGAATCTATCCCGTGATGAATCTTTGGCACTCAAGAATCTTCGTCAGAACAACAACATCATTATTCTTCCTGCAGACAAAGGAAATGTCACCGTTATCATGAACAACGATGACTACCACTCTAAAATGATTTCTTTACTGCAGGACAGTGCTTACAAATGTATCTCCACAGATCCAACAACGTATTTGGAGAAGACCACCAAGTCGAAGATAAAGGAGAGTAACATAGAAACTGAAGTGCAAAATCAACTTATACCTAGAGAAAAGTCGTCTAAATGTCCCAAGATATACGGTCTCCCAAAAATTCATAAGGATGGAACACCGCTTAGGCCTATCGTTAGTTCCATAGGATCACCTGTCCTTAGAAAATGTAACATCAGGACAACCTTTACCACGGATAGCAAAATCCAGTCCATACTGAGGAATCCTAAAGAGTACATCCCTTTGGAAAACCAAGGAGTCTACGAGATACCGTGTCGGGATTGCGATAGCAGCTACATAGGCCACACCAACCGGAGAATAAAGGCACGCAAGGAGGAACATCAGAATTATGTTAAGAAGATGGAACACACTTCATCGCTAGTGCATCATATATGGGATACTTCGCACAAGATTGATTTCGACAACACCAAGAGCATTGCCAGCGTCGAACACAAAGACGCATGCATCATACGAGAAGCCATCGAAATCGTGAAACGTCCGAATTGTATGAACACCCGTGACGACACAAGCCGATTACCTGCATCGTGGTTACCAACGTTACTACAAGCAACGGCCGGCCATTCTCTGCGAACACCAGCCATCCGTCCTAGCAGTACAGCTCCCTCGATGCTAGTTGCCACAGTAATTGATAAACAACCTATTCAGTCAGCTGTGCATCAAGTTGACAGTCCGTCGTGTTGCCGCATAACTAGAAGCCAAACCCGGACTACAAGGACTTGAAAATGACGAATGTGATTTCGTCGAAACGTCGTCCAACCCCAAACGCCATTCAAGATGTTCTTCAACCAGTTGAAGAAATCTTCAAATTTATTAAGCGGTATGACACCCTGAAATGTTTACCTTTAATACATATCAGCCGCGAAAACCTTCGTAATATTAATATATATATATATATATATATATATATATATATATATATATAAGAAAGTCCTTTTCACAGCTCGGTGGTTACTACACAAGGCGAAGAATTTGACTGGGAAAGGGGTTATAGTCAACACCAATCTCAGTACTTGGGCAACGATTACAAGAGCTATTAATGGTTTGTTGAAATAAAACCACTTGATGCTAAGGTCGACAGTTTCGAAATATATTTATTCCATTCTCAAGACCTACGGAGAGGTTACAGATAAGAAGCGATGTTTGTACAATGTAATTAGTTAAGATCTTACCTAACAACTTGCGGCACAAAACCGAAAAGGCACATGTAGTTCACAAAACATGTGACTAGATTTCAAATTTTAAATTTACAAAACCAGTACAGCGAATGCAGCATATCACACAACAAAAGTAATGCTAGATTTTCCTGTCACCAGGTTACATGTTAAAAATCCACAAATACATTTAAAATTAATTAATTACTACAATTTTTATTAGTTTTAAGCCATAATGGCCGTCAATTTGATAAAATTGTTCAAACCCGATAAGGAATGCAAGGAAGTTATAAACTTTTCAGGTGACAGTCGTGGTTCGCGCATGCGCCTTACGATCGGCGTCGGTAGTATACCAGGGACGTTCAAAATGGAAAGGTACTGTTCGCTGGCACAAGTAAGGAAATTTATGAAATTTAATTAAAGGGTAAATTATTTATTTATGGGAAGAAAGATATATTATAAGGAGAGTGAAACAGGTTAGGTTGAAAATTATTGACCCTCGATTCTAACCAGGTTGGGGAAAATCTAAAGAAAAATCGTTATTGGACATTGCTAACAGGAGGTGATATGAAACACTAAGGTTGTCAATGTCTGTTTTTGAATTAAGGGTGTTGTTACTGCCAAAAATGTGGCACATTTCAATAAATAAACGATGGTTACTATTAGATTCTGTTGTAATGATTTTGGTATTATCAAAATCCATCTCATGACCCGTACTGTTGACGTGACTAGCTAAAGCACAGGCCTTAGGTTTTACACGGGAATCACTTTTGTGTTGGGTAATCCTAGCTTTCAACCTCTGTGAAGTTTGCCCAATATAGGTGGACTGGCAACCATTACAATTTATCTGATAGATGACATTTGGGGTTAACATAATTGGAGTTTTATCTTTCAATTTGGAGAAACAATCTTTTATAATATGGTGGTGTTTATCTGCTATTATTATGTGATTAAATTTGTGGAAAACCCTTTTTATTATGTGGGATAGCCCTTTGATGTAAATTAGACTTTTGTACATAGGGGGTTTGTCGTCCCCGTTTACAGACCTAACAAGAGGAGTGGCCCTGTTCATCGTATTGGAGAATAAAATGGAATTTAATAGTGAGATTGGATAATTATTTAATTTAAGAATGTTAATTAATTTATTAAGATTGGTCTTATGGAAATCTGGGTGTGAGATCATTGTCGACCTCGCCACCCGGTACTGCGCACACTATGTCATCAACGTACTGGTAAAGAAAGGGAAATTGGAAAGCCAATTTAGGGGTACATTCTTTTATTATGGTATTAACAATGATTTCAGCAAGAATTGGTGAAAGGGTTGAGCCCATTGGAGAACCAAAAATTTGTTTGTAAAAAATATTATTAAATGAGAAATATGTCGAATCAAAAATGAATTTGAGTAAATTGATAAATTGTGGTTTTGGTATGCTGGTAAATGGATCTATCAGATTCCAATTGTTTTCAACCACCTGTATCACTAAATCCAAAGGAATATTAGTGAAGAGTGAGACCACATCTAATGAAATGATTTCAAAATTAGGAGGTAAAAGAAAATTATTAATCTTTTCGCTGAAAGCGAAACTATCTTTAATTCGGTAGCTATTGTACTCTAGGAAAGCTTTCCCTAGTATTTCTGCTAGATATTTAGAAATGTTTTTATCCGGAGATTGTGTAGATGACACAATGGGACGGCAGGGTATGTCAGGTTTATGAATTTTGGGAAGGCCGTACAATTTAGGGGAGACTGAATTATGACAAATTAAACGTCTGTAAGACGGAGTATCTATGTAATTATTATTATGTAATTCTTTAATTAATTTATTGTGTTTTGTTTCAATTGACAAAGTGGGGTCTTTATTAAGGGGTTTGTAAACCTGGGTGTCTTGTAAAAGGACCTGCATTTTACTAATGTAGTCAGTCCGTTGCATGGCTACAGTACTGTACTGTACGTTACTTATCCAATCTTACTATTAAATTCCATTTTATTCTCCATTACGATGAACAGGGCCACTCCTCTTGTTAGGTCTGTAAACGGGGACGACAAACCCCCTATGTACAAAAGTCTAATTTACATCAAAGGGCTATCCCACATAATAAAAAGGGTTTTCCACAAATTTAATCACATAATAATAGCAGATAAACACCACCATATTATAAAAGATTGTTTCTCCAAATTGAAAGATAAAACTCCAATTATGTTAACCCCAAATGTCATCTATCAGATAAATTGTAATGGTTGCCAGTCCACCTATATTGGGCAAACTTCACAGAGGTTGAAAGCTAGGATTACCCAACACAAAAGTGATTCCCGTGTAAAACCTAAGGCCTGTGCTTTAGCTAGTCACGTCAACAGTACGGGTCATGAGATGGATTTTGATAATACCAAAATCATTACAACAGAATCTAATAGTAACCATCGTTTATTTATTGAAATGTGCCACATTTTTGGCAGTAACAACACCCTTAATTCAAAAACAGACATTGACAACCTTAGTGTTTCATATCACCTCCTGTTAGCAATGTCCAATAACGATTTTTCTTTAGATTTTCCCCAACCTGGTTAGAATCGAGGGTCAATAATTTTCAACCTAACCTGTTTCACTCTCCTTATAATATATCTTTCTTCCCATAAATAAATAATTTACCCTTTAATTAAATTTCATAAATTTCCTTACTTGTGCCAGCGAACAGTACCTTTCCATTTTGAACGTCCCTGGTATACTACCGACGCCGATCGTAAGGCGCATGCGCGAACCACGACTGTCACCTGCAAAGTTTATAACTTCCTTGCATTCCTTATCGGGTTTGAACAATTTTATCAAATTGACGGCCATTATGGCTTAAAACTAATAAAAATTGTAGTAATTAACTAGTTTTAAATGTATTTGTGGATTTTTAACATGTAACCTGGTGACAGGAAAATCTAGCATTACTTTTGTTGTGTGATATGCTGCATTCGCTGTACTGGTTTTGTAAATTTAAAATTTGAAATCTAGTCACATGTTTTGTGAACTACATCTGCCTTTTCGGTTTTGTGCCGCAAGTTGTTAGGTAAGATCTTAACTAATTACATTGTACAAACATCGCTTCTTATCTGTAACCTCTCCGTAGGTCTTGAGAATGGAATAAATATATTTCGAAACTGTCGACCTTAGCATCAAGTGGTTTTATTTCAACAAACCATTAATAGCTCTTGTAATCGTTGCCCAAGTACTGAGATTGGTGTTGACTATAACCCCTTTCCCAGTCAAATTCTTCGCTTTATATATATATATATATATTGCAATAGTATGTCTAATAAAAAGGTCCCGAGTGGTGTAGCTTGAACAAGCGTCCACGTTCGATCAGCAAAGTTAAGAAACGGTGTCTCTGGTCAGAACTTGGATGGGAGTTCCACGGCTGCATCTCTCGGCGCCTCGTGGTACGGCTATCACGGAAAAAAGTTGGTCCCGGCGGTCATACAACATCATGACAGTCGTTAGTGGGGTTGGAAGTCCTTATAACTGCCCAGCGACGCCTATAATGGGCCTAACGGCTGTTGGCTGAGTGCTAATTAAATTAAATTAAATTAAATAATTAGTGTTGTAATATGTCATTAATTTAATTTTTTAAAATAAGGGTACCACGCTAATATTTTTCGTATTCGTGTTATCAAATCTTAGGTTGATTAAAAGTTACTTATAAATGGATAGATAAAAATAAATAGTCGTATACCCTTTATAATATTTTATTTATCTGCAATTAATCCAATACGCTAAGCTCAAATCGATAAAGCAAAGACTCGTCTCGGTTGGGTCCGCCCTGAATGCATAATTTATTAAATTATTAAATACGGATCTGTCTCCGCATACGCTTAATTGCGCACAATCGAAACTGAAATTGGGTCAAATATAAGCCAAGATGGACGCCGTTTGCAAGATCGCGTGAAATTGAATAAACAAAACAAGTGAAATCGATCACAGTTCTATTGGTAACTATTTAAATTAATAGGTTTTCGCGGCATTAATCCTCATTGGTTTCTAGCATTTGTTTATGGGGCCCGCTTTTATCTCCCAATTGTTTATTTTGGCGTCGGTCTGAATCTCGCCAACGGATAATTTCAAATAATGGAGTTTGGGGTTTTTGGCAGACTAGATTCACTCGTACGGCGATGGAACTGACCTGGATTGCCTTGAGTATTGTTGTTCTTATGCATGCATGAATTTTCCGACGCTCACTTAATTAGTTTTAGAATGAATAGTACCTGCACTAGTCGTTCTCAAATCGGAGGGATCGTAGCTACTCTGACCTTGTTGCGGGGCTGCTATGGGTCGGATCCTGCTGTTGGGGCACGGGCTGCTGAATGGCACTGATGTCTTCCCCATTGGGCTGGGTGGACTGGTCAATCTTCTCGTGGCTCTCGGAACTTGGTGGCTTCGGATCGAGGTTATGTTACACAGTATCGGAGACCTCAACAATTTTTGGTGGCAGATTTTAATAAAAATAATACCACATGGACACACAATTTTACTCAATACACTGGTAAAGTTTCAGACTTGTATCTTTATTTTTAATATCAGAAATTTTATTTTTAATACAGAGCACAATTTCATACGTCAAGCCATTTATTTATTCATTTGTCTTTTTTTTATTATTTTGTTATAAACAAAAGCCAGTTAGTTTCAAATTAATTACGGATGTTAACATGGTTCAAAATACTGACTTTTAACAATAAATTTTACTTAAAACTAGGATTTTGTACACTAATATTACATCTAAAATAATTGTTTACATTTATACTAATTTTGCGTGTCTATTTGTCACTGCACGTCTTTTTAGTTTGCGTTTAAATATTCACATGTCACTGCACTGATTAGAGTATTTAATTCGCACATTTCCTGCACTGGCTTCCTTTGAATTCACTGTTTTATTTTCCACACATTTTTAAGTTCATATGCTGTCACCTTTTCTGCACTTTCTATAACCCTTGCCTTTTGATTTTTCCGGTTTCCTTCAAATGCTTTAATGCCTTCATTCTTATCTGCTCGTTGCATGCTCATAAGCTTATCTATCCTTCAATTACCTTTCTTATAAAACCCTGACTGGATTTCACTATTAAACTGTATCTGAATTCTACGCTTCATTCTCTTGCGTTTGCGATCCATCTTGTAATTATTAAATTTTATTCGCCTTTGCATTTACTTTATCACAAACCTAATCAATTAACTGAACTTACATTCAACTTAGATCCCTGTGCGAATTGAGCTTTGCTTACTGCGTTCATTAATTAATTATTCTCCAATTACTGGCATCTCATTACAAATGTATTCATTCTGGCAAATTCAAATTTTAGCTTTTCGGGCAATGATTTTCTATGGTTATGTAAGATTTTCGACATATCAACAAAGTCACCAGAATTTAGTGGCAGCTTTTAGTGACCACAGTTACTGATTTTGTGATTTTAAACGTGAAGATGAACTAAGATATGGATGACCTCGAGTAGCTATTAGTGCTGAAAACGTTACTGCTACCGAAAAGCTGCTTTAAGAAAATTGGAATATAACTCTTGGAGAAATTCAATAAGAATCGCGTATTGGATTATCCACGGTGGATAATATTTTACACCAACTGCTGGGTGTAATGAAGCTGACAAGGTGGTAGATTTGACAGTTGTTAAGGGGAGAAGGTGCGGAAGTAAAATTTGTAGGCAATCCAATTAGCACCTGCAAAGTTAATTAAATGTAAGGTGGGTAAGTGTGAACGTGTTGTTCATTAGTTGATTTTGACTTGGTTTTTTCTTTAAGTTTTTGACGCTCCAAGATGTGCTTCCTCCCAACCCTGTGTAAAAAATCCCTCATTCGGCCTAGTAAACTTTTAAAGCTGTATACTAAACCCAAAAATGCTCATAAATATCTAAAAGAAAGATAGGGTCGCTATTTCTCATAAATGTACATATAACTGGCATGGAGCAAGCGTGAATCAGGTATCTGTAAGTATAAAAGAAAACCACAACATATATTTTGATAAAGTCTCATCTGCGAGTAGCAAACTTTTCTATAAAGTGAATAAAGTAAAACATCTATCTAGACCAAGCTAAAATTATAATTACACAACTTACCACTTAACTACATGAACTTTAAACTTGAATTACAGTATAAATAACTATAATAAATCGTAATTAGTAAAAGCTATATTTCAAAAAAAATCCCCAATGGTCCATATGGGGCTTAGGTAATACACGTTCAATATCGTTCTCTTTTACCGTAGCAATATCCTCAACTAATGGCCAGTAAAACTTGTTGTTCCCTTTAGTTTTAATATAAAAAATTTACTTCAAAACGATCCTCAAACTGTTGTAAGATTTATAAACTAACCATTTTGGTCGTATCTGAAAAATTAAACAGGTTTATACTTACCGCATCCGTTGTTTTAATTTGGGTAAGTGTAATCACAACTAAAAATTAGGTTAGAATTTACATCGCTTCAAATTTCTCTTACTGCTTGTTTACGTAAGCGAAGATGCTAATAAGGTTACCTAAGTAATTATTTTTAATCAAATTCAATATCACCGGAATTTTTAGAAGGGCCAACTAAAGACCCTACATTTGAGAACTGGTCATTTAACGAAAATGTAGTTCTTCTACTGGGGGATTATAAATGCTTTTCCATCAAGTTCCCTGTGAAATATTTTTGTATGAATAATATGTTGGTGGCACTGTAAGTCTATGTCAAATTCGAGGTTAGCAGGTTAGGTTATGCTTCAGTTTTGACACAGACCTAACCTGCTAACCTAGAATTTTACATAGACACAGTGCCACCAACATATTATTCATACAATAAATATTTCAAAGGCAACTTGATGGAAAAGCATTTATAATCACCCGGTATAAGGAAACTTCCGTTGCACGCAACTATAACGTCAAAATTCGTACCACCATAATAAAAGAAACACATCAGCTGATCCACTCAAGTTATGCGACAACTTGAAAGGTAAACCACAAAGGTTTGTTATGGACAAAGTCTAGGAATGCGGAGTACTAGATACGTGGTTAAAAATGGTGCGGAGCGCAAGTTCCTTGGATTTTTTTTAACTTGTTTGCATGCCCCAGATTTACACTTACCCAACCTTACCTTACGTATTTTAGCCGAAAATCTATAGTGTACTATTATATTATCACAGATTTTTATTATATTTATTTTTTTTAATATTTTTGTTTAATTTGATTTGCCTCCTCTTGGGCGTATTAAAAATTATGATTATTTAATTAAGCTTTACTGCAATTATAAAAATATGTTGCTTTCTATATTTTATCTATTGGCAACTTATTTAAGCTTTTGTACCGGCTAGCTATTGATACTCGAGTATCTGCAGGGTTAGGTTGTTACACAGTATAAATTTTACCATTGTATGGCAAAGGCTTGTTTCTAAAGAATGACAGATAACCTCAAATATTTGATTGCAAACAAAACTGTTCGAATCACAGAAATCCAGCGTATTTTGAACACAAATTAATCAGTTCACCTCATGTAAATAATAACAATGCAGTTCAAATAGTCAAGTTGGCTAACCTGGAATTTGCTTTTTTCAAGTGAAAAGGAACGCCAACAAGCATTGGTTTCTTGCATGCTCGCCAAATCCATTTCCGGTTTCCGCAAAAAAAATGATGCCAAGCTCGTAATTTGTTCCTGGAACGGGTTCAGCGGCTGCTGCCTGTCCCTGGACCACGAACAGCTCGTAGCTCCCAGCCTTGTTGAATCGGGCTCGAAAGTTAATCTCGCACCGGCCCACGGTTGAAAGGGACGCCAAGCTTATACCTGCCTCCTAGCGATATTTTAGCTGCTGCTGTCTTCTTATAAACCACAAACAAGAGCTCCTCTAGACGCTGCACTCTGCTTTCTGTTTCCCACAGCTCCAAAACTTAGCTTCGAAGACAATCACAAATAGGCGAAGCTCCAGGTTCAATTTCTCTGGAAACGCACTACTGGACACTACCAAATTAACCACAACTGGCCTCGGCACAATGTGAATAAATAAAACTCAACAACTGGCACAAATAATATACATTTATCAACGAAATTAATTAAAAACGGGAAGCCAAAACTACACACAAGCTTTCGGCTTGACTTTCTCAATAAACAGCAAGAATTGACACCCTAGGTTACCATAGCAACATATATACAATTGTTTTAGTAAGTTTTTACAATCTCTGATCCTTAACTTCTAAATGTTTTCTTAAATGTCATTCAGGAACACTCTAACCGCACTTTGGTTGCATTTTTTCACTTTTAGTTAAATAAACACTAATTCTCAAGCTATTAACACTTTGTAGTCTTCTTTAATTCTCGGATTGCTTTTCAAATTCTCTCTGCATCATCGTGCATTTTTACACTGCTTAATAACCCTTTAGCTGCGTTATCGATTGTTGGCATTATGATATGAATACAAAACGTAAGACTTCTGTGACGCGTCGAAAAGACTTAAGCGAATTCATTATCGTGTCTTAACGTTACACAATTAATCTGTCAATCATCACAAATCAGCTACATTTGCCATACCGAGCACAAATATTGAATGCAAGCTGAACCAACCCTGACTTTACTGTTTTGTTCAATTACTAACCTCTGTTAATTAAATTACAGTTATTGCTAATCATGTCTTATTAATTATCAATGTTTACTAATGACTTCTATTGTTCCAATAAATACAATACCAATTCTGGGCCTATTTGAATCTTTCGTTAGTCTTCGTACGTTACCAATGCAACCAAAATTGCTGTAAGCATCATACAATTATAATAGAAAGGCATAATCCCACAGATGGTCGAGTTAATCTCCTCCGAATAACTGTTGATCTACAATGGAATACGTTGGTAGGTACCCAAAGCAGAAATTTAGCTGATTATTGCAAAAGATTTTGTGTATGCAATTTATTATAAATATTTCATATTCTTTAGAGGAAACGATTTTTTCTCTTCAAATTATTATGTTATTAAGAATAGTGATTAAGAATGCAAAATTTTGAAAGTACGCACAATTTTAGAAAATTCGGTTTAGTTGAAACAAATAAGTTAGTTTTTAAATTAAATTAGGGTGTCATCAAGATACTCGATATTTTAAAAAGTTTGCATAGATGCATTAATTTTATATTATAAAAAACTTAATATTATTTTCACGTATTTTAAATAAAAATTGTATTTTACTTTACCAAAGGAACAATAGTTTTTTGGCAATAAAAAAATATTGTAAAGGCTCTACTTTGAGGGCACCTTATAATTTGCTATTATTATTAATTAATGTAATTGTTATATAAGCCAGAGCAAAATCCAAAATGCACAATCCTCTGTTTAATGTTATTATTGTGTTTGAACTCATTTTATTAGGCAGGTTAAAATGTGACCTGTACTAAGTTACTGCACAAAATAAATGGTTATATGCCCTTTTCAATATTTTATTTAGCTGCAATTAATTTGGAAAAACGCTAGCTCCGTAGAACAATAACTCTATAATCCCAGGGTGAGTTTCTAGTAGGTTATAATTTAGAATTTGTCTGATACGGTACTGTACACCGGAATTAGTTCGAATGCGCGGTAGTTAAGTGTTTACCAATCTGTCAAAAATTCCACAAAATGGTTTCTGTCGTGCAGTCAACGATGTTTACGTTAAAATGAGCGAAATTATAACCATTCGTAAGGTATTTATTCAAATCTTCGTGCTTTGGCGGCAAATAACATCTTTTGTTTCAGGGATATATTTATTTCGTGACGTCAGATGGACGCCGTCTTAAATTTTGCAATTGTTTTAACTGGACGCTTCGATACCTTCGCATAATATCAAAATTTGGGACGCACTGCTTATTCTTCGAACTACGCCTTCGGTTGAGCCCTGAACAAGTTGGTATCCTCTTCAGTAAGGCCTAATCCTGTATGCCCTTCAAATTCCGCAAGCAACACAGTTATTTTAGGCCAATTTCCTACCTTTACTGATCGGTGGTAGCTGCCGCAATGTTCGGAGATGACCCCAGTTGGTATCTGCCTCTGGAACGGCTTTCTCTGGTGTTGATGCTGGCGGTTGCACTCCTGCAGTCCTGCCCGATGTGTAGCAGTGAAGACCCCTGGCTCTGGACCCTTATCTTGACCGGAATTGAATATCGGAATCCCGAACTGAACGGCTGCCGAAATCGTCGAAGATGCTCTCGGAGAAAATTTTATTTTTATATTGCGGAAACCTCCACAAACATTCCCACATGAACTTTGACACGTACACAACATAATAATCTACTTTTCAGGTTTCAAAATGCTCATTTATTATATTAAAACTTTAATTGAAGTGGAGCACAAATTTCACAATGTCAAACTTAATAATTATTCTTTTGTTCTCCTTGTTTTCCGTTATTTAAAACAAAAACACATCTCGTCGCTATAGTTACAATACTAACGGAAATAAGTTTAGATGAATTTTAGTACATAATAGAAATAAGTTTGAATACCTACATAATTTTACATTTTCAAATTTCTAACAAACTAAAATATTGTCTTTTTCACATACACGTTTTATTAATTGCTCTGCTTTTCACTAACCTGCACTGATTATTTATAGAGTTCATCACTTCTTATTTGCTTCTTCCATGTCCTGCTGCCTGCTTTTCCAATTCCTTTTTATGTCCTGCTGCCTGCTTTTCAAAATTGCTGTTTCGCAATGTATTATTATTTTATTCCTGCTTTCTTTACCTTTTACGATTCCTCACAAATTTCACTGACTAGCTTAATTGAAATCTAAGCTTCTTTTACATCCACATAGCAAACCTTTTTGTGTCTATTACTTTCTTACGGTTCGGCTATTCATTCTGCACAAACCTATTATTTAACTTTTTAAAGTCAACTTCGACCCCTGTGAAAAACAAACTTTGCCCCTTGCTTTCCTTTTACTCAATTACTTTACTATTGCTGACATCCCTTTACCAATGCATTAATTGTTTGATCGTTAAGCTTATCATTGCAGCTACATAAAACACCCCAACTATGTGCTTCCTGAATTGTTCATCAAGTTGCACTGCTAGCAGAGTCGAGCCGTGGGCCTAATACCATTACAATATATGTTTCAAGCAATTAGTTTCAACATAAGCAACACTTGGTCCTCAAATAATTGTAAAATATTTTTATATACATTTTTAGAAGTACTTTACCTATTAACTATTTATTCAACGTAATAAACAACAATTTAATAAACATATCACTAACTTAATGAATGATTAATTAAGACACGATGATACAAATAACGACTAGTAGACTATAAACAAACAAAATTGCGTCACTTACCTTTAATCCTTCCTAGGTACAGGTATGTGTAGGTCTTGGAGGCAAGTGTTTTCGTAACGCTGAAGGGGGGCGTTGAATTAGCCGGCGACAACAAGCAAGAGCGGTTCACTCTTCTACGGATAGAGACTAATTAATTTTAAGAACGACGGACCTTTTTCGGGGTTCAACGAGAAGATTTTAAGGTTTCTATGAAACTGAACCACATGCTGGACTACAAGAGAAACACAACTCGAAGAATACAGTCCACTACCAAAAATACATTTAAACTAAAACGTGAATCCTAAACTTTAAATACGCACTACAAACAAACAAAAAATATTATTTAAAAATTATAACTAACATAACCGCCCACCAAAATAAACCGTATTTTAAAACCAATTATAATGGAGATTGCAGGGGGCACTTTTTACAACAGGACGTTACACTAATCTAAATTTGGTCTTAATGGTAACACCGCGGTAGACACTATTAGGGCCAGGATGGAGCTTTTTCACCCAAGCAAGGTTACACTTTAAAGGGAGAGCTGCATCGTCAACTACCAGGACGACCATACCAAGGGCGAGGCGGGACGTCAACTTATTCCACTTGTGCCTTTGTTGAAGTATATTAAGATATTCTTATGCCATTGCTTCCAAAAATCTTGATGGAACCTTTATAAATTTATAATAGTTGCCAACGAGTTAAGCGATACATTTTCTCGTGGGTCAGAGTGGTATCTGTGTAGCGTAGCGGTGATAAATGGCCTGAAAACGTCTTTAGTGCGAGAGAAGGACATAAAATAAAATGTGACTTAAAGTGCAGTGCTAAAACAGCTAGTAAAAGTGAAATTCGCGATGTGACAGGTCTAGTGAAAGAGCTAATTGTACTCCTGCAGTAAGAAAGATCTGTAATGTCAAATGTGATTTGTGTCGTCGAGTTGAACAATTAAAACTAACTTGTCTAAACGTCCCGATGCAATTTCTAGCACAGCCGGAGCTATTTCGTAAACGCAGGGATATCGGCCAACAAACCCTTTTGGTCCAACTAACAATAGACCAGGCGAAAAGAGAGAGTCAACCCCGGTGGACACTACAGTCGTAAACGCTCGAAAAGGGAAAGTGCTTTTCGACGTAAGTTATTTCGACCTCTTGTGCTACAATAGAGCAAAACAGAGCTTAGCTGGAGAATCCTATTGTACTCAAAAAGAATAGGGAATGTCCCTTCCATTCAGGCGCACCCTATATAAACGTTTTCGAGATGACTTTTACGTAACATCAGATCACTTGACTTAATATCACGTTTTCTGCATATGCCGACTTGACGCATTTTGGAGCAAAGTCGAGGACCGAGGTCAGTTTCCAAGGTCTGTTATTAATAAATACTTCAGTATCGAAAACCAGGCTACTCACAATTTGTATGTGTATTTTAAATTAATAGTAACGAATTTGTATGTGTTGTATTTTGTTCGTGTATTCTAAACTAATAAAAGGAATGTTATTGCTCTCCACTAACGGTTGTATTTTACTGAACTTAATTCCACAGTAATAAACAACATAATAGTTCCAGCGGGAACCACAAAATTGGTGACCCGCGACTAAGAAACTAAGTCTGCTATTGCAGTGAGACGTTCCAACGTTAAAAAATGGCCTAAAGTCAGAGCCGAGTAATCGTTAGAGTCGTGGCTCATTTCACACAAAGGACGAGAATTCAAAACGGCCTTTATTTGAACTGGGATTGTATAAGATTATTCACAAGTTAACCTTTAATCGCCCAGAACTCGCCAAAGGTGCGATCTAACGGATTTAATACCCTCTTCCCAGATACTCCCAAAATGGGAAGCTGGCGGGCGATTAAAATGCCACAGATTCTGCTACCTATTGCATTAAGATTTGCAGCTGGCGTTGCCCACCTACAAATTTGGTTCCTCAATCGCTATAGATATGGGAGCATCGACCATGACGAGACATAAAGCGGCAAAGGGCGCTAGAAAAGGTTCTGTGGAGAGATCAGATGCGACCTCTAAATGAACTGCTTTTATGGGTTTAGCTTCGCGAGTTTTGGTTATCGTGATAATGAAGGCCTCCCGTAATCAACACTCACTGATGAGAAGGGCTTCGCTTGATTGGCTCGGACGGGGTGGGAGAAATTTGGCGCTGAACGGTTCAAATCGAGGAGCGTAGTCCGGAAACGAGGGTGGCAAATTGATAAGCAACAGTGAATTGCTCTTTTGACCGATGATATCCAAAAATGTTGCAACAACAAAAAATATTGTCTTTAATCCGGGACGGAAACGTTGTCGGTGTGTATCCGGTGTGTATCTTCGATTAGAAGATACGTTAATCAATTATTGCTTGGCAATAAGACAGGATATTCTTTATCATACGATAACGCGTAATGGGGCATACGGACGCTCACCCTGAGCAAACAGCCTTCATCCAGGAATGGGTTTAATTTTCTAATGTGCTTTAAACATGGGTATTTACAGCGCAACGCATTAAAATCATCCGCACGATGTAGTTCGCGAGCAAATGGAGCACCACTGCGTTTCTCCTTAGGATGTTTCGAATTATGAATATCTGATGAGCTGTCGCAGAAGTTTGGTGAATAAGACCAGGTATTTGTAAAGAATGCATCTGTGGTAACTGAGTTTGGTGCTGACTCCAACTCTCAGTCACGTCCGGAGGGGGAGTTTCATCCCAATCAAGCCCTATGCATCAGAGATGTTGAATAAGATGCTCCACAAAGAAGGTGAGAGGAGAAAGGAATCCAAGAGGATCAAAAGTATTCCGAAAGTATTTCACGATTTGGGCAACTTTGGAAGACTATTGCAACCCGAGAATTTTTACTGCGAAGTCGGAATCAGAATCGAAAGAAGGGGGGGAGGTTGACAGTAGTCATCGGTCAGGAAAACAAGTAATGCAGGATGATTACTAAGCCATTTTTGAAGATCAAAGCCGCCCTTTTGCAGAATGCAGTGAGCTGTCTTTGTTATTCGAGAGACGAATTATATATCAGTTCGAAAAACCTTCGACGCAAGGGGGAAGGCAGCTGCTCCATCAACAGCTAACTGATGAATAGTTGAGGTGCAAGAAATGGAGCAGAAGAGACACCATGCGTAACTGTGTTTAAGCGATCATCTTGAACAAGTTCATCAGGGTTGAAACGCCAAACTATTCTTTGATAGTCAGAATGAGATGGTTTTATTCGAATTTGTTTATACATTTGTTTAACGTCAGCTATAAAAACTATATAAAGTGATCAGCTATAAAAACTATAAAGTGAAGACGGAAAATGGTGACGATGTCTATTTATAATTTGGGACCGGCCAACAGATAATCATTAAGTGATGGCTGATTAACCGATTTTGTAGAAGCATCAAAGACGACACGGAGTTTTGTTGTGCTACTATAACAAAGTAAACAAAGTGGTGGAGAATGTAATACGAGGTTTTATTGAAACGAGGCTCGGTAATTACTTCCATATGGCCGCTATCTAAATAATTCTTCATAAATTCGGAGTATAAGTTTTTGAGGCAAAGGTTATAAACAAAACGATATTCTAACGAATAAAATCTTTTCAGTGCTACTGAGCGAGTGTCGATGAAGATCAGTTGTGAGCCCATAAAGGGCAACGAGATTGTATACCCATCTGACTCAGTCCTAAAATGCTAGTTTTTAAAAATGTCTTCGCACAAGTGTTCTTCGGGAATGGAAGGTGGACACTTAGGCACTTCCTCAAGTTTCCAAAATTTTTGTGTCGAATCTAGAGAAGAATCTAAAGACACTATAAACGACGAAACGACTGCAGGAGTTTCATTAGCCACTAGACCCATCATGGTCCACCCTAGAACGGTGTTGAATGCAATGGGTTGAGTGGAATTGCCTAAAATATTTCCAGTTTGAATAATTCCGGGAATTAGCCGCAACAGTCGATACTACTGATTGAGCAGTACTGGGGACAATAGGTTGCTGTGCGATTGTTGGCGAAGTCAAATTTTCTGCGGTTCTAGAATTCGAGTTAAAGTGTAACAACAAATGATGGGCTGATCGACATGTGCGACATGCAAACAATGATGTACAGTTCCTCTGAATATGCGAATGTGAAGGGCAATTCAAGCACAATTTTCTATCTTTTGCAAACAAATAACGGTCACGAATAGATGTTTTCAAAAGTTTGGGATATTGTGATAACGACTTAACGAGTGAGATTTGCTTCACATAAATTGCTGTATAATACCCCTTTACCTTATTCACAACAAACGATTATTTCGGTTTTGCCAAATAAGGTGTTGCGGGTGCAGCTTTAGGAAATTTACAAACTGACACCTTAGAAAACGGATAATCAGGATAAAATTGCTTATTTTGGGAGATTACAACGCAAGAATAAAAAATAATGTATTACCATCAACCATGCAAAGATTTAATAAAAATGTAAGAAATGACAATGGTGATCTACCTATCTCATTGTGCAATGAACACTCAAGAATTAAAAACACGTTTTTTTAATATTTCTGTAATATACAAATATACCTTCAGAAATAGCAGAGGACAACAGTCAGTTGAGTATGCAGGCTTTGTGTACACAAACAGAGAATTTCACCCCAGTCAAATGCTTGAGGTAAGAATACTGAACTCAACTGATATAGGCAGCGATCACAGTTTAGTGTTATGCAAGGTCAAATTTAAAATGCCTGCAACAAAAAAAAGTGAAACCTTTAACTGCTGAGAAATTTAATATTGAAGCTTTCGCAAATGAAAACACAAAAACGCTTTACGAAGACCGAATAAAAAAATGCGATAAAGTACATAACAGTACTATACAACAATCGGCAAACAATGGGAAGCATTGGAAAGAAATATTTTATACGCGACTCACGAAGCTATATGACATAAGAAAACAAACACACCATAAAAACACAACACCACGGTTTACACCAGAAGTGAAAGAAATAGCAAAAGAAAAAGAAGGCGTACCTAAGTTTTATAAAAGATAAATCCCCTGAGAACTGGAATTTTACATTCAATAAACCATATAGCAAATGCAAAAGTAAGACGGCTAAAACAAAATTAGTGGGAAAAATACTTAGAACACGATCGTTATGGAGGACAAAAGAAAATTTGGACTACCTACATTAAGAAATAATAAAATGGAAATTGAAGACACTATTCGAACAAATAAAATACCTCTAGACACATGGAGTACATACATCAAAAATCTATATAACTAACCAGATGAGGAGATAGTTGAAGTTGTAAAAAACTTATACATGGAGGAGATCATTATAAGAAGGGGGACGCAGCTGATGCGATAAACACACTAACAAATTAAAAGGTCCGAATATATACACTACGCAAAAACCAACCTAAAATCGTCAAAACTCAGAAGAAAATCGTCGAACTACACATTGATTAAAAAATACACAAAATAGCCTAAAACCAAAATTTTCAAATTTTAAACAACATTAAAGCACTCAAAAAGTATTCAAGAAAAAGCTAAAGGTGTTTGACTTGTAATGGGCCGATTCGTGTCATCCTCATCTTCATATCTTTGGTAGTTAACCTTTAGTCTGCCAGTAATATAATTAAGCCGTATTCTGTATAATGTACCAAGTAGTTTAAAACGCAATGTGAATTCTTCGAGTACACGTGACCACGTCAACACAGCTGATCGCAGGCGTTGCGCGAAGAACAGTGGGGGGGGGGCAGTCACGCTCAAGCAGCCAAGAACGTACGATGTTCAAAGACGAACGACGTCACGAAAAACCATTAAGTGCATAAAAAAGTGCTTGTGTGGATCTGCGTTAACAATCAGCCTACACCTAGTGCATCTCAAGCTGAGGAGCCGTTTTCGAGAGCGAACAATCACCTTGGAAGAAATTCTGAGGAACAAACATTCGGCACAGCAAGAAGCTGCGATTTCTGCTTCAAATGAGCACACGGAACCTACCCAGGCTCATCTGGCAGAAATACTAAAGCCAGGTTAGTTACTATAATTAACTGCCTCCATTTACTGCATGAACCAGTGAAATTGAGGAAATCAGAAGCTTAATAGTTAATGACACAATCTTGCGACACCAGTGAAAACGCGTGAAACGGCCACAGCGTGGCGTCACAGCTGAGTCAGGCATTCTTAGTGCGAGCAAAAACACACGCGATCAGCAAATAGTTAAACGTGCGGAATGAAAATGACCAGGTCCGGCTTAAGGAATTTGTGGTTACGATTTAAAACATTTGCACGCGGTGTGTGTTGGGACGGTAGTCACTAATTAAATATGAAACTTACCTACATTTAATAGATATCTCAACGCAAGTAAAATTAGCGTTTAGCACGTAGATGTTTAAAACAAGAATAATCCATTGTTGATAACGTATAACATTTGATAGTCTTTTAAGTACTTCCATGCATAGGTGTTTCTTTTACATATTATATATCTTTTTATGTAAACTCTTTGGTTTTCATTTCTGGCAGTGTTTGCATGCATAATTACAGTATACCAGGTGACAACGAGCAAGCCAGCCAAAGCAATAATGACTTACTCATCATCACTTTCAGATAGTAGTGAGTTTTGTGCTTCTACGACTGTTTAAACTAGCAAACAAAGGGCAATATAAATTAATAATACAGTACAGGATAGGACCGCAATGCAGTTTCAGTGCCCCAACGTAAGGGTTGAATAAACGTACCATCACAGACTAAATAACAAGTAAAATAAAAGTGGGCGTTGTGTCAAAGGTGGACGTTATGACCGAATGCGAAGGTGGGCGTTGTGACCAGAGTGGACGTTATGACCAAATGTGAAAGTGGACGTTGTGACCAAAATGGGCGTTATGGTGGTGGACGTTACGAGCGACGTCGTAAAATTGTAGGCGTTGATGGACGTTGTGACTAAAATGGGCGTTATAGCGGTAGACGTTGTGTCCAAGGTGGACGTTATAACTAAATACGAAAGTTGACGTTGTGTCCAACATGGCGGCTATAGGTGGACGTTATGACCAGTGGGCGTTGTGACCAAGACCCGGCACAAGCTGGACATCTGTACTACACATGGAATTCATTCAGCATAGACTATAAGTTGTGTTGAAGTAAAACTTGGATGTGATATAGTTGCCAAAAATGTTGCTAAGCTTTCTATAACAAACAGAATTTTATTAAAAACAAAGAAGTCCTAGATTCGAATCTTCTTTATTAGATTTTTATAAATAATGGCAGACAAAATATTTGTGCGGCCAGCGGTCAGATGTGCTCTACGAGTATTAACCACCACTAAAGGTTTGATGTCTAGAAACACAAATACGTACATCTTTTAAATTGGTTCAAATGGAGCTCGTAGTCATTCCATATTACGGTATATGTATTGTAATGGCCACTTCTTATGGGATAAAATATATAAATAATTTACACAAATACAAGTGGTTTTAATATATAATTCAATATGTATTGTCAATTAAAGGACTTATTAAAAAATTTACGCTTTGTATTTTACTGCAAAATAGATGGTTTATTGCTTTTTCTATTTTCTTTATTTGCAATCAAATTTAAAAATAAACGCTCCGGCTAAGCATGAGAAAACTCTTATCAAAGGGTTAGGTTTTAACATCCAGTATAATATTTACTAGTGAGTATGATTTTTACACGAGTGCGGCAAACGTCCAAAAATCCCGATCTGATAGTTAACCTATAAATTGACGGCATAAACACAGATGGTTGTACGTACAACAATTCAGCGTAATTGAATTCAAAATCACCAAGCGATAAATTTCGCGTCAGGTAAATAGCAATACAAATAATAATGACGTAATACGACTAACCATTGTTTTCCTGACGTCAGAACGCACGCCAAGTTGGCAACTGTTTCACTTCACAAATCAAACGACGCCAACGCTGTAAAAATCCTCTGAAATGAGCCTGGGCCTGGAAAACTCTCTCTCTGGACTTCGTACAATTTCTATTGTTGATGTTGCCCAAAGCTGATCGACTCTCGCAACTGCTACCCTGTTGAAATTTACCTTGCAAGTGGAGCTTCGTAGCTGGTTCACAAGATCAAAGGACGCCACGGCTCCAATTAATCTTCTGAAGGCTTTCTGCTACTGCTTTATGCACGTAGGGCTCAAGTATGGTTTCCTCCACCCGTAGCACACAAAGTTCAGCCGGCTGATAACCCGAACTCGTTGAAAATTGGCCTCAATGTTGGACCCACTTGGCCAAACTTTGTAGAACAATTCCCTTTCCACTGGGAGATCCTGACACTATTAAATTTAACACAACGACACTCTGCGGACTGGTGATTAAATGAAAACGGTTTTTTGACTTCCACAAACAATTTTTATATTGAAAATAATATAATTTTAGGGAGCCGATCTTGCATAGAGCTATTTCTTTTCGTGGCTTGTGTTAATAACAATAACAATTGAAGATCAGGTTTCTTAGCAACTGATTACAACTGTTTAGAAGTAAATTTTGATACAATGTTATTTAGAAACTATACTATTTTTCAATCATTGTCAATTCGTAGCACTCTATAACCTTAAATTTATACGTTTTACATTTTCTTCACGAGTTTTATTAGCACTGCACTATTGTTCTTGTTCTAACGTAGGTAGCCTTGTCATGCTCCTTGCATTCTATGCTTTATTACACCGCTTTCTTCACCTTTCAGCTGCGTTGGCGATTGTTGGACTCGTAATTTGCTTACTAACACATCATATATCATCACGTTCTTGTCTTGACTTTACAATATAAACTCTGTTAGTCCACATAAATTAAGAGCATTTGCCATATCGAGCATATTTAATGAAAATTACGTTAAGCGTAACCCCTCGATACTGCTTTATCTAATGCTAACCTCTGTCAATCAAATTATATTTACTGCTAATCATCTCTTATGCATTTATTAGTATATAACAATTACTTTAATGTTGCAATAAACAAAATATCAATTCTGGGCTTATTTGAATTTTTCTTTCTTTTTTGTGTCTTAGTTATGCAACCAGAATTGCCGTGAGCATCAAACCCTTACAGTATATTGTGTGTTACTTTAACAATGCAGTCATTTTCTGTCACGTCATATTTTGGAAAAATAGTACCCACTTTTTAGATTGCAAACTGACCGAGCGAAGCGAAGGCTTTCGAAACGACTGGGCGAAAATTAATGTACCGGTAAGTACCTCTGTACACATGCTGCACACATAGCGCTGAAACTTATAGATGTATTTTCATGAAAATTTACAGAAATGTTGTACAGGGTTTGGCAGAATAATGTTACCATTTTCAAAATGCCATAACTTTTGAACAAAACTAAATAGATTACTTATTCCTATCATAAATTGTTCTATAAACATTTGGATTTTATGACCTATTATCAAACCTTTCAATTGACTACCATTTTCTTCAATACAAGTCCGAAGTCGTTCAGTGAAATTTACCATGACTACACAGCTTCAATTACAGTTTTTTAATTCGTCTATATGTTGTTAAAACGTATTTATGGAAAAAAGTTCTCTTTCAGCTAGCCTCATAGAATAAAATGTGGGGCTGTCAAGTATGGTCTACTTGATGCCGAGGAAATATTCCTGAAACGCTCAAATGCAATTCTTACTCGTTCAATATTTTTTTCATTTCTAACAGATCTTTTACGACCTATTCTTTTTTTGTTGTGAAAAATCCATCTTCTTGCTATTTTCTGACCTGTCTGCGAACAGCCAGTCGAGGTGGTGCATCTCTCTACCACTGATTTTCCCAAAATCCAACTGAAACGCACGTTCTACTACCGTGATTGACCTCAACCTTGTTATTGCTCGACCACAAAAATTCTTGCTTACAAAGGCCAGCGATCTATTTTTATTGACATATCAAATCCAAAGGTATGTAGAGTCTATTACATGTTTGATCTTTAAAATCATTGCACCCTGTCCAAACTAACGTTTAAAAAATGGTAACATTATTCTGACGAACCCTGTATAAAGCTTTGGAACGACACATTGAGTGGTTAAATTAAGTTAAGCTTATAGCTTTATAGGCCAGTCGATAAGTCTTTTAAAATGGCTGTTAACGGGAGTAAATCCGGACAAGCTGGAATGAATTTTAATCTGTTCTGTTGGGACTCAGAAATTATATATTAATTTTGCACCCCTTGACAGGCCCGGATTTAACCGCTATGCTTAAAAAAAGGTCTAAATTCTTATATTTTTCCTAATATTAGTGAATATCTCGATTAGTATCAACTTTTGAGCAAAATGCGTAGTTGTCAAAATTAAAGAACAGTAAATTCTCTACAAAAAATGTTCTATACATTTTTGTTATACGTTCGCTTGTTTCGAATTCATAGGCGTCGAAATATATTTTTTTTTCGAGCAATTGCTTGTTACTTTCTTTTACGATAAAAGAAGTATTGGATTCACTCCAAAAATTCGAAATTGAGTTTTCAACAGATCTTCACGTTTTAAAGTCCGCTGAACCCAAAAAACATGTTTTTGTCAATTGCTCTGTCTGTGTGTCTGTCTGTCTGTTTGTGAACAGAATATCTCAAAACGAAAAGAGGTATGACGTTGAAACTTCATATATAAGTTTTGTGTACTATCTAGATGCGACAGTAAGTTTTGAAGAAAATCTCATAACCGGAAGTAGGTGTTTACTCTTGTGATTTTTCAGTTTTTTGATATTTTCAAAAACGGCTCTAACGATTTTTTTCAAACTTTACAATTTTATTAAATTTTTAATGTGTATTGATGTGAGCTAGGCAATTTTTCAGTCGAATACCTCTAAAATGGGTTTCTTTTGTTTTCTTTTCTGTTTTTTTTTATTAACTCCTGTTTTAAATAGAACACCCAGTATATTATTACATTCTTGAATTGAGCTTAAAATTTTAGAGAAAATCGTACGACACTCATTAATGACCAATAGAAAAATTAGTTCACGAGCCGTAACCAAGACAATAAAAAAATTTCTTGGAAATTTTTTGTAGGTAGATCAGCCTAACTGTGAGGGCTTGTATCGTTACGATTTTCTTACCGAATCTGCATTCGAGCATGAATTCATATCCGGAAATTATTTTCGTGCATTCCAACAACGTCCTAATTTGCCCTCGCGTCCCGCTCGGGCAAATTAATACGACGTTGTTGGACCGCACTCAAAAAAATTTCCGGAAAGAATTGATGCTCTTATGAGATTATATGTGAAAATTTGTCTCTTGCACTAACGCTCTATTGTGTACGGTTTCTGTACAAATTGCAATTTTTTAAAATTTTTGACAAATGCTTGTATGTATGTATGTATGTATAATACTTGCGGTGTAGAAGCTGCTGCTTTATGTGCTTGCATCTGGCGGTACAATGCTCAACTTGCCTCGGATTCGGGATACAAAGTTAGATTAAAAATCAAATTTTGGCTAATAGGCCAGTCGATAGGTCTTTTGAAATGGCTGTTAGCGGGAGTAATACCGGATGATTCAATTAGGGACAACATTTTATTTCTGCATGCATTTAGTGGGTGCGATACTGTTTCCGCACTATACAGGCAGGGGAAAATGAAGTTTGTTAAACTTCTACAGAAAGAGGAAAACTTACAGAAGGCTGTTCAAATTCACAAAGTCCCAAACGCGTCCCCAGAGGAAATAGATAAAGTGGGAGATCAATTTCTTCTTCTTCTGTATGGATTAAAACACTGTGTATCATTGAACAGGTATAGATACCAGTGTTTCGTACAATCTATTAACAGAAGTTTACCAAATCTAGCATCATTACCACAACCAAAGACGCAGCTCGCTTGCACTCGTTCCGTACTTTTGCTCAGCTATGGTATGGAAACGAAAAATCACCTTTCGAGTGGGGATGGAGAAATTCAAAGAATGGATTAATGTCCATTCCCACTGTACAAGACGCAGCTCCCCAAGAATTACTGAAACTAATTTCTTGTAAATGCGCCAAAGGTTGTAATGTATCTTGTCGCAAAGCAGGTTTTCATTGCTCAGTAATATGTGGTTTCTGTCAGGGCAAATCTTGTTTGAATACTGTGGACGTGATCGAAGTAGACGACGAAGACGACGACGAGGACTTGCATATCGATCTAGAACAATCAATAGAACATTCCCAAGATTATGAAGCAAATTCGGAACACGAGACAGATATTGTTGAAAGTCAAAGTGATATTGAACAACCACCAACATCAAAAAGGCAAAAAAATTGATGAGCAGTCAACTTCAAAAGAAACTTAAGTTAGCAAAGTTGGAATAGTGGAACGTCAATAATAATTAAAAAAAATCTGATGTGATACACGCACACAACTTCCTTTCATAGTGATTTTATAATTAGCCAAAATTTGATTTTTAATCTTTAACTTTGTATCCCGAATCCGGGGCAAGTTGAGCATTGTACCGCCAGATGCAAGCACATAAAGCACCAGCCTCTACACCGCAAGGTAAAACGAGGTTATCGATTATACATACATACATAGGTACACACATTCAAGCATTTGTCAAAAATTATCAAAAATTGCAATTTGTACAGAAACCATACAAAATAGAGCGTTAGTTCAAGAGACAAATTTTCTCTAAAATTTTAAGCTGAAATCAAGAATGTAATAATATACTGGGTGTTCTATTTAAAATAGGAGTTAATAAAAAAATGGAAAAGAAAACAAAAGAAACCCATTTTAGAGATATTCGACTGAAAAATTGCCTAGCTCACATCAATACACATTAAAAATTTTATAAAATTGTAAAGTTTGAAAAAAATCGTTAGAGCCGTTTTTGAAAATATCCAAAAAAAACTGAAAAATCACAAGAGTAAACACCTACTTCCGGTTATGCGATTTTTTTCAAAAGCTTGCTGTCGCATCTACATAGTACACAAAACTTATATATGAAGTTCAACGTCATACCTCTTTTCGTTTTGAGATATTCTGTTCACAAACAGACACACAGACAGACACACAGACAGAGCAATGAACAAAAACATGTTTTTTGGGTTCAGGGCACTTTAAAACGTGAAGATCTGTTGAAAACTCAATTTCGAATTTTTAGGGTGAATCCAATACTTCTTTTATCGTAAAAGAACGTAACAAGCAAATGCTCGAAATAAAATATATTTCGACGCCTATGAATTCGAAACAAGCTAATATATGACAAAAATGTATAGAACATTTTTTGTAGAGAATTTACTGTTATTTAATTTTGATAACTACGTATTTTGCTCAAAAGTTGATACTAATCGAGATATTCACTAATATTAGGAAAAATATAAAAATTTAGACCTTTTTTTAAGCATAGCGGTTAAATCCGGGCCTGTCAAGGGGTGCAAAATTAATATATAATTTCTGAGTCCCAACAGAACAGATTAAAATTTATTCCAGCTTGTCCGGAATTATTCCCGCTAAAATGTACTTGTCGACTGGCCTATTAATAATTTCATTCTGTAAAGTTTTCAAATTTGCGAGAGTTGCAAGTAAAATTCGTTATTTTTTTATTTACTACATTATTACGTGCCTTCAATTTTAATTTTTAGTTAAGTTTAAATATCTTTTTCCGGGCCTCAAGAAGTGGCCAGCCTCGCCTACGGATCGGCTGCCCATATCTTCTTTCGACCCGGAAAATATTCATTTTCCCACCTAGGTACACAAATTACTATTTAAAAATTAGGCCACATGTAAATATTATACTCAATGTGAATTGGAATAGATACCATTATCATAAAATAAAATTTCTAACCTTAAAAACCGCGGTGCTGTATTAATTGCCATTCCTAGGAAAAATGTATTTGTCTAGAATTACAGGTATTTGAATAATCAGTTTCAGAAAATCTTACGTTCTAGTTAATTTTTAGCTCAACTGCGCAGCTTCACTGCCCGTCCACCTACGACTACAATACGCTCTACGAGCCAGATCAACAAACCTGCCGATAGCCCTACTTTTGATATGACCAACCCGTTTGAGAAGGAGAAGCAAGTGTGTATATTGTGTAAATATAATATAACACCGGACTACAAAAATGTCAAGTTACTCTCACAATTCCAATCGCCTTACACGGGTCGAATCTATGGACCCCATATCACTGGTCTGTGTGAGAACAAGCAAAAGCAAGTAGAAACTGAAATAGTAAAAGCACAGAGTGCAGGCCTAATGGCAACGTACCTGAAAGAGCCATGTTTTGTGAAGGACCCAAAATTATTCGATTCCGAAAACCCAATTAGACCACACAGGTTTTAAAATACATAAAATAGAACAGAACAATAATTTAATATTCTTAGAATTACATTGTTACCAGCGACTAGTGCTTTACAATAAATTATACAAAACAATCATTGTCTTCATTATAACTAATAATTGTCAGCGGAATCTTGAGATTTTTCATAAGCGTACACATATCCATATTTCCATGCTCCTGTAGCTTTCGCAGTAGATGCCTCAAGCCTTCTTGACAGCCTGACTTCCACATCGTGGTGAGACATTTTAGCTCGTCAGTATTGTGCAGTCGTCTATATACAGCAGCTTGCTTCAAATCGGCCAAGTGTGTTGTTTTCTTTTCGATCCGTCTCTTCAGCTCTGTTATTTTTGCATCCAAGTCCTCCAGATTTGTGCTGGAAACACGTTCCGTTTTCACTTGTTTTTGTGATGGGACAAAATCTTCTTCGTCGGATGAATATATAACATGTCTCTTTTTATTACGTTTGCTTAGAACAACACTTACAGGTTCACTGCTATCGTTGTCAGTCTCCTTAGTGACAAGACATTCTTTAAACTCTTCCGATAGAAGTGATGACATGCTTGTGGAACAGATGCTTGGCAGATCTTCTAGGTCACTTAAGTCGTCTTGGGTGGGGGACGAATTTCTCTTCATCGATAGCCGTTTAAACAATTTTGTTTTAGGTTTGTGCATTTTTGTTTTTTTATTCATTTTCTCATCTTTTAACGTGGGGCTCTTAGTGGTTTCATTTAAATTTTCACTACGGGGAGAGTTTGTTTCAGGACTACTATAGCGAACTACAGGAATATTTTCTGTAAGTTTTGGCGATTTTAATTTATTTTCAATTGTATTTTTTAAAGGGGAATCTGTTTTATCAAGAATGGATGCTGGTACGTTATTGCACGCAACATTTTCCTTTGATACTAGGACTTTTTCAGTTGAAACCTTACATTTACTATTTGTTCTGCTGTTAACGTGGTGTTTTCGTGTGGACTTCATATTTTTCTTTTCAACGAGTGGTGTTTCGGTAACTGCTACAGGTAGCGTTTCTTTAACTGCTATAGGTAGCGTTTCCTTTACTACTACAGGTGGCGTTTCCTTAACTGCTACAGGTGTAGTATTTATTAAACTTGGCTGACGATTTGGAGTTATAAATTTCCGAGAAAGTCCAACTCTTCGGCAAGGAGTTAGCAACGATTTGCTTATGCCATCACTTCTAGAAGGTGTGTTCTTTACAGTTGTTGGTGTTACCACTGTGTGTATAGTAGTAGTAGTTATTAAACTTGGATGATGAATTGGAGTTGCAATTTTCCGGGAAAGTCCAACTCTTCGACAAGGAGTCAACAGGGATTTGCTTATGCCACCACTTTTACAAGGAATAGTTTTTGCATTTTCTGGTGTTGCCATTGTGGCAGAATTTTAGACAAAGGTAATAACTAGAAACCAAATAAACTCAACGCCCAAAACAAATATAACGTAACCTCTACTTCTGAATATTCTCATTTGATCAAAATTTCGTTGAGTCTAATTGTTATGTTTCACCCGCGTTAGCCTGGTGTCTTTTCTCCCCATTAAACGTTATGAATTATAAAAACTGTTATTTACTTTTATAAATAAATATTAACTGAACAAAGTAAAGAGCAATTAAAATATTTGTTATAGTTTACATTTCAGCAATACCTTGGTACCCATTAGACCTAATGATACGGATGTGAGTTCGGTATTTGTTATTAGCTATTAGCAGCACCAGCTGGTTGCAAATCTAACCAAACATTTAATACGGAAGCTGGCTAATTGTGCATTTAAACGAATATAATGGCGACTAGAAGCAAATTAGGAAAAAATGCCGATATTGTGGCCTACAGTGAGTCAGCAATCAGGAACAACTCTTCTGTGGTAGAATATTGCCGTACGTCGATGGCTGCTCTGTCGGGTTGCACAGCTGGTTAGTATCGATCGTGGAATTACTTCATAGACTATACCCTGTTTTTGTAATAGGTTTGCTGGGCTTGACCGGTTTGTATGGAGCTGGATTTTATATCTTCGCTGTCACTGGCCTTTGGGCGATGCTGCTTCTGAAGGCGGGGCCCAAATGGCAACAGTACTTCATATCACGCAAAGCGCTGCTAACGAATGGATTTTTCGGACAATTGTTTACGTACATTTTGTGTTGGACATTTATATATGGCATGGTACACGTATACTAATGGGTTGTAAATGAAATAAACTTTGATGTGGACACTTCCTAGGCATTACATTTTATACAATATGGGTTTATTTGTGATCGACGTAAATTGGTAGGATGCACCGTATCTTTTAATGTTGTTGTATACTGTAACTGTAAACTAGGTTTTCTACACTGTACTTGTTCATAAAGCTACTTCGCAGTATTCACAATATATTAGTTGTTAAAATGTTGATTTTTATTTGGAATGCTGATGAGTTTAATGTTAATATGTTTTAGTAACAATAAAAAAGTAATAGTCAAACAGATATTGGCTTTATATTCCCTGATGCAAATCTTTGCAGCCCTTTATACGAATTATAACGAGCAGGTAATCTTAAAGACGGATTTTAATGGAATTAAATCGCAAAGTATATAAAAATATTTGCAAGCCTTGTTAAAATCCCCACTGCAGAAGCACGGGCATCTCCTTTTTAGGAAGGTTTAGGTTGTGAAAGCTGCATTGGGGAATCGCAGTTCATCTAGAACCAGAGTCTGCCACTGAACCATTTCCACTGCTTTTAAACTAATTGTATACAGTGAACTGCGGTAATTGTAAAAATGGGGCAAATATAATAGCAAAGTGTATCCATCCAAATTTGATCAAAACTACTTCTGGCCACTGTTATGTGACTAAGCTCGCTCCCATCATGCGTTGGTGCAGCTGAACTTGAATGTTGAGAAGTAACACATGCTTGCTTTACTGAATGGCGTCAGTTTCACTTTGTTATCGAGTGTTGAAGGTGTTTATTTGTATGCTGTCTGAATGTACACTTTCGTATTCCATTGTAAATGACCTTTAACTATTTCTGTGTAATTTCAGTCTCTTTCAAATTGCAATAATGTAGCATGG
This sequence comes from Agriotes lineatus, assembly GCA_940337035.1. NCBI lineage: Eukaryota > Metazoa > Arthropoda > Insecta > Coleoptera > Elateridae > Agriotes > Agriotes lineatus. The sequence continues at coordinate 43,192,507 of OW679196.1, read as the reverse complement.
AGCACACATCGTTTAAAATAGTATGGGTCTACGTTTTTCCTTTTTCGATAGTTTGCATTCATGTAAAATAATTACTCTCTGTACCACTTCCTTCCTCGTGCCAGTTATAACACACGATTGCATTTGTTACTAAATTGTAAACTGTACAATAGTAGCAGGCTAGTTTTTGCTTGAAATAAAGCATACTAGCATGCAATTGTGGGACAAGCTGTACAGCCTGAACATCAACTGTAAATGCGGAAATGTTTCTGGCAATGGCATTCTCCTTGTCTTTATATTTTCTTCCCTTGTCCTCTTTTAATCATCAATAATATGTTTATTATAGATAAGCTCATTGATGTGAGCTAACCTATGAGCAAAACCCAGATCACCTTGATCCTCTGTTAGCAAGGAACATTGTCTTTTACTTTTAAACTGTATACGCTTTCTGGAATCTATTGCTCATTTGGCGAGGCTTCCTTTGAACTCTTCTGTTTTTTTTTATAAGTTTGATACCCGTGTCCTTTGAATCTTAGTAGTTGAGTTTTATTTACTTGCCATGTCATAGGATCAGCAGATCCTTTTTTATCACATTTTGTAACAAGTTTTGGAGGATGAGATTCAGTATTAATAAAAAAATCTTGTTAATGCTAAGTCGTCAGAGGCGTCGTAGGATACATCTGAATTTACATCACAATCTGACGGTTTATAACTGGACCCTGAATCCTGTATAGGCTCTTCTTGATCAGAATCTTCACAAGTAAAAGCTACTTCTTCGGATATAGTTTCTGTAATCATTCTAACTTCCTGTTCTTTTAGAACATTATACTGTTTCAAAAATTTTTAATGCCTTGAACATTATCCTGTGCAGTTTCTACGTTTACAATTTCTTGATTTTTTCCTTCTATAGTTGGAAGTTTGACGTAAAAGTTTCATTTTCAGCTTCTAGTTCTAAATTTTCCTCTCAAATTTTCCCTCTATACTCGGGAGGTTTTATTGCTGAGATAGACGTTCTAATATGCTCTAAATACTCTAATTACAGTTAGTAACATACCTTCAGTGTTGGGTAGTAACTAAGTAAAAGCACAGAAGAGAGATTATACAGAACAGACACTCACGGTTCGGCTGATACTCGGCTACCATCGAATCCGATCAGCAGGCTCCGCCCATTAGCATGTAAACTGCACCACGAAATGCATTTTGTAGTATTGAAGTTATGTAGTTATTCCACTTTAAGAAGCAAGTGTGTACTGTGTGCTCTTCTTATCGGTTTTATAAAACAGCAAAAATGAATTCGAAAAAGAAAGGTGCTGATTGGTGCTCCGCTTTAAATTGCAACAGCAACCGTAGTCTTAATAATGAACTAAGTTTTTTTCGCTTTCCTCGAGATGCGACCAGTTAAATAACATTCACAATTATTTATAGTTTCTTAGTTTTTTTTTTTAATATTCTATCATCTCTCTGCTTTAAGTATGACAAATCTGCGTTATTTAAACGTCAAACACCAAGACTTATCATTCAAGAATTTTAAACTCTTATTCATGTAAGCAGTATCATTTTTATTTTGGTTTTACGCTGGCAAAAGCCATTAGTATAAAAGCAAATATAAAACACTATTCACAATGTACACTTTTATTCATAAAAAAACGTACCAGTGTTGAGCGATATATTTCATTATCTGTAAACACAGCTTTTGTAAATGTAATTAGCAACATGGAACTATAAACATGTAACAACCACATTTCTGTTCAACTCTATTTGAATTAATAATACCATTTTTTAATAGCAAATGTGTTAATATCGTTCCATTTACCACATGAAATACGTACGTTTTTTTATAAATACAAGTGCACCTATAGGTACATTTTATGTAAAGTTTTGAAAGTATACCTACATTTTTAAAATTTTTGAACTTAATATCAATTTCAATAACTCAGTTGTAGGTTACTAACCACCTTTGGAACACGCAATTCTTACGTACTTTTATTTGCAGTTTTGAGTTTACTGTAATTAAAATAGTTTATTGGCTTTGCAGGTTATCGTTTCCTAAAATAAATTAGTTAGTAACAAAGAAACAATGCAATAAAAATTGTATTTATGTTTAGAAAAACCCGTCATATTTCTGTACCTTACTATTCCTTGCAGAACAAAACAGTGGGTGGTTAATACCAGAAGAGAAGATCTCATTACTAAGGATGCAGACTATTTATACAAGAACTTCAGATTATGCAGTAAGAATTTAGAGGACTGTATGTTCACAAGCCATTTAAAAAACAGACTTCTTGAGGTAGCAACTCCACATTATTTGACATCCCGAATCCTCCCCCATTAATTACAAATAAAAGAAAAGCTCCATCAGAAGGACTTATGAATTCCCCAAGAAAAAAAAATTAACTTCCAATACCTACAGCTGCACTCGCCTCCCACACTGTAGAAGCTATCCCAGCTTCATCGCAAAGAAGCGAATCAATTAATGAAGAACCACTTGTCGACTTAACATGCCAAGATTCAGAAAATATAAATGCAACTGTCAGTACTCAGACTAGCTTTGATTTGTCTTCCAATACACCGAGAAAACGTCGGCTAAAACAAAATTTAAAACAACTTAGGACAGAGCAGGCACTCTTTAAAAAAAGCACTACAGAAGGATCCAGTATGGAAAATGTTACCATTGCTCAATTCCAAACATTGTGTTCAGGTTTTTTCCAGAATCGCTAGCGAAAATTGTCCAAACACAAATAACGTTAAAAGCAAAATCCAAAGGAAACATACTCTAGTGACTTTAAGACTTTTTTGGCAAAAATGGACGAAATAAAGAAGTCGTTACAAGATGACCAAACTATTAAAAAATGTTTTGAAAATAAATCAATAAAAATATTTACTACAGATTACTAGCAACTGCAAAACATAGTATGCAATAAAGAAATGAATTTACCTATGTCAAATGCATTGCGTTATGTTACAGGATATCTGTATAGGAAACGTATGTCTAGGCACACCTGTGAAATTTGCGAAGAATATGGCAGGAAGGTCGATATTCAGAGTTCTGATAACAATCTATTATTCTGCAAATATAAAGCTTATGGTCAGTTATATATTCCCCTATGCCCCACGGTAATTTCTTTGCATATACTGTTATGTTAGAAAATACACTGATTACAAACGCATCAACCTTGCTACAAAAACAGGAAGTAGGAAATTACTTGTTAAGAAAACTGCGTAAAGTACCTCAATTCGAACATCCCTGCAAAGATTTTCCACTGGAATATCTTCTAAAATTGTTCGTAAGACTACGAGTTTATTATATAATAAAATTTGCAAACAAGGAATTCATTAATTCCACACCTAAGAATTTAAAAATAATCACCCTTTCGCATCAGTAATATTTTAAGCATGTATTATGTTCACATATACCTTTATGTTCCGATCTTTTATTTCTGTTAAAATAAAGTTTATCTGTACCTAAGAGCAAGTCAAGTTTTTTATTATTGATTTAGTATATTTCTGTTTCACATTTATATTAATTCGATAGCGAATATTTTAAGAACGCATACTAGCACTGCTAGAAAGTGCAGTGGAATACTTGCTAATGGGCGGAGCTTAAGAAGGCGCGTCGACTGCAAGGTCATCGAAACATGCAGCTGAAGATCAAAAGTACCGACGGTAAGTGTCCGTTCTGTATAATCTCTCTTCTGTGGTAAAAGTAACTCGTTACTGGTAACTAGTTACTTTTCAGTAACTTAATAGTAACTTAATTACTTTTGTGTTTTCAGTAATTGTAACTATAACACGTTACAATTATTTAGTAACTTAAGTAACTGAATATGACAAGTTACATTTCATGCTACAAATGTGAAATATTTTAAAATGTTCGGTTTTAATGCGTAGTATTTAAGAAATTATACCTGAAGCTGAAGAATTTGTGGAAATTTCGAATGCTTTAGTATGCAAATGCTAATACCGACCACAGGAATACCTTCTTGTACTTAGTCGATAATAAATAATATTTGACGGATCTTATTTGGGTGGCGACAGCTTTTTCCAGTAATCTTTAATCCTTTAACAACTAGAAGCTCTCTGTGCAGGTATGTGGATTACTGGGAAGTACATTCCTAACGCCTGTGCCCAGGTTGGGGGTGTCTAATTCAGACGAAAATACATTAACCGTCTATATATTTCAATAATAACGAAACAATATTTTAACAAAAAATTGAAATAAGTAACCCAATACTGCTATAGAATACTGCAGTTTAAATTTAAACTAGATGAATTAATAACAGATTCATTCATTTTAGTTCTATAATGTATAATGGTTAATTATATTTTACAGTATAGTAAACATTGCACTTCCATACTTTAAGCAAAATGATTTAAGAAGAAATTTTTGTCAACTACGCGAAAAAATTGCATGTTTAACACATTGGAAAAGTGATTCTTCAGAAATGCATTACCTAACAAAAATATTGACTGTTGTTTCCAATTTTTATTATAGATCCACAGAAATTCGCAACAATTCTGACTACACTCTGGCGGCGGTTACTAATCCTTGGTTTACATTTGAGTGGATATGTGATGCAGAAAAGACACAAAACGCTGTTACATTATTAGAAAATGAAGTAAAAAATCCGGCTTCCACTTCATCAGTTTGTCCACTTTCCAGTCCACAAAATAATGATGGAGACAAAGGAGAACACATTTTTTTTCTTCAAAACAGTAAAGCGGTCCAAAAATATTGACGAAACTGAAACATATATGAAGTGCGATTCATCTAATTTAACAACTTTAGATAAATTTCCAACGATTAAGAAAATATATTTTAAATATAATACTGCCCTTCCTTCCAGTGCTCTAGTAGAACGATTGTTAAGCACTGCAAAAGACGTTCTCCACTTCAAACGTACAAAATTAACTTATAAAAGTAGTAACAAAAATTAAACCCTATAGAATATTTGCTAATAAACAATTGTTTATAAATATGTGTTTCTGTTGATATTAAGTTGATAGCAATTGCATGTAGATTAGTAGGTAGCCTCTCATAAAAAAGGTAACTTAAAAAATAACGAGTTACTTTATGGTAACTTAGTAACTTATTCAAGTTACTTTTATAATTCTGTTAACTTAGTAATTTACTCAGTTACTTTTTTGCTGAGTAACTGATTAACTTACCTAGTTACTTTTTTAGAGTAACTTACCCAACACTGCATACCTTGGTTGCAAGGTCAGCTCTGTTACTAAAAATAACAAAGCACACAGTTTATTCACACAATAAATGACACCGACCTGTTCATATGAAAACATTGCACGATACTAAAATTATTTTTGTTATTACAGCTGGGTATTGTAAATAACTGTCTGTAGGAAAATTAGGCAGCCAATTTTTTTTCTTCTTTATACATTTATTTAACGTTTCATCAGCTTACCTGACTTCTTCAGAAATACACAATATATTAGTATATAATAAGCTAAAAACGAAAATTAGTTTTACGTTAGATAGTTAAAACAATGCATACTTATTCTTACCTCATGTACTATCAACTGATTTTTTTTTATGTTATAAATTGTTAAAACTAATAATTCTTACAATATCGATTGGAAAAATATTTAAAATGAATGTAGAAATTAAAATTTGTAAAATGTCAGATGTCAATTTTGAAATCTAAACATTTGTGAAGGATATCTTGATAAAAATGTATTTCTATTGTATGGGATATCTTGATATTAATAATAATTTTGTTTTTAAATTAATTATATAATATTATTTAGAGAAGGTTATAGGAAATAGAATGAAGATTATCTATGTCGGTTTTGTAATTAATAGAATTTGGATTTTTTTTTTATTTCAATCATTTCATATATAAGGCGTTTTTGTAGAATATTTTCTTTTTGCAATATTTTAGGTGAGTCAAAATTAAAATTATGATAATTATCAACTGCATGTTCAGAGACAGCAGTATTTGGTTTATTTGGGCTTAACATTTTTGTTTTTATGGAATTTCTATGTTGAGTTATTCTTTTTTTAAGATTTTGTTTCGTTTGTCCTATATATTTAGCATTGCAATTATTACAATTAATTTGGTAAACAATATTTGATTCAGATTGAATCTTTTACATTGTTAAAAAATTGATTTCCTATTGTATTGTAATTTTTAAAAGAGATATTAAAATTGTTTTTGTTTGTTAATATTGTACTTAAACGTAGTGACAGTTTTGGTATATATGGTATTGAAATGTAAATTGGATTTTTAATGTCTTGGTTATTATTAAACTCTTGTCCTAAACAGTTAGAGTATAAATTGATAGTTGAATTAATATTATTTGTGTTATTATTTTTAAATTTATTTACTCCTTTTTTTAATGTTGGTGTTAATGCAGTCAATAAGATAATCATTTTTTAATAATATTTTCTTAATTTTTATATCATTATAAAATTTATTTGAAGATAATAAAATTGCACGGTCAATTAAACTATTAATTACACTTCTTTTATATTTTATTGATGTTTGAGAATTATAGTTTAAGTATCTGTCAGTTTTTATTTCTTTTCTATACCAATTTGTTTCAATTTTATTACTTTCTGTTCTTATTAAAGTTAGATCAAGAAAATTTATAGATTTATTTATATTTTCATTTTCAATTGTGAATTTTAATCTTGGGTGGTAGTTATTAAACGTTTTAAAATTTTTTGTTTATTTGGTTTTTATTAGTACAAATAATTATGTCATCTACAAATCGTTTATAAAAACTAATTTCATTTAAGTTAATTAAAATTTCGGATTCAATTTTTTGTAATGCCAAATCTGCAATAGTACTGGATAGAGGCTGACCCATTGCAACACCAAAATTCTGTTTGTATGTTTGATAATTAAAAGAAAATAAGTAGATTGTAAAATATATTCAACTACTTTTATAAATCCATGTTTAGGAATATTAGTAAATTTTTCTATTTGACACCAAAATTGTTCTATGGTTTTAATTGCTAACGTTATTGGAATATTAGTATAAAGTAATACTACATCAATGAGAATAAAACATGTTCTTTTGAAATTGTTATTGTATGAATAAATTTTTTGAAAGTCCATGAGTTTTACACTATATTGGTTTTTTGTGTAACATTAATTAGAATATTGGAAAAATATTTGGATAATTTATATAATGGGCTCATATATGAAGCTACTATTGGTCGTAAAGGGTAGTTACTTTTTATGTAATTTAGGTAAACCATACATTTTTGGTAGTAGTCCATTATGAGTTATTAATTTTGTATAAGTGTTATTGTCTCTATAATTATTGTCACTTCAATATTTTAAAGTTTTTTTATTAAAATTTTGAAGTTTGTTGGTAGGATCTTTATTTTCTTTACTATAAGTTTCTGTGTCATTTAAAAGGTTCATCATTTTTGATGTAATCATTTTTGTTAATTAAAACTGTAGTTGTTTTATCAACTTTTGTTATTAGTATGTCATTATTATTTTTCAAAAATGTTTTAGTGTTATTTACTTTATGTAAAAAATGTATTTTGTATATTTTCATATGAATTTGATAAGTTATTTTTATTAATTCAACTATCAATTTATACCCTAACTGTTTAGGACAAGAGTTTAATAATAACCAATACATTAAAAATCCAATTTACATTTCAATACCATATAGGTATACCAAAACTGTCACCGTTTAAGTAAAATATTAATAAACAAAATCTTAAAAAAATAATAACAACATAGAAATTCTATAAAAACAAAAATGTTAAGACCAAATAAACCAAATACTGCTCTCTCTGAACATGCAGTTGATAATTATCATAATTTTAATTTTGACTCTCACCTAAAATATTGCAAAAAGAAAATATTCTACAAAAACGCCTTATACATGAAATGATTGAAATAAAAAAAATCCAAACTCTATTAATTACAAAACTGACATAGATAATCTTCATTCTATTTACTATAACCTTCTCTAAATAATCTTATATAATTAATTAAAAAAAATATATTATTAATATCAAGATATCCCATACAATAGAAATACATTTTTTTATCAAGATATCCTTCACAAATGTTTCAATTTCAAAATTGACATCTAACATTTAAAAATTTTAATTTCTACATTCATTTTAAATATCTTTCCAATCGATATTGTAAGAATTATTAGTTTTAACCAGTTATAACATTATAATCCAAAAAAAAGTGGGCGTGACTACCTCCCTGGACTTTCCCATACTGGAAACTGTTCATATCGTCTTTATTCAACAGTCTTTACAACATATCAAAATTTCAACTCGATGACTCACGTCTTCACCGTGATAAGCGTTTACACTTTCACGTAAATTGCGGGTAAATATAAAAGAACTAGTGAGTCACCCGAACTACGTTTCGGTTCGCAAAATTAAGAGAGATTCATTAATATAAATTTTAAAAAAAGATGCATCGACGGGATCGAACACCCGGGGCTCCCGCGTGATAGGCCAGCACGCTTACCGCAGAACCACACTCTCCTGTTTGAATAATGCGCGCACCTGAGCTAATAGTAGACAGCGATAGGCGCTCCGCTCTGCTGCCTAGAGAAGTTAATTAAATTATACTGCTGCCTAGAGAAATTAATTAAATAAGTCTGAAAATTAGCAAACTTTTAAGCCATCGTACAACTTAATCGGTCCAGTATCTTCGGAGGAGATAGCGAACAAACATAGTTACACGCAAACAAAGAGAGCTACGATTTTATGTTATAAGATGTGTAGTTCAAAACGTGACCACCGAGCTTCTGTAGATGGCGCCAAGTGGACAAGCCGCCACTGTGCTATTATGTATTATTTTCCTCAAAACGGCTGTAGCACCGAGGTGAAATTTTCTAAGTACCTGGAAATTATATTTTCTAGGGCATACAAAATCGATTTTTTTATTTTCGCGGAAAAAGATTCTTTGACGCAAAAATATAACAACCGTTTGAATAAAAAAAATATTTTTCAAAAATAGAGGGGGGAGGGGGCCGGTGCGCTTACATATATCCACGAGTGTAATATTTTTTTGCATATTCATATGCTCCATTATGCACTGAGCAATTCAGTGAAAACCCCAGCTACCTATCTTCTTTTGTTTATTAATTAAAGGGGTTTAAATTTTAAAACTTCAAAGCTTCGTAGAGGGCGCCACAGATAATTCATGAGATTCTTTAAAAAACAGATCGATAGCCCTTTTCGGGGTCTATCAGTGTATGAAGTTTAAACAAATTCCTGTGGGCAGTTTTTGAGAAATGATTTTTAGAAAATTTCCAAAATTTTGAAAATTTGTAATTTAGGCCCCTTAATATTTTTCAAAACACTTTTTATATCACCTCATGTTAGCCTTCATATACTATTCAGAAAACAAAAATCAATTGAATCGATTTATCCGTTTTTGAGTAATAGGGCGTTAAACTCAAAATTTTCAAAAAATCATAGCGCCCTTCATTTTAAACCTAGCGAGTTCGGCAAAAAACTAACAGATTTGTCTTACGACCCTCTATCGTTATCCGCAATAAAATTTTCAAAATTTTAATCACGAAAACAGTCGTACCAAAAAAACATGCGTAACTTCCGCTTCCGGTTTCGGATTTTTTTGAAAAGCTTATTTTGTCGATGAATTTTCGATACATCCCCGCATTCCAAAGCGCATCAAAATCGGAGAAATACTTTCGGCTGTAGGAGCGTCACCCACCCACACACCCACACACACACCCACACACCCACACACACACCCACACACAGACAGACATTTTTTAAAAACCACTTTTTGGGTTCCTAGAGGCCCAAAACGGATATTTCTGTGAAAATCTCGATTTCCAAAATTTTCATGATTCCAAGACTTCCCTATACCTATGGGTATGGGAAAGTAAAAATTTCAGTTGATATTACATGAGGTAAGAATAAGTATGCATTGTTTTAACTATCTAACCTAAAACTCATTTTAGTTTTTAGCTTATTATATACTAATATATTGTGTATTTCTGAAGAAGTCAGCTAAGCTAATGAAACGTTAAATAAATGTATAAAGAAGAAAAAAAAGTGGCTGCCTAATTTTCCTAAAGACATAGTTAATTGCGAGATACTAGGTCTTGACATCTGAATTGTTGGGGTAATAAGATACGAGAATTTAAATTGACACAACGCTTGCCTATTGACATTATTAAAATATGAGCTTTCTTAACCTATGTGGTATGAAATTCTGCTCCTATCTTAAAATTGCCATATTTTTTTAAAATTTCAAATATATTTGTTAAAACTAGGGATGTCGTATCCGGTCTAAAATCAAACCCGCGTACCCGTAAACAGTAGGTACCCGGGTACCCTCGGGTACTCGAAGATTTTACATTTTGCCTTTTTATTTTCTGGCGAATGAAAATATTTCCATACAGGCCATTTTTTATGACATTGTTTTCATATTTGTTTGTACTTTTGTAGTTTCATACATTGTTCAAGCTCGATGCTGTACGCATTTTAACACCACGAGTTTTAAACTGAACTAATTTGAAATAGTATCTACTCGCCACTTCAAACTGCAAGTAGTCTGTCGTAAATATTTTCAGGCTTCAAGTGCTATAAAATTTAAGTACGTGACTTTTTACCCGAAATTGGTAGCAGCATCAACATCACACAGAGGATGTTTATGTTATTTCAACCCATACTGACGCGATAATGGTACTATTGACGGGTTGAATATTTCCGTGAAGCGAATTTATTGCCTTATATGAAACAAGAAGCAACATTATGTGATATGGGATGGGTTGATTCTTGATATTACTGCATTGTTATGTTTTTCTAGAGCATATTCCTATTGTTTTTATTTTTTTTTTTCATCTTCTCCGAAAAAGCCGGACTTTCTGGACATTACATAATTTACTAGTCGGGTACCCGGGTCCTGAAAATATACCCGGGTTGACTATTACCCGTCTAATCATCTTAATATCGTTATAGACTTCTTTTAAGCACACTAAAGTGTAAGATATGTTTGAAATTACGCTATGCAAATGAATGTAAATTACAATTATCCTAGTTCACCGTAAAATAATTAAATTGAATTGTAGATTGATAATAACTTTGAGATAAAAGTAATTATAATATTAAAGGCATATTCGACAATCTTTTTTCTTTATTATAGTGTATATTATTAGTATTATTGTTATCTTAGGTCCCTATACAGTTAGGTGTCGGTCTGTGTACAACAAAATGTTATAACATCCTTGTACATAATGCATATAATTACTCCGATATTGTTTTCCCTTTCCATACCCTTCTATCTTGTGCTAATCTTCCTATATTTCTCTATTGGATGCTTTGTCTCTCTGCAGCCTTGCATACTGGTTTATCCCACCTTACGCTTGGTTGTCCTACTTGTATTTTAACTTCATATACTTGTTTTGTCATTTTATCTTCCCCCATTTTGTGAAGGTGTCCCAGACAACCTAGTTATATCTCCTCTATTATTGTTGTATAGTTTATATATTTATTTTATATTATAACCATAATCTTGTTTATTGACCCTTCAAACAAAGTTGTGTACTCGTTTGTCATAGTGGTAGATACTGCTTACGACAATGTTCATACGATCACAACACAATAAAACCACAGGTAGATGGTCATCGATTTGTTCACAGCGGTGACTATAATATTACAATATTAATTGATGAACCAATTCCACAGATCAGCCAACCTATCATTGACCCACAAAATAAATCAGCCTTGCAACAATAACTTGTTCCGGTTAGACGGTAAGACATATGTGGGTGTATACTAGCTCAAAATTTAGGTTCTGGGGCGCCATGTCACTGAAAATTAATGGTTAATCAACTGTTGAATTACTCAAACCACAAAATGTAAATCATCGGAAGGCGAGGCTTAGCAGTTCCGGCAGACAAGGGGCACAATACGGAAATATTCATATTTGAATAGATGGGGTAGTTAATATCATTGCAGTTAGCTTTACTAGTTTTTTTTTTTGTATGTTCAGTTCCTTCATTATTGCATACATTTTTTTTTGTTTATGCTATTCTATGCTCTTCTAAAATCTATACAACGGACACAGATGTCAATGTTGTGTTTGTAAAATATTATTTGCATTTCTTTCAGTAAAAAAATCTTTTGCAAATCGATTCTTTCTGAAGCTCGTATTTTGTTCCTGATAATTGTTGCCAATACTATCTAGAAACGCTATTTCTTTTCTGTTTTTATAAGTTCTATACTTTATCTTTTATCTCTTCTTCTTCATATTTTACTAAGTCATGAACATATAGTCAGTGAACATCCCATTCGTACAAGACGTAATCAACCCCTATGCTAATAACTACAGAAACCACAGTGCGGCCGATAGCAATCAGTTAATAAGAGAACTGTTTGCCCAACCAAATGCCGAAAGAAGACTCCAAAGGACATGGCCTGAAGACCTAGCCAAGTAGCTCCAGAGAACCGTCAATGGACGATGTCTGATTCACGATTGTTTCCTATATACCATTGGTTCCCAAACGTTTCCTATTTGCGGCGCCTTTTTTCAATTTAAATTTTTCCATGGCGCCGTACCCTAAGTTTTTACTATGTGTGACTATTCGGAAGTAAGAGATAAAAATAAATAAAACTCGTGTATCTTCATTATTATTTTTACTTTATTAACATTAAATTAATATTTAATAATTAATGTCATGGATGAGTCTGCGAATCACTGCACATTTTCTCAAATCATGGAATTAAACTGGACACGGCCACCCTCATTTCCTTTTCTGCATTGATTTTTGCTCTATACTTTGTTTTTATTACAGCGACCTCCGAAAACTCAGCTTGGTACAAATACGACGTCGAAAATGGAATTAAAACCTGCAGAGCCTTATCACTTAGAAAGGGAGATTAATCTTTTATTGAAATCCAAAATTCTGTCAATTCGATGCTGCCAATAAATTTTGCTTTCAAACTGTTATCGCAAGATAACTCGATAAGATTCTTTTCTTCTGCAGAAGTAAATTCAGACGGAACACTAGTGTTAAATGGATCTTGAATCCATGCAAACTTAACAAAATTTTCATTTTGAAAATATTTCGCAAACCAGATAATTAGCTGTGATAAGTGCTCCTCAAACATGGTTTTTATATTTCGAGAAAGGTCAAGTTCATTTGACGTCAAAAATTGCTGTAATATTGAAAAACAATCTTTGCTTGCATCTTCATTCAATTTTTTTCTTTATATTTTTCCGTTAATTTCAAAAGGTGCATGTTCTTTCCCTGTAGAGAGCTTTTCAAAAATGTCACATAAATATGCCAGTTTTATTAAAAAATCGGCATCAGCAAAATATTCTGCATCTTTGTATCCTTCTTCTTTAAGGAAAATAAAAATGTCCTGCCCCAATTCAAAGGTGTGTGATAAAACATTACCACGAGAGAGCAATCATACACTGCTATAGTACAACAAAGACGAGTGTTGGGCTCCCATATCCTCACACAGTTGTTTAAAAAACCTTGCTTTCAATGGACGAGATTTTATAAAATTTACCACATTCACCACACATTTTAACACCTGATTCAGTGCAGGACTCAGATGCTTTGACGGAAGTGCTTCTCTATGAATAATGCAATGGGTGCACAGTGCATTTGGTGATTTGCTTTGAATAAGCGCCTGTAATCCTCCATAGCAGCCAGACATGGAGCAAGCTCCATCAGTACAGACACCAACGCATTTAGGTCAATTCAAATTATTTTCAGATGTGAATGTATCAAGATCTTGAACAGGTCCTGAGCCTTTGCCCTGCAGTGATATTGTTACAAAACAGAAGGTCTTCTTTAATATTATTACCATTATAAACCGTAGATAGCATATCAAATGGGCATCCTTATTATTCTCTGTAGCCTCATCTAGCTGGAGTCCAAATTCGACTCCGCTATATCTTGTATTCTCCGACTAATTGTGTTATTGGACAAAGCCACTTTTAAAAGCAGCTTTCCAGCAGACTCCCCAATCATAATGTTCACCATATCTACAGCAGCCGGTAGAATAAGTTCTTCTGTGATAGTGTGAGGCTTCTTACATTTCGCAATTTTGTAAGCCACCTTGTAAGATGCTAGTAAAACGTTGTTTGGTATTAATGCAGTTTTAAAAAATGTATTTTGTTGTTGTTTCACATCCTTTAACTTCCTGGTAAAAAAATCACGAGGTTTGCCAACCATGCTGTTGTGATTAGCTTCTAAATAGAGCTTCAATTTACTTGGAAGCATTCACTCTGTTGACAAAACTTTCATACACAATACACATTGCAGTCTCTCTTCACCAGTAATTTCTATTGACGTAAAACCAAACTCTAAATAACTGTCATCATATTTACGATATTTTCGTTTCTACACACTAGTGCCACTGGTTGAAGGCATACTTTCTGTATCTGCACTAGTACGTTTATTACTGTTCAAAAATCAGTCCATTATCAAAGATACAAGAGCCAAAAGCGCCGAGTTTAACTTCACTAGACTCAAATTATAAGTCGACTGACTGAATCGAGCCGGCTTGATTATATACTTTCCGCAAGATCTTCCAGAACATTCCAAATCTGTCACGAAGGTTCTACACACCTCGACCAGCGTTGTTCGTAGAGAATTTTTGTTTGTACTAAAGTGCGACAGAAAAATGTACTAAAAGATACCTAAATGTACTAAATACCAACATTATATAGGCGGAAAAATTCAAAATTTAAACATGTTTCTTCCGTATTTAGAAAATCGACTACTTTATTATATAAAATTACAAATTATGTTTTTAATACTCACTTTTCCATATTTGACCGATATTTCACAACGGAACCACAGCATAAAAAATATTATTATTCTTTATGCATTGTCGCTGTGATGTGACAGAACCTCACCCACACCGCACACGGTCACACTTCCAACTTCCACACATAATGTGAATCGTGATTACGTGACAAAAAATGAATACGTTGCAGTTGCGTACGGCGTTTCTCTTGCATGTGACAGAAACAGAAACAACAACTAACTCCGTGCGAGCGAGAGCCGAGAGTTGAGAACGCGTTTACAGAAGAGGTATTCCCCGAGACGAGGACCTTCTGAGCACGTAGAAATTCGCAAAAAATACATCCGCTGTTGCCACATGCGTCGCCGTAACAGTACTGCATTTTTATTGGTTTATGTTTAAAAAAATTTCATCTTTTAAAAAGTGTACTAAATCTGAAAACGATGTACTAAACGTACAGACGAACGTAAAAGGTACTAAATTTAGTACAATTGTACTAACAGGAACAACACTGACCTCGACGTGTCTAGTATGATCATATGGCGAGATTGAGAAGACACAGCGTTGCCGGCGCGATCCTGTATAATATACTGGGTTAAATTAATTATAAAGCTTTTACAATATTTCGCGGCGCCCCTGTGAGAGGCCTTGGCTCCCCAGGGCGCCGTGACGCACAGTTTGGGAGTCACTGCTGTATACTATTTAGTAATTATTCTTTATGTAATTTTGAGTACTTTGTAAAAGGCAATAAATGAAAAAATATATATTTTACTAATTTTGCGTAAATGCCATTTTCCTTGAGATTTTTTCATTTTCCATTTTTTTTATAACTTCTACAACTTCTTGTTTTGTTGGGCTTTCTATATTTATTTCATTTGGTTATTTATGTAGTCACTTTTCCTGTTCAGTTTAGTTTTCACCTACATGAAATATTGCAATGGCTTCTGTAGCTCGACGTTGGGCTTGCCAAAAATATTGCCATGATTCTACTTTAATAATAGGTATTTAAAACTTAATTTATTATATAAACCATTGAGACTGATTAAAATGTAATTCTCTTTCTCATTTAATCAAAATAATATGGTAGTATGCCCTTTTGTATTTTATTCGTCTGCAAATTAAATATAATGGAAAGCTAGCTCGTAAAGCAAGACAACTCTTTGGTCCCAGGCGGATTCCCCTAATAAATTTATCTAGTGCGCCACTGGCAAAAATTTTAGTTCAACTGCGCGATTGCTGAAATGTAATGCTGTCAAAATGATCACAGTTCGGTTTTCTTTTGCAGGCTGCGTTGTGTTTTGATTTTTAACAAATGGAGTTTATGAACATTCGTCAAGGTAGCTATTTGAATTTTTCGCGCTCTTGGCGGCACTAATTATCTTTTGTTTCAAACAATAACGCGGGCAAGCTTAAGCAATTGTTTTGGAAAAGCTTCCTTTTACTCGCATAACCTCAAACTTGGAATCCACTTGATATGCGAAGAGCACCTTCTCTGTGGCCGTGAAATATTTGAATTTTGCTCAGTAATGTCTCCTTTATGATGCATGTAGCTTTCCCCGGGTCTAACCGCATTAATTTTAGGTTAAAATTGGTACCTGGTACTTGTCGTTCACTTCGGCTCGCTAGAATGACGCCGTTGATGTTGTGGCGCTGCTATGGGCCCCCTTGTAATGACCCCTCTAGTAGGCGGTCGTACAAAGCTGCCCTAATTCAAAAACTTCAGCTGGCTCGTTGGCAAAGCTCTAATTTTAGTATCGGAATTCGTTGCAAATAACTTCACACGAACTGGGTAATGCACTGAATAAAACTGTACACTTTTTATGTAGAAATAAGCTTGTTTATTATATTAAATGGAATTTTAAAGAGGAGCACTATTTTACAGCATCAATCTAATTAATTTATTCATTTGTTCTCTCCCAAATCCGTTATAAGCAATTGATAACTATAACTAAACAAAACGGATATTAACCAAAGTCAATTACAGTACTTTTTAACATAAAACTGTTTAAAAAGAAACATTTTTACAAATTGCCTAAAACTAAAAATCATGTCTGTTCATTTTAAATATTAATGTGCTTTTCTTGCAAATTTTAAATGTCTGCTTTTCCCTGCTAATCTTGGTATTACAGCTTAATCTTACAATTGCCAATTCCTTTCTTATAATTTGCTCTTTGCAACATATGATAATATAATTCTGGCTTCCTGTACCTTATTTAAGATTGTTCATAAATGTTTCCTGCTTGTTTATTTGAATTCTACGCTACAATACCATACACTTAGCAAACCTTTCTGTGACAAATCAATTCTATCTGTTCAACTTTAATTCTGCACAAACCTATTTAATTAATTTTGAAATGTCGATTTCAACCTGTGAACAACGAGCCTTGTCCACTGCGTTCCTTATTCAAATCCTTTCTTTTAATACAATCATCTCTTTCTCAATGCATTTACTGACTGATATTTAAGTTTATAGTCTCGCAGCTAAATAAAACACCCCTACTCTGTGCTTTGATTTAATTTTAATATTGTACTGCAATCGGGGCAGAACCGTAGGGCCTAATACCACTGCAATATATTCTGAAAAGGCTCTTTCTATCTTTTTACTATTCTCCGTTTGTCCCCAGTTAATTTTCTCTCCTTCTATTAATCTATAAAACACAATTATTGTTGGCCATTGAACACTCTTATGTGTATTTTTATCTCCTTATAAAGGCTTCTTATGTATTTTCTTCTGTAGCTTTCTTTTTTCTATCTTCTATATTTCTCTATATACATATTCTCGTTCGCCCTTAAAGTTTTTTGTAGTTTTCCTTCTTTATTCTTGACACTCTACTTAATCCTCTTTTAACCATGTTTGTAACATTTTTGTTTGTACTTTTTGCTTCTTTTATAATTTTTGTTGATTCGCTTCACTAAACCACTTATTTTTCCTTTTCATTATCTTCATACTTTTTATTGTGCTGTGTACTACTTCCTTTAAAACCTCTTCCATAATCTTCCACAGTTCTTCAGTTGTTTCTTGCTCTGTCTATTTTGCATATCAGGGTTTTCCTTTTTTGATCTATTAATTCCTTATGCATATTTTTATGTTAAAAAAATGTGGTCTTGATTGTCATCTTCCTTCCAGTTGCAAATGGTATTCATCTTTCACTTCTCCTTCTTTTTGTTCAGTTCCAGCATGTATTTTTATTAAGTTAATTATCTCATGGTTTAATTTTTAGTTACACATCTGCTCAGATATTGGGTTAAATTTTCGAACGTTACATTTCATTTTTTTGGTGACTAGAAAACATGTTCCAAAGATTTTTTTACTGTTGCTGTTGTTGAAAAATATCTAGTTTTTCTCTTTCCTTGTGTAATTTTCTTTCTGTTTTATTTTCTGTATGGCTAATACATCAATTTTCTATCTTTCCACATTTTTTTAATCTTCTAAAAGCTCGCTCGTAGTACAAGCCCATCACATTCCATGTTTTTAATATCAAGTTTTTATGCCTTTTCCCATATTTTTATTTGCTAGGTACTAGTTCTTAGCTCTATCTCATTCTTAGAAGTGTTCTTTTCCATTTTCATACTTGTGCATTGATTATAACTTATAAGCTTCTCAGTTTCTTAGATCTACCCTTCTATGCGTTTGCATTTTTTATGCAGCTTCTCCACTCTCTACTTTCGTCATTTTTTAAATCTTAGTTTCTTTCTTATTTCCTAATGTTCTTTTTGATTACGGCGAAATTCTTTTAAATCTCTCACCATTTTCTTCGCCATAGCTTTTAGTCCTTTCCATTCCCCAGCATCATGGTCACACTGTCCAGTTTTCTAGCCTTTTCTGGTAATTTAGCTACCTTTTTACTCTTAAACAAATGTCTGCTCTCTCATTTCTTTTCCTTTTGCCATTATCAGCTGGGATTCACCACTATCATAATATTATCTTTCCAGTTTTTAAAAATCTTTAAATCTGAAACCAACGTTACATCACGCTGTAATGTGTGTTGCCTCTACAAACCATTGAACACATTTTTGTTTTCACTTTGGATATCTCACTACCCCTTATTAGCCCAGTCAAATGTTACACAAAAAATCTGGTGTGATACACTCACACAACTTCCTTTTACAGTGATCTTATAATTAGTCAAAAATTTCATTTTTAATTTTTAACCATTTGTTAAAAAATTTCAAAAATTACAAATTCTACAAAAACGGTACAAAATCGAGTGTTAGTTGAAGAGACAAATTTTCTCTAGAATTTTAAGGTGAATTCAAAAATGTAATAATATACCGGGTGTTTTATTTAAAATAGGAGTTAATAAAAAAAATAGAAAAAACAACAAAAGAAACCCACTTTAGAAGTATTCAACTGGAAAATCACCTATCTCACATCAATACACATTAAAAATGTAAGAAAAATGAAAAATTTAAAAAAAAATCGTTAGAGCCGTTTTTGAAAAAATCGAAAAAAACTGAAAAATCACAAGAGTAAACACCTACTTCCGGTTATGCGATTTTCTTCAAAAGCTTGCTGTCTCATCTACATAGTACACAAAACTTATATATGAAGTTTCAATGCCATACCTCTTTTCGTTTTTGAGATATTCTGTTCACAGACACACACACAGACACACAGACAGACAGACACACAGACAGACCAATGAAAAAAAATATGTTTTTTGGGATCAGGGGACTCTAAAACGTGAAGATCTGTTGAAAACTCAATTTCGAATTTTTGGGGTGAATCCAATACTTCCTTTATAGTAGTAAAAGGAAGTAAAAATGCATGAACTAACATTAAATGGGGTATTAATAATTTTTGGAGAGGTGTTTCGGACCATTACTGGGACTACAAATCCAGATTTGCAACCCTCAGAAACCTGTGCTCGCTGAATGGCGGTCGAAAAACAGCGATTTTTCGGACTTTTTTCGATTTTTATTTTTGATAAGATCTCCTAAACTATGCATTTGTTTGAAACAATCTTCTATAGCGTTCTTAAATTAAATTAAATTTCCTACAAAATAAGATCAAAATCGTTTTTGTAAGTTATATAGTTACCGAGATTGACCTTTTTCTCAAAAAGTGAAAATTTTAAGTTTTCTTCATGCTTTAAGTTGGGATACCGGCAAAATGACACGTCCTACAGAAAAGTCAAGAGCATGAAAATTGTAGGGAATTTAATAAGCTTTAATTTGAGCTAAGGCTCTTGTAGCTCAGATAGTCTCGTCAGAAATTACAAAAAACAAAAAGATGAAAAAAATGCTGTTTTGGTTAAAAGTTAAGTAACATCGTTTCTTTCACCAACACCTTAATTAATGTTTCTTTCATCACATGTTGGCGGAAAATGTAGTATAACTAAGTTGAGAAAGTTTACAGTGGTTTTTATAGTCATTGAAGAACTTTTGAAAATGGCCAGCTCAGACGAAAGGAACTGGTAGAGAGGGAAAGACCACTAACGGAACCTCACCCCAAAGTCAGCCGGAGTTTTTATTTCTTTTGTTTCCCCTTCCAGCCCAACCAAACCCAAGAGAAGTCTTTTTGGTACGATAGTTTAGTTGTTGAAACCGCCGTGAAACTACGTAAAAGTTTATTTTATAATAAGTGAGTGTATAATAATAAGAAATTTATATTCGTTCTGCTCATTTTTTCATTTTGTCGTTTTTTATCATTTCTGACGAGACTATCTGGGACACAAGGACCAGCCTTAGCTCAAATTAAAGCTTAATAAATTCCCTACAACTTTTATGCTTTTGACTTTTCTGTAGGACGTGGCATTTTGCCGGTATCGCAACTCGAAGCATAAAGAACACTTAAAATTTTCACTTTTTGGAAAAAATTCAATCTTTGAAAAGCCGTATCTTGGTAACTATACAACTTACAAAAACGATTTTGATCTTATTTTGTAGTAAATTTAATTTACTTTAAAAAATCTGTGAAAGATTTTTTTCAATAAAACCATAGTGTAGGAGATCTTGTCAAAAAACCGAGAAAAGTCCGAAAAAGTCGCTGTTTTTCGACCGCCATTCAGCGAGCACAGGTTTCTGAGTCCCGGTAATAGTCCGAAACACCCCTCCAAAAATTATTAATACCCCATTTAATGTAAGTTCCGATGTAACATTTGACTGGGCTATTATCACTCGCATTGAATTTTAAAATTAATTTATGGTGGAATATAGTAGCTGTTACTCAGACCTGCTTATATTTCGACTCGCGGAAGCCTTAGGGACACTATTATGCACCAAAACTTTAGTGAATTAATCATTAAGCCGCGTCCACATTAATAAATATTTACGTTTTGCGTTGTATTTGACGCAAATTTGTGCGTATGCGTTGAAATTAACGTAGATGTGGACGGTTCGCCGAACATAAATATTTTTGATGGCGAACGACGCACGCTATCCACCTTGGAGTCGGTTTTTACTTGAACTTCAAAGAGATTTGCGGCGCAACGTTGTGCTGATGTAGACGTATGTTGGTAGTGCATATATGTGTTCGTATTGTTGTAATTTTAATTTATTTTTAGGAATGAACTTTCTAACTTGTAGAAGTAAATTATTAATTAACTATGCCTTATTAATCATTATTAGTAAAAAAGATATATGCGGCGTTTATTATAATGCACCATTTAATTCGAGAAAATAAAAATAAACTCAATAATAAGAAAGACGTTACTGGATCACACAACTTTATCAATATAAAAATCAGGATGGCGATAGCGGTTTTTTAATGACATTAGCAATTAATTGATTAAAGCACAAGACAATGCAACTTTCTTCGTATGTCATCAGTGGATTTTAAAATCCTCATTAATATGATTAGGCCAAAAACTAAGAGAATAGAAACAAAATGCCATTGATGTTTAGGATTCCACAACAATGTATGCTTCTGGTACTCTTGAATGAATGCCATTTCCATTTCATCTTGTGTTATTACTGTTTATTTAAACAAATGTTGTAAATATAAAGCTTACTAATAAGAAAATGCATAATGCGCTGCGCTGCAAATTGACGAACAGACGGATCGCCAATACACAACGCACAATACATATTTGTGGGTTGAAAAATGGTGCACCTACATTAAATTTGCCCTGCAAATAAGTGCGCTATATTTTGAAATACAACACACAACGTAAATATTTATTAATGTGGACACGGCTTTAGATAAAATTTAAATTTTTTGTAATGCTAACTCACTCCATACTTACACTCCGTTATACAGTGTGGTCCATTAAGTGTGCAACAAATAGGAATTTTTTTTATTAGTTGTACAATCGAAATTTAAATATTGCCAAAAGTTAGTGCATGTTCGATAACCATATCAGATGCCCTTAGAATGGCTTCAAGTCAAACAATATACAGGGCAGGACAAAAAATATGAAATTCGTTCAAGAACAAAGTTACCTTATTTAAAAAAATATAGCAAAATTTTATTGAGAAAAGTTGTTTAGAATTAAAAGTTATGCTCAAGTACAAAGTCACGGCCTCCTATTCGAATTTTGATTATTTTTTGGAAAATTTTGTATTACCCCCGTATGATACGTATTTTTATTATTTTGATTTTATATGTATTTAAAGTAGCCACAACCACATCCCTTTTAAATAACTTTTAGCAATTTGAAGCGTATTTGTAAAATTTACTTGGGTTTATATTTTTTTAGGTAAGCGTCCACTTCATGTTTGTTGCAACGATATTTAACAGAACTTTAGAATTTCGCAAATATTCTTTTCAACAAGGCAAATGCTTTACTAATAATAATTTACATATGAAAAACTCTTAATAAAATCAGAATAATAAAAATATGTATCATACGGGGATAATACAAAATTTTACAAAAAAAGAATCAAAATTCGAATAGGAGGCCGTGACTTTGTATTTGAGCATAACTTTTGATTCTAAACAACTTTTCTCAATAAAATTTTGCTATATTTTTTGAAATAAGGTAACTTTATTCTTGAACGAATTTCATATTTTTTGTCCTGCCCTGTATATTGTTTGACTTGAAGCCATTCTAAGGGCATCTGATATGGTTATCGAACATGCACTAACTTTTAGTGGTATTTAAATTTCGGTTTTACAACTAATAAAAAAATTTCCCATTTGTTGCACAGTTAATTGACCACACTGTATACAATATACATATAATAATCAAAAATAACACACTTAGGGCCGGTATTTCAATCATGGCTAAAATTGTCATTCATGAGAACTTAGTTCAAGAGCTGATCTCGGTTCAACGACGTTTCCCTTTTCCAATTGAGTTGTGACAATGGTTCAAATGAACGCAGTTCAACCGCAGCTCAGTTCCGAACACATTGTAGATCTATTCGGCGTCTACGTCAACCGTCCACAGATAAGACTTTAGGTTTAGGTGCCGTTAGCCCTTGTTTTCTGTTTGTTGTCATGCTACTGCAGATGAACTAGAAAGTCAAAACCTAGCGAGAAACTCATTTTTTGCACTTCCGGGACTAAAATTGATACTTTAGTCCCCGTAAACAGGGACTAAAATAGCTCATTTAATCCCTAGGGACTAAAGTAAAAATGATACCGTAACTATGGTAAATTTATGTACATACGAGGTTAGGTTTTGTTTGTCATTTGACACACACTGACGCAAAACTTAACCTGCAAATGTCGAATTTGATATATACTGACAATACACTTCAGTACTGCCACCTGGTTCAGGCTATCCAGGACCTGCTGCAATTCAGTTTTTAATAAATTGTAATTGTCAGTTTCCAAATTGACAGATTTCAAATTTTGGAAATGTTTGATGATAATGTTCCCAAAAGTGCAAAAAATAGCGTATATACCTCGGGACTAAAGTGCCTAAATCCCTTGAGTGGTTGTTGCCCTCGGGGCAACAAACTCCACTCGCGGGATAAATGGTGCACTTTAGTCCCTCATGATATAATACCCAAGCAGCAAAACAAGTTACTTTTACCAGATTAAAGCCAAGATAACTTAATTTAGTCAAAAGTACGTAATTTCAACTTCTACTTTTAACCTACAACGCATATTTGCCAATTAGTAGTTTTTTTAGTAGTATTTAAGTAATTTTTTCATAAAAAACGACTGTAAAGTCTAAGCGCCCTTAAGGTAATTCTGTAAGAAAGTATTATGTCATAATTCCTTAAAATCTAACCAAAAAGTTAGAGAGACTTTGAAGTTAGTCAGTAAGGAAATAATACGTAATGGTGTCCTAAATACTGACTACATGGTCAAAGTCTTTGGAGTAGTAATAGAATAAGGACAATTTGCTCAATTTTGACGTACAAATGTTCCGCATTTTGACTTAACTTTGAAGTCAAATATAAGTCATTGATATACTTATTAAACAAACTGAATTCCTATTTTACGTATGGTTGACGTAACTTTAACTTAAATGATTACCAGTTATACTTTCTAGACTTAATAGTCACAATTCCTAACAAATATGACTTCAAAGTTAATTTACCTAACCAATAACATTTAGTAAATTGCCTCTTAGTTTAAATTACGTCTTTATGCCTTTACACAGGTTTAGCACCGTCGATAACGTTGTATTGATGAATTTCTATGTTTTACAATTTCGTGTGTATACATGTTGTCAGAAGAGTCGTATTCCAAAGGTTTATTATTATTGTGAACGATTATGGAAGGCCGTATAAAGAAAACATTAAATAGTACGTTTAAACCATATCGACTCACTCCTGATTATTATCGCAGAATAAAACGTACGAATCCAATATTCACCCCTACAGTTGTTAAATCTCTGAAATCATCAAATTTACCATCAGCAGCATGGATTACATGTACACACATAACCTCACTTTAAAAATATAGCCTAATAGTCGAATAAACCTATTTAGGGTTAAACGACCATTTTAGGTCTTAATAACTTCTAAGTCGAAATATACTTTGGGAGCCTAGCAACTTCAAGGTAAGTTTTACCTAAATAGGTATTACTCGACATTTAAGTCTTCAGTTTAACTAGTTTGGACCTTATTAATGGGAAAATTGTTCATTAGGTCTAAACTTTAAGGAATCTAAACTTTTAGGTCACATGATTTTACATCCGCCATATTTCTTGTAGGAGCCTCTTTAGAATCAAATCTAGTTAATAAATAAATAAATAATTATGCACCTGAAGAAAATAAAAATAAAAACCTTTTGTATTAACACAACTAAGGAACCATATGAAACGATTTTGGTAGCTTTAAGCACAAAAATGTTAAAAATACAAATAAAATATTTATTATTATTAGTTCTAAAATGTAAAATATTTAGGGCGCGCCGATTTTTTGGAAGTACAATGCTCATATTAACAGTAAATTTTGATTGGCAATTACATCAGCTTTTCAGAACTTATGCAATTCCATGTACAAAGTCGCTAATATTAATAGTAAACATTAACCTAACCATAATGACGGTTACAACTCATACCGATATAAGTTTGGTCTAGCCCGTGTCTTGTTTCATATGTTTATTCTGTAGCAGCATTTCTTATTGGTCAAAAATAATGAGGATAACTGACGATCGAGAAAGAAAGTTTGCTTATAGACAAAGATAACTGATTTTGTCGAAAATACGAAAATACGACATAAATCCCACGTAATTTTTAGGTCTCAAATACCTACTTAGGGAAATACGTTCTCTGGCCAATAGGGAATTATTCCTTATATAACTATTTAGGACGTCGCCTTGACGTCCTCTAATTCCCCACTTAAGTATATTTTACGTAAATTTTAGGTCAATAAGGTTTATTTGAAATTGGTTAACCCTTAAGTACTAACGTTACGTCTGAGAGACGGAAATGTTCGATGCGCGTGTTATATTTCCCCCTTCAGTTAAGATTTATGGTTGATCCTTCATCTAATTTCAAACTACCTAAAAATAACTCAGTTTTTAAAATTTCGCTGCGGTGGGATGTTTTGTGCAGAAGCTATTTATATTTAAAAATAAATTCCGTCTCAGAGACGTCACGTTAGTATGTACGCTACTATTTTTGCATGATGGATCAAAAACCAACTTGCTCTAATACGGTTAGATCAACAGACAGTTGCTTGAGCAGCAAGTGTTCCAGTAATATAATGAATTAGACAGTGAGAACAGTAACGGAGAACCTAATATTGATGAAAATTCTGCTATACTTAGTGACCCTAATGTGTTCATCTTGCACTAATTCTGTATAGTCTTAGGGTGGTGTGAAATTTTATACGTATTTCTATTTCTCACTTTTTTTTTAGTTAAGTTGTGTTAGAATACCATTGTCTGTTGAAATATGATTGCTGATAATAAAAAAAAATATTGAAAATTGCCTTTTTCTGTATTTAAGTTAACATCTACAAATTTACACACGGTTTCCTATTTGACTCTGTAAATACTAATATTTTTATGAATTTATATTTTTTATGTGATTAAAATATGCTTGATACATCATTGCATAGTACTTTATGTTTAAAAAAAAAATTAGTAATAAATTCATAAATAACTATATGCCCGTCTCTGAGACATCATGTTAGTACTAATGCACCACAACAGACACGCTAGTACTTGAAGGTTAAGGTACCAATTGTCAGTCTAAATTACGTAATTTTAACCAAAAATGCTGCTTGGGTATACTATTAATCCCACGTAAAATGGTTTGGCCGAATTTGATGAATACGTCTGGGTTGATTAAAGTACTCTAATAAATCATCCAATATTGCAAATAAACGCTCTAGATTATCCATTTTTTATAACAATTTTCGATAGATAACACAATAGTTGTAGTTTGTGTAACGAGAGTGGATATGGAGATTCCACTTCAGTTGTACAGTACATTTTTGTACGACCTATCAATGAAGAAAACAAAAATAGGAACCGTGGATTTTTAAAATTTTATTGACCATCTTGTAGGTAAATTCGTATTTACTTTTGGATTTCTGGGGTAAAGACGTATGCGAAAAAAACAATTATTTCTTTCAGGTTATGTTTAAACCTCAAATTCAAATACCAATAATAAACAAACTACAATATCATATGATGGATTCGGCAGGTACGGAGTTAATCCCTATGTTGTTGATCTGAGTATACTCAGCCCTCTGGACCGTTTAAGTTGAACGCCGTACAACCCCAGTTCACTGATTGAACCAGTATTGAAAAACAACACAAAATGTGCGGTTTTAAACTCTGAACAGAGTTTAAACCATAACTGAAAAACCCTCCCTTACAAAACTTAAAACTTCAAAGTTTTCGTTTTATCTAAATCAAGCTAATTTTAAAAAGTTAAAGCCTGCAAGAAAGGCCGATTGGACAATACAAAGAAAACGCACAATAGGAAAGCATAATTTATTATTGTCATCAGTAAATATAATAAATATAATAATATTGAGATTACGATATGCAATTTTCAATAACATATCGATCACCTATCTAGAGTTTCATTTATACACATAATGCTACATATTTACAAAAATTTAAAAATACGAGATATCTGTAGTTTGCACAGTCAATAACGTGCCAATGTTAATATATCACAACAATACCCTTAGGAATATTTAATACGACAAGTCTTTCAAGTCGTGCATGAGTCATTTATAGCAATTCAGTCCAAACACATACATTATTTTCAAAGTTAAATGCGAACAATAATGTTGTGGAAATAATTTAACGCTTAATAATTATAAAAAATTTCAACGATTGATGGTGAAGCAATTAAGATATCAATGCATTCACAGCCTTTACAAAACTTATCATTACAACGATCTAGTTTGCTTTTTTACTAGGAGTACCAGCAAAAGAAAAGGCATTTTCAAACAAAGCCTAACTTCCAGTTCTTTAATCTTAGTCAAATCAAGTGATTATCAGCAAACAACCGAGTGATCTTTAAACTCCTAGTTAAAAAACAAGCTATAGTGTAATGCATGTAAAAAACATTTAAATTCAAATGCAAGGGCGATTTCCTACAAACGGCGTAGATAAACATATAAAAATATAAACGTCACTCACTCTTCCACGGTACAAACAGAAATTACATTCACTGAAGCACACGAAAAGTATGAAAATGTAATTGAGCACTATCGATACATATGTACATCACATAAATCAGTACAGGCCCTAAGGGATGGACTCTTTATTATATATTTTGTCGACGTTCCGATCTTGGTGATCCAAGGCACTGCTGCCCATGATCATGTTTCTGCTAACGTGCAGGTCCGTGTTTTTATGGAACAAGTTTTGGGACGCGATCGCTGCGTCGTCGCACGTGTTCACCGGACAGTGCTCCAAGTCTTGCATGAAGTTCAATTTGGCATTGGTCTCGTTCTTCCTATCACAGTTTTTCTCTAAAATCCTCCTCTCGTCTTGGATTAGCAGAGGGACGTACGTCTGCCCCCGCACGTCTTCGGCGTCGTTCAGGTATATGGGGTTGTGGTGGTGCGTGTCTTTTAAGAACGACTCCTTGTGGATGATGTTGTGGTGCCGGTACGGATGCCGCTGGATCTTTTCGCAGTTGCTTTTGCTGTCGGGCGGTAGCATGTATGATGGCATTCTGAAACACACATTATTTTAGGTTACACATAACATATACAACAAAGGGATATTGTAACAAACACGTAAACGTTTGATTTTGTTTTTTTTTCAGCGCAGGGATACTTTCTATAACCATTGATAAAATCTAGAACTCACCCCAACTTGTGATTGGAACTGCTTGAAGATTCTGTGCGTAGGAGTCTTACAGCAAGCCCTATAAGGGCGAGTAGAATAACGGCACCGCATATAGGTACAGCAATCGTTGCAGCTCTGAACCAAACTTCAGACTCTGTGTATAGTGCTGGATCCTGCTTTGTCCCCACGTTGTCTGATATCCGATTATCACTGTTATTGGCGGTGTCATCTAAAAAAAAAAATTGTTTTAAATCTATGAAAATTCACAGGAAACAATACAAAATATATAAATACGCAGTGATCTCAGACTGTTTCAATTTCTAATTTACCTGCAGTTAGTATCAATTTGAATGTAAAATGTACGGAAATGTTTATTAAACTTTTTCTACCGCAGTTATTTTCTAAGTAGTAAGTAGCTGAACACTTCAAGACAGTCAGCAGCTCAGGAACAGGGGGGGCAAGGGGGGCGATTGCCCCCTCATAGAATATGTCGAGGGGGCAAATAGTGTAATTTGCCCCGATATTGAAACAAATCTTTAGCTCCTGCTATTTGTTTCGCCATTTAGTCACTTCCGGGCCAGCCTGTATATTTTGACTTGAGTTATAATTCGCTGTATTTCAATTGATATCAAATCTTGTTCGCGCAAAAGTGCTGGTTTTGGTTTTTCCGAAATTCACTTGTTATCTCTCTGCGCCAGCGGGCAGCTATTCCATCGTTTTGCGGGCATTCTATTTCTGCATTCGGTTGAAGTAACTTGCTTCTACGAAGGCATTCCCGCGTGCTACTGCACCAATTATTAATTAACTTCGTTTCTGAGCTGATGACTAAAATCAGGTATGTCTACGCTACTTGTTGATATTCATTTTAGTAATTTCCCGTTTTTTTATTAGCTCTTTGACGATATTCTTCAACGTCACTTTTAAACGCCATTATTAGATGCCGTTTTTAGACGACTCTTTATCTGGGTTTCCTAATTAACACCCTAATCAATAACTTGGACCCGCAACTCCTTTCTGGAATGTCACCTTGAGCTTGCCAAGTGGTACAAGGAGCGTCTATTCCATTATCAAATTCGGCCACGAGTTCGAGATTGCTGTCGGCTTACGTTAAGCTAATCCCGAACCAATTCAGTGCCTGCCGGCAACGTTTTTTTACCACCACCCAGGTTAGTTTTGTTTCAACTTTTGTTGATAACCACGTCCGCCTATGAATTGTTGGCTGAATCGATTGTAACGACGCTTCAGATTTACAATTTGCAAATTTAAACTACGCTATACAAATCTAAAACGTAATGTATTAATTATTCATAAATCTATGCGTTACAAATTTAAAACATAATGTATTAATTGTTCCCAAATTTACAACTCACAAATTTAAAGTTTTGCTAAATGAATACGTATTAAGAATTTTGTAAAAAGTGCCCTCGCGCCATTTTACTATCATTACCGAGATAACGGTTAAAACATATGACAGTGGTAAGCTTACTCCTTCATTGAATTGCAATCATATTCAATCCAAGAGCCCAAAAGAGGTTCACATATTTTTTGTGTGTGCTGCATTTTCAGCATTAATAATATACTGTATTATATACTGTACTTAAACCTTGTGATAAACAATTTACAGTCCTAATTACGATGTTGCAAGCAACTATTATTTATTAACCAAATAAACCTAATTGTTGCTATAATTATATTTATTTCTCGAAATCTGTGATTTCTGGCGCCCTGTGTTTTTCTTATTATTGAAAGAGCTTGCAGTAGTACAGCTGATGATAGAAATCTGCGACCCAAGGCCACCGAATTTGAAGCTAGCTAGGTCATTGCGGTGAGTACGAACATTTCAGAGCTACCGTGATGTATAAATAATGATAAGGGGGTTGATCTGCGATTATACTACCATTGATTATTATTAGTAATTGATCGCAGGTTGGCTTTTTTATTGTTTCAATATATTCCCTAGTTTTTAAAAAATTGTACATAGGGCTATCACATTAATCTACACAAGATGCTAAAATTCGTTGTTCTATTGTAGGACGGGCAGAAATAAAACACAAGAATTTGTTAAACACGTCTTTAGTTTTAGTTTAACAGCGGATAATTCGATATAGTTCATTTTTCTTTCCAGGGCCGTAGCTACCACCGGGGCAGCCGGGGCAGCGCCCCGGGGCCCCCGAACATAGGGGGCCCCCGAAAGCGGATGAAGTTTTTTTGCAAAATTGTCTTAAAAAAGTATTGAAAAAAACTGGCAAACTTGGGAAAATGAACAGCGTCAAGGAATTTGCAGATCTGTTAATATAATTGATCATAGCTCACTTCGCCAACTTTATCCTGCTGTGTGTACGGCATGTATTATGTACTTGACCGTAGCTAAGGCCGAACGGTAGGGTTACCAACATTGCGTCGATACTGACCCGAAAAAAATAATTTTTGGGGGAGAAAAAAGTGGGATAAAATTAATAAAAAAGTTCAAGGTGACATAGTTTTTTACATTATAAAGATATAATTCCTAAAATGGTTTTATATTTTTTAAATAGCATATAAAATGCGGCATTTTTTGTGAGTTTTATATGCATGCTTGCATGTTGAA
The DNA here is from genome assembly GCA_940337035.1 of Agriotes lineatus. NCBI lineage: Eukaryota > Metazoa > Arthropoda > Insecta > Coleoptera > Elateridae > Agriotes > Agriotes lineatus. The sequence goes on along the minus strand of OW679196.1, from coordinate 43,161,583 downwards.
TAACAGGTGGTACTCCGCCTGGTGCAGAAGTTTTTACATCGCGATATGGCCTTCTGTGTGATCTAACCATGGTCTACCATTGTGCATAGAATACAAGGTGTAACGTTCCGCAGAATGGATGTATTGTGGGCGGAGCCTCAAATTCAACCAATAAGAAATGAGCCCACAAAGGGCACGAATGGTAGTACTGAAGTGTAGTATTGAAGACGCTGTCTATGTCAAATTCGAGGTTAGATTTAGCGTTAGTTTCTGTCAGACTGACGAAAAACCTAACCTGCTAACCTCGAATTTGACATCGACTGACGGTGCCAGCAACAATATCCGATCGAGGCCATGGTTATACCATGATCGCGGCCATGATGGATTTCCTGAGTAGGCGCATTGGGGATTGGTTCACATCTCCCTTCTACTTTCTGAGTGACTGCGCATCTCCGGGAACCTTTCACCCTGTATTTTTTACACCATGATGACTACCACTAAATTAATAATAATAACCGGGACCGCTGCAGTATAAGGCTAAAGCATTAGCCAATTGGTTAGCAAACTTCTACAGTTTTATATTAAACTCAATGTGATAAGTAAGTATATGTTTTGTCTGTTTTAAATGCTCATTCTTCTATCTTAACAGAAAAAACACCAAATAGCAACCCTACTTAAAAAGGCTTACTAAATGAAAGTGGTGCAGGGGTAAATGGGGAAGATAACGTGGGGGCCCCATAATTATTTGTTGCCCCGGGGCCCCCAAGCCTGTAGCTACGGCCCTGTTTCTTTCATATGGCAATGCAACTGCCGACATTCCAAGGAAATCATTGACAACAAGCATTGTCACTAGGCTGCATTGTGTTGGTACATGAACTTCTGGTTATTATTTTTATGGTAAGGTTGACATTTCATTATTTTAAATTGTGTGACTTTGGCTATTATAAACTTGAAATGTAATTTTATAATTTGGTTTTAACTATATATTGTAACGACCTTGCGATCGGGCCGATGCAGACGCGTGAGTCAGCGGCCGAATAGTCCAGAAGCAGCCTTGGACCCCAGGTGCAGACGCGTGACGTCAGCGCCCTTGGAGCCAGCTGCGATGGATGCGTCATGCGGTTCCCAGAAAGGTCGAGCGAAGTCTAGATTGATCTCGAAGGAAATTACCCGATATATAAATACGCGCGGCGAAAATAAGAGATCAGTTCTCATCAGTTCGAATTCGGCAGCAAAGCGCGTAGAGCTCCCATATAAATGAACCTTGTGTATATAACCCTAGTGAAATAAATAACCATATAAATCGTTAGTGTTTAAGTCGTAAATAGCCAAATAAATAATTGATGTTTAATCCAGTGCATATAAATAAATAAATGTATCGTTGTTAGAAATAGTGCCTGTAGTTCGTTAGTTTAAGTAATTTGTGTTCTGCCTTGTTAATTCGTGTGGTTGTAAATAATAATAATTAATAGTTGTAAATAAATGTTTAATACAAGAAGCGTCGTATAATTTTTAAATAGCCCGAACGTAAAAAACGTAACAATACGATCAAAAATTATTTTCATCTACGAGTAGTATGGCTATGAAATAGTTCCTAATGTATGAATTCAACTATAAGTCGTTTAAAAATCAAATTTCAAGTTTGACATTTAAGTGTAAAAGTAGTTACATTCATAAATTAGGACCTATTCCATAGCCACACTGGATGAAATTAATTTCTGATCATACTTTAATTAGGAAGGCATTGCACTAAGAACAATTTCAGTTTATAATAGCCAAAACTACAATTTATAAATAATTACGATGTCAACCAGTCAAAATGAAACCTAACCTCATTGCGAAAATAACCAGAAGTTTATGTACCACCACAATGCAATCTAGTGGCAATGCTTGTTATCAATGGTTTCTCTAGATTGCATTTCCATATGAAAAAATAAAGTGTGATCACCACACGACTTCCTATTACTGGTTCTAAAATTTTCAAAAACTATACTAACAAAAAATGAATTTAACGAAAGTTATAGATAATTACGCAATATATAACAGCTTTGAACATTTTTATTCCCATTCATTTGGGAGAAAGTTTTTGTAAAACTTTCATTTTGCGATTTTTCCAAAAACTGCATTTCTTATAAACTTTTTAAATAAAAGTTGTATATAATTACTCAATACAATGAAATCTCCCTTACCGGACACCTCTAATAAGCGGACACCTCTCTTATACGGACATTTTGTTGGGAACCAACTTGCTTGCATTAACTTTACTAATAAAATTTTCTCTATTAAACGGACACTCTCTTAAACGGACACGGACACCATTTTTCGTCAATTTTTAGACTGTGAATCTCTCTTGTACGGACACTTCAAAATGCAGGCCCAGCGAATGTCGTTAGGCGTCAAAACAATTCATAAATCCAACATTTAATGATCATGTTGTTATATTATAGAATTCTTTTGCAATACGGGCAGTATTAAGTCAACTCAAATCAGCGTTATGACTGCAGGAAGTTCGACACTTTCATTACCCTATGCGCGATAGTATTACAAAACAATCCATGTCGCTTGACTTTAGAGGCCTGCAATTCAAAGATAAAAATAAAAATAGGAACAATTTTTCCTGCTTGCTTTTATGGAAGGAAAGAATAAGAAAACTATTCTCAGGGCCCCCCCCCCGGCCGCGGAGTCTGCGGGTATCAAGTTACGCCACTGTGATCGTTTTGAACCACAGGACGGTTTACCCGTATCAGTAGTGGCTGAACTGTATAGAAATATCCCAGAAATCGAAGACGTCGACCCTGACGAAATTATAAACATTGACAAAGAAATAATCGTGGAAGATGATGTAACCGAAATTCCAGGTGAATCAGCTGCCGTTGATGTGTAATTGGCAGAATTCGAAAACGATGGCGACTTAGAAATTTGTGAGAATGTAATCAAGACCTAAGCGGAAGCATTCACAGTGATTTTTTTTTAAATGCTTTGCTAAAGAAAGTAATGACTTTAAAGTATTCAAGTTGTCAAAATATTTCGAAATCCATGTGGAAATTCAGAAAAAACCCTTACGTCAAACAAGTATTTTAGATTTTGTAAAAACTATTACATAACTTTGTTTAAATTATTTTATTATTCTTATCAGTATTGTTAGCGCGTATACCTTGGCATAATACAACTTTTTTAAACATAAAAAATGGATTTTCCCTTAAGCGGACGCCTCTAATAACCGGACAAACACTTTGGCACCGTGCGTGTTCGCTTATGGGAGATTTTACTGTATATCATCTTATTTTATAAAATTTAATTTTTATCAAACAATTATAAAAATTTCCGGGAAAACAGAAAAACATAAGAGTAAAGTACCACTTGCGGTTACCCGATTTTAACCAAAAATGACTCGGATGTCATCTATATTAAAAACAAATATATAAATTTTGAGGCCGATCAATTAAACAATCTGGGTTGTATAGAGGACACAGACTTACTGACAGACTCACAAATTGTCATGATCATAAACTAACAGACATATATCACTTTGAAAATCACTTTTTCTGAACGAGAAGACACAAATACGGATATTTCCGCAAAAATCTCCTGATTCCTATGAAAAATCATGATTACTATATTTTACGAAGTAAAAAAAAGTATACCTTTAAGGTATTTTGTGTATCTTTATGACCATTTAATACGTGACTAAAACGCATTTTGGTTTAATTGTAACTATAGTTATTTATGTATCAGGTACATAATGTAGGACTTTATTGAACGACTCTATTTTATGCAGAGGGGGCGTAGCGTAGCGATAAAGAGGACGACTCAAATAAGATCTGATTATGTACAAGCTGCATGCAGAGCTTTATGTTCGAATGCAGTGAAAAAGATTTCCTTTTATCTACAATATCATTTGTGGCATTAGACACATTAGAAAATTCAAGTTGCTATTGAAACATTTGATAGTTATGAAGTGTGCTTCTAGGGTAATTGCGTTTTGAATGTCAAGAATAACTACCTATTAACGGGAGGTATTAAAGATGAATTCCTTTTTATTAATTGTAAAGTTTTCAGTTAATACGTACAATATTCTTTTCTGATTTGAATAAAATTAAATTATTTGGACATTGACAGGCGCCCGTTTTACTTTACTCTATGGACTAAAGTGCCACTTTATGGACGCTAAATAATACTATAATAAAGTATTTATGGAACAGTCGAACATGAAGCTTAGTTATGTTAAAACACTCAAAAATGTGTTTGCCCCCCCCCCCCCCCCCATAATTATAGTAGTTCCTGCGCCGCTGAAGACAGTTATATTTATTTAATTTACCAACAGTCAGTTGAGTATCAGATGTCTTACATAGACATAGAGATTGAAAGACTAGCTCCTTGTGCTTTAGGACTAAACTTATGTTTTCTCGAACATATGAAACGAAACTTCAATATTTTACACACAAAAAAAACATTTTGTGATTGCAAGAGTTTGTGTTTGCAAGGGGTTCGCAAATTTTACCCATTAGGTACTAGAAAAGTAACGGGTGTTCAAAAAGTCTTTACGTCCTGACCGGCTATGGAAATTCAAACATATGAATAATATGTTGGTGACACTGTAAGTCTATGTCAAATTCGAAGTTAGCAGGTTAGGTTTTGCGCCAATCTATGTCAAAACTGACGGAAAACCTCGAATTTGACATCGACTTACAGTGCCACCAACATATTATTCATACGTTTGAATTTCCATAGCCGCCCAAGACGTAAAGACTTTTTGAACACCCGTTACAATAGAAAAGTACCATAGAAAAGATTTTATTGATATACTTGTGAAATACTTATTGTGATATCATGCAGCAACATCAAAAAAGGAAGTCAAACACACTTTGGTCAGAGGAGTTGATGTAAACAACGAAAACATTAAAAACACACAGCAGACCTCCTTCTGGAAATCTTAGGAACAAACAAAGCAACAAATGTAAAGGAAAAAGAGACAGTTGGTATGCAAGTAACTTCAAGAAAAAGAAAAACAAAACATAAATAATAACTTGAAGAATTTTAAAGAACAATAGGGAAACAGAAGAGAAAAATCATAATACATAGTAACAAAAACAACTAAAAATCAAAGATGTGTAACGGTATTTCTAACGCCTAGATAAATCGCCTTTTTGGTGGATTTCTTTCTCAAGCATAGCTAGGCTGTATCCTGCGACGTAGGCTTCTTTAAATTCCCGTGAGTGGAGTGGGTTGCCTGTGTTTATTTCGTCATTTCGGAAAGATTTGCAAATTTTCAATTGGCACCTCGTTCTTGTTAGGCCCATACGCCTTTTCAGCTGTTTTATCTGAAATTTGGCACTGAACTTACTATAATTTCTCTATCAGAAAAAGCGGCTTGCCACAAGCCACAGGTCGGAGCTGAAAAAACGCATTTTTACGTCTAACCAGTGCCATCCAACTTCGTGGTGAATTCGGATGGCGTATTTATGAAAGTTTAATTATGTATTCTCTCTGCTTGTGAGCAGATTTTACATGGTTTGCAGTTTGTTTCTACTGCCGTTTTCCATCTGCAGACATGCATTGAAATTCTTTGTTTCATGCGGCTTGAAAGGGAAATAATGCGTTTGCAAGCCTTTTTTCTTCCGACTCCCTCACTATGTGCGGTTTGAGCCATTTTTAGTCAACCAATTCACTATTCTGGGCGACTTTTGAGTGGGAAACCTCAGTTAGTATATGTACATGGAGAATTGGAGCTGCTAATGGACCTGTTGCATCGTGGGGGCATACCCCTACACAGCTTGCAGAGCTCTTCAGATATTACGGCTACAGAAATCTTCAGAGCCAGATGGTGCAGAGTGCAGACTGCGTATCAATTAGTTTCTGGTTTAACTGACACCCATGAACTTCAGCAAAAATATTTGATTTTTGGACAATGCATTAATTTTATGTAATTGTGAATGCACTTCGTTATCTAAAGGCCTTTGTGTTAAGCGTCGTATCAGCTTCGCATTTAGTTGAGTATTTAATGAAATGTCTTTATTTGCTTCAATAACCCTGCTTACTATTTCACATCAAGATTTTCTTGTAACAACGAATATTTGATAATCTAACTCTTCAGTCGCCGCATTTAAAATTTCACGAGTGCAGTTTGATCTTTATATTTGTTTATAATAACTGTCCGGGTTCATTTTGAATGTAACAACCCTGTATAAATTTGTATACATTAGTAACTTTCAATTCAGGGTTGTTCGAATATAATAAAACATTTGTAATTTCTGTATATTAATAATTTAACTTTTGGGTGTATTTGGAAGATGACAAACTCAGTGTAACTTGTGTAATGTCAGTTTTGATGTAATCTTTTTAGCTGTGGTTACTTTTAATTGCATTTAATCTATGCTTTACATGAATGGTTACTATCGCACTGTTATTATGGTATTTGCATTTGGCTGTTGTTTTTATTAAAGTTTAGGTATTTTAGTTTTACTTCTGTTATTTTTTACACGATCTACTGATACTTTTCGGTTTTTTAATAAGTGTAAGATAGGGTCTTCAATGGTAAGTAAAATTTGTTTAGTCTGCTGGCTAGTCGGAAGTTATTGTTGTCGCTATACAGCAACTAGCGTCCATGTTGTAATTATTTAGTAGCTATAAAAGCCATTTTTCATAATTCTTACTCACGACCATATAATCACTGAGGTTTGAGTTTGAGTTAGTCTGGGCAGTGAAAGTATCCATAAGTGGTATAGGATGGGACATATGGCAAAATTGAGTAGAGTAAATGTAAAAAAAGGGGGAAGAACTTCACTGTGTATACTTCTTCTTCGTCCTCTTTATATTAATTAGGCCAGTGGTGTGTTTAATCCACGAAGTCGTGGTTGTATGAGCTCTGTTTGTTCGTAAGTCGGGTAGGTGGCTAGCTTTGCCCATTGAAACTGAAGAAGAGTTTTTTTGTTCGGAGTTAACGACTACCACAAGTGTTAGCTTAGTAGCGAAGGAGGGTACAATATTTAAAAATCCCTATGTAGTCACTGGGGATCGAACCCGGGCCAGTCGCCCGAGGCATGTTGCTTGCTCGGCCATCCGCTCCCCTGCATACACTTGATGATAAATGTAGGGAGAGGAGGGAGAGGAATTTCCATTCATAAAAAGGAGAAAAAAAAGACAGTGGCAGCTATAGAGGGTTCAATCTTTTCAATATAACATACAAAATACTACATTAGAAACTGGAACCATATGTTGGGAGGTTACCAGAAAGGGAGATCTACAACGGATGCGACGCATGTAATCAATCAAGAATTACATTACTTGACATTTACTTGACAAGAGTGACAAGAAGAACTATCTGAGAAACTAGTGAGAAATTGTAATGAGGAGATCAAAAGCGGTTGTGAGAACAGAGAGTGGAACAACAGATAAGTTTAATGTGAATGGAAATGTAAGAAAGAGAGACATGAGCAGTTCCACAAAGATGGTACTCGAAGGTCTTCGATTAATGAAAGCAGGTAAATAGAAAAAAAATGGATTTCAGCTCTGCCCAAAATGGCTAAAGACATTAACATAATCTTTAAGAGACTTGTCTTCTCAAATAGGACTACCAAGAGCAACAGTTCACACTGACGCATGAGATATCAATAATATATCCCAACAGTTAGCTTTTTTTAGATGAAAAACGTTATCATTTGTTTTGCACTACTCTTATGATAAGTATAAAGTTTCCATAATTGATAGTTTTATGTAAAGTTCAGTGGTAGTTTTATATACATATAATAAATAGTACACATAATGGTGGAACTAAAGACGGCACCTACCTATAGCAGTGTCGTTTAGCAGAACCCTGTTTTCAGGATTATCGGCATGATTGCACATGTCATGGTAACAGCAAAGGAGTAATGATCTGGGGTGGTTTTTCTTCTTATAGGCAGATCTTGATTTACTGCTTGGGCTGTTTTGGCACCAATCCTTTTGATCTCTGAAAATGAAAAATAAATCTATAGTGTAAGTATAAAATGCCTAAGATACGAAATTTAATAAGGCTTCGTTTGCTTAACAAATAATAATAAAAGAAAGTAGTAGTAGTAAATGTAGCTGGTATAAACCACTATAGCAGATGACTGTGAACATTATAATATAAACACACATATCTTAGCTATCTATCCGGAATGCTCTGAAGTTAGTTACAGTCACCTACGCCATCTAGCGTGGGACTAGCAAACTAATTACAGTTTTCTATAATTAATGACAGTTTTTTATAATTAAAGTCTCAGTTACAAAATTATAAATTAAGACAGAATGTATAATTTATGATATTGTTTTGTCAGAAATGAAGCGCAAATAAGAAAGTTAAAAGCAAGGGGTTATAGCCCCCCGAATCTTGAGCAAAATAAGTAAATTGTAACTCATTTTCATTTCATATGGGCACATGGTGCCCACAGGTTAAGTCTAGTAAATAAATAAAAGAATATAAACAGCAACACAATTTAAATGGTAATTTTTGTTTATGTTTGTTGATGAAACATAATTCCGTCAAATGTAAACTGAAAATATCGTCTCTGACATTTGCAATTCAAAAGTTACGACGACTCGATTAAAAACTCGTAGCAGTCCTAATTAATTAAAAAAGCAGTTTGACAAAAAACGGACTAATTCATTCTGGTGCTGTAGCGCATATAAATGCCATTAAAGCCGTCGATAAGATAACAAATAAGCTGATAACGAAATGCTACATCTTCCATGCAAATTAATTAGGACACGGAGGCCGAATATTTCGGAAACCTGTTTTGGGATCGGTGAAGATAAACAATGCAGGTTTGGCGAAGGCTACAACTATATTGTTGAATTTTGAAAACGTCTCACGTTTCCAGCACTCGCGTACCTTTTTACGGCATTCCATTGCGCAATTGAATTTATGAAATCGCGTATCTACAAATCGTGTCCCAGTTTCCGACAGGTTCCGCTCTTGCTGCACCTGTGGCCGAGCGAAGACGCGGAGTTACCACAGATTTTTAAAACTCCAGACGCCGAAGCTACCGAAATGTACAATAATTACACTAAAATCTCGATTTAATCGACCAATTGGGAAAAGAACTTTTTGATATACACCTTACAAGAGACCATTTCATTGAATTTTTATTTAGGTTCTATTTTCGATGACAACGTTGCATTTTTAAATGGGAACCATAGTTGGCCATGACACTATTAAACAAGTTACTGCAGTTTCTTTACAATGATATAAATTCATTTTTCAAATTAAGAAGTTCTAAAGTTTCGTTGATTTAACATATTAAACGTTTTAGTTTTTACAGCAAAAACGACAAATTCAAGCAAGTTACATATCGTGTAGGTACAATACAAGAAATCACTCACTGACTGCTATGTCAACAATAAGAATTTCTGTTCGTTAAAACGGAAACTGTACAATAGGGGTCGCTTAAATCAAAGTTTCACTATAAAGCGTACCTACATACTATTTATACCCAAATAATGGATGAGCGCATATTAAACGTTTTCCAAACATTTTATTTACGAACATTGACTAATGATGCCGTCTAGATCTGGACTTTCCATGCTCTTGTCTAGATTATCAAGACAAGACTGGTCAAAGTCTTGTCCAGAAAGTTCAAGACAAGACAAAGATTTCTTCTCATTCTAGATCAAGACTCTTGACAAAATTCTAGACAATTTTCAAGACTCTAGATTAATTAGTGAGTTGTAGGTAATATGAATTTCTTACCCCCATACATTGTCAGGTACGTATAACGTTTTAATAAAAATTGAAAGTATTCCTATCTACTCATTAAATGTAAATGAAATCTGACCATCATCATAGACGCTTAGCTCATTCCACAGGAGCCTGAACGCACCCGTAGAGTGCACGCGCATTAAAAATATATTCATTGGTTAATCAAGAGTCTTGAAACAATAAGACTTTAAAATGACTTTTTAATCTATACTTAGACTTAGTCAAATCTTTTCTAGAAATGTCAAGACAAGACAAGATTTTGCAAAGTCCGTCTTGTCTAGAGGGCAACACCAACATTAACTAAAATGTGAGCTATTCGTAAGAACAATGGTATCATAAGCACGGAGCAATTCATCATTCACTAACAATGATTTTTCTACACTGAGCCGTTCAATTAAAAAAACGGATTTATAAAAGAGTTTGCCAATGCTGTTGTATACTCGCTCCTATAATAGTTAATTATGTACTAGGTTATAGCTTAACGCGGAATAAAAATTGAAATTGCAATACCTTGCATGGATTTGGAACCAGTATGTGACACTTAAAAGTAAGTTTAGATACACTCTTGATACGACAAAACCTGCACAACCACGAAGTTATGAAACACGATTAGTCAGGTTTTCTCTCTGAAGTATATCACGAAGGCAAGCGAAAACAAGTCTGGATTTTGGGACACAAATTTCAAGATTTAAACTTAGACTTCTACGATAAACGTCAAAATTCTTACGTGCAACCTGAAATTGTGGGAACAAAATATGAATTTCGAAATATAAACTGAGAACTTTACGATACAAAATCAGAATGCTAAGTCGCAAAGTAAACACTTTGAGGTAAAAAGTCAAATTCGGAGACGCAAAGTAAAGTTACATTCTAAGATGAAAATTTAGTATGCTGCGCTGCCATATTATAAATCCAAGATGTGAGATATACAGTAAGAATTCTGACATATAAAATCAGCATTCTGGAACACAATATCGTAGTCAACAAGATGCAAAGATAGGATTCTGAGATAAGAGTTCAAGTTCACGGATAAAAAGTCAGAATTCAAAGTAACCAAATAAGAATATTGAGTTACAAAGTCAGATGACTGCAATACAATATCAAAATTCTGACAAACAAGCTATTCTACCAATGATGGGGCACGCAGTCATAATCTAAAGATACAAATTTACAGCTCTGGGAAGCCTGATTAGAATTTTGAAATATCAACTTATACGTATAGGTACTATCTGTACAGCTCAAATTCTAATATAAAAGTCACGATTCTGAGATACAGTCACATTCCAAGGTTAGGTAAACCTTACAATTCTGAAACGCAAAGCGGCATGTGTCGTTTTGAAGTAAAAAGTCGAAATTCTAAGACTCGAAGTAATATTTTAAGATGCAATATTAAAATTGTGAGATACGAAGTAATAATTCAACGGCACAAAACTATATTTTTGATAAAGGTCAAAATACTGAGATATACGCTAAAATTCGGAGATAAACAGTCAAACTTCTGAGAAATTAAATAATAATAGGTATAAGATACAATCTTAAGAGTACTGAGATATAGTCAAAATTCTGAGACACGAAGTAATAACCCATAATTGGATGTTAGAAATCAGAGATATAAAAGATTCTGAGACATAAAGTTATATTATGAGGCAAAATACCGCTATACACACTAAAGTGCAGAGATAAAAGCTCAGAACTAACTCTGAGATACGATATAATAATCTAAGAAAACATGTTAGAATTTTGCCATACAAAGTTTTCTTGAGACAGGAAGTTACGTTACGAGACAAAATATCTAGATATATGTAAACTAAAGTTTCGAGATAAAAGGTGTCAGACTTCTGAGACGCGGTGTAATAATTCAAGAGATGTTAGAATTTTGAGATATAACGTATTCTGAGACACAAATTTATATTATGCGTGAAGTTCCCATATAACAAGTCAGAATTCAAGGGCACAATGTTGTAAACTATTAAACAATATTAGAATGCACATCCATAATCAAAATTCTGCGACGCAATTACGTTATGAAGCAGACTACTTAAATACTGAGATGCACACTAAATTTCAGAGATAAAAGCTCAGAATTCTGAGACATGATGTAATAATCGAAGAGTCAATGTGAGAATTCTGATATATAAAGTTAAACTTCTAAGACACGTAGTGATAACCTACTAAGACCTAATGTTAGAAATCTGAGATATAAAAAACTCTGATACACAAACTTACATTAGGGGGCAAAATACCGAACTAAAAACTAAGTTTGGGAGATAAAAGGTCAGATTTCTGAAACACAAAGTTACACTATGGAGCAAACTACCACAATACAAACTACATTTCAGAAACTATTCAGTTCACCTGTCATCTGTCTGGACCAATGAAAACTTCAGATATTGCATTTCATAGCCAACCAAAATAAACTGTAGTGACTATTGTACTAGTACCGAATTGCAGCGACTATTGTACTAGTACTCAAGTGACTATTTTGAACAAATTAAAATATTTATTGAAGATGTCAGGACATTTTCAAATTGTACGAATGTACGGCTATTAGAGTATTTCTCTAAAATTACGACCCCACTTGTATATAGTTTTTTTCTATTATTCCGCTTGTTAAGTCAAGCTTATCGAATTTCATGCAAGCAGTTAATGGCTTACAGCGTACCCAGCTGTGCCCGCCGCCGTAGAATCTGGAAGGCGCTTATTTCGTAACTTTGCTTATATTTGTTGGCATGCTAGATTCCAATATTGATTTAGCATGCAGACGCATTTCTAGAATATTCCGCGAGCTGAATCGCCCGTGAGTGCGAGCGAGTCCGCAAGCTTGCAGTCGCCTTGTCGATGTTTGTACGTGTTTCGTGCGAGACACACACACGCTCCCCGCCCGTCCCGCTTTGGCAGCGCTGAGGTAGCGTAAGGTGTTGTTTTTGGTTGTGTGTTCGCAAGCTTGAAGCGAGTCGGTCGCAGAGTGTTGGTCGCCCCCTCGCATTGCCAGGCACTTATTCTGTTTCGTCGAATGGGCCGTCGTGCCATTAACCACTTAAATTGAGAGCGTTTACCCCTGGTCGAGTTTTACGTGCGAGCCTAGTCGAGTATTCTGGTCGCACCATCTTCTGGTTAGGATTCTGAGGGACGGCACTATCAACGCCCACGCTTCGAGCTCATTGGGGCTCTTCGCTCCGTTTTGCAGATTCTGGGACACGTACCGCAAGCTAGACGCCGCTTCGACCGCCACAGGTGAAGTTCTGCGAAGATATTGTATTAGGCGTAAGCTTTCCGCGCTAATCATAAGTGTGCACTAACTAACGTTTGTTATATCACCCCTTTTGCACTAATCAGTGCGAATACATTTTCAATGTACAGGGTCTTATGCCAGCGCATCACATTGGCATCTTAATTAATGTCGCTAATCATAAACGTGCACTAACTAACGTTTGTTATATTATTTCTTTTGCACTAAGCAGTGCGAATACATTCTCAATGTACAGGGCCTTATGCCAGCGCATCACATTTGCGTCTTAATTAATGTCTCTAATCATAAGCGTGCACTAACTAACGTTTATTATATCACCCCGTTTTCATTAAACAGTGCGACTACATTCTCAATGTGCAGTACCATATGCAGGCGCGTCAGCTTTGCGTACTAATTATCTTTGTGCATTAACTAACGGTTGTTTTAACACCCCCTTTCACGTTACTCTTTGCGTACTAACTAATGTTCTTTGTGCATTAACTAACGGTTGTTTTAACACCCCCTTTCTCGTTACTCTTTGCGTACTAACTAATGTTTGTGTACCGTATGTGTTTGAAGAACAATAGACCTATTTGTCAAACGCTTCCGCTGTATTTTCTTTGTGTTGTATGTTGAGTTTCAGTGTAAGCAATCTATAGTATCGTCGCCCGATTGGCGGCTGGTGTAAGATTGATGTAAAGCGGATTCTGGACGAAATTGTGAGCGTCAAGCTAGGTCGAACGCTCCAGCTGCCGGTTCCAAGGATTCCAAGGTTGCACCAATACTCTACCCCCTTTGGCTTTCGGGTTTCTGTCAGACGTGGGCTCAAATTCCGAATCCCGTGGCGCCCTATTATTTTGTAACACCCTGTATATATCTTCACGCTTGACCTTACGGCGTACCGTTCGTAGGACCACGCCCATCTCCTTGAGCGTATTCAGCCGTGGCTATTAGTCTGTTCTCCAGAATCCTAGGGTAAGTGGTGACGTTTCCCGGACGTGATAAGTTTGGTGGCACTCTCGTACCCCGAGCTGTTGTAAAAACAGTTTTATACCGTAACAATGTTTTTAACATGTGTAACTAAGTGTTAACCTTTTTAATTTTGTAAATGGATTTGGTTCACTGAATAGTCCTCCGAATACTATTGGTAGTCAAAGTTAGGTAGACTATTTTTGGGGTGGTATCGCTCATGTCTATTGCATGTGGATATTTGTACCCACACGCAATGGACGTTCGTGATACCTACTACCCTAAAAATAATCGACATAGCTTTGAGTACTTATAGTATTCTACATGATAAAAGGTCAGAATTCTGAGACTTGATGTAATAATCCAAGAGTCAATGTTGGAATTCTGATATATAAAGTCAACATTCTAAGACACGAAGTGATAACTTAAGATGCAATGTTAGAAATCTCAGATATAAAGAACTCTGATACGCAAATTTACATTATGAGGCAAACTATCGAACTACAGTTATAAAAAAGTTATACTATGGAGTAAACTACCGCGATACACACACAATTTCGAAGATAAAAGGTCAGAATCCTGAGAAAGAACTCTGATACATAAAATTACATTTGAGGGACCAAGTACAGAGCTAAAAACTCAAGTTCTGAGATAACAGGTAAGAATTTCGAGGCACAAAATTTAGAACACTAATGGAATAATGAGATATAAAGTAAAAATTCGGAGACACAAAGTTAGATTATGGGATAAAAGTCAAAATACTGAGATACATGCTGAAGTTTCACGATAAAAGATCAGAGTTCTACGGCATGGAGTAATAATCTAAGAGATAAAGCTAGAATTCTGAGATACAAAATGGGCATCCTGATACACAAGGTTAGAAACACAAACCTCAAGTTACACAAACCCAGAAATGTTCGTAAACATTGAAATCGAGGTTCTAGTGTAAAGGATGTAATAATTATTCCCATATAATTAATTGGCGCCACTTGGGCGTTTCTCAGGCGCTATTTAATGTTTTATTCACGAATATGAGTTAAAATGTGAATTCCCTCCAGAACAATGGTTTCATAACCTGTTCATCATTTATTCATTAACATCATCCATTTAGTAGACAACCATTCAAAAGTTACTTCTTTATTAGATGAACTTCCTCTTCACGGCTTTATTATTGCAGTTTTTAATATTTCGATGCAAAATTGTATGTATAGTAAATGCATAAATAATTCAGCAATACAGAAATATGAACAATTCCGGATATCAATATCGCTAATCCTTTCCTATTTGTTGCGTTGCTCTAAAACAGAGACAGCAAGAACAAATTTACAATGGAAAAACATTGTTATGCTGTATGGTTTTATGACGACTAGCTTCCCGTCCACTACATAAACAATTTCTAACGGTTATCGAAACGCCTCAAGAGTTACGATACCGGAGGAATTCCTCGACAACACTGGCGCCTGCATTCGCGGTTTTAGAAATTAAATAGATTATAATTTCATGCACGGAACGGCGTGCTTCCTGTTTTTGCAACAATCCTCCGTTTCCTTGCCTTTGTTTCCAGTTCCCATTAACCAACATTTGCGCCTTAATACTGAAACATGCCACATTTTGCCAAAAGCTTTCGGGTTTTAAATTGTGTATTGATGATGGTGTCCACTCAGATAAAGATGTTGGTGTCAGGACAACAGCTCTGGCATGTTACGACCGCCATAACTTGCTTTAATGTAGCGATCGAGAAGCTTGGCATTTTTCTCACTACAATAAAAGAAACGGTAAAATCTTTGCGTATGCAAAGTGCGGCCTTGAGAAGGATCCGAAACTACCGTTACTGTGCGATCGCCAAACCACTTGGGAGCATCTGGACATTCTCCTGCAGAAAAACTGTAACGGCGGGAGCCTGCTGAAGCACTTTTGCTTTTCCATCGTTTTTAGCTGGCGATGAAAGAAATTCTGAAGCAGTAACAATTTTGAAACTATACTTTTTTGGCCAATTCAAGCATCGTACGCTATGATAGTATACAGTGGTCATTTTTCTCACGCTTGCTAACCCCAAACAGGCCAACGTCAGAGAGAAGTCTTGCGTCATTTTGATCGCAGATTTAAAAAAATGAAACTTTTATTGAAATTCTGCGAATATAAAACTTAAGATTATGTTACTTTAGTTCGTTTAAAAATCGTTTAATAGATCAGTATTTACCATTTCCCAATTGTGAATAAGTTGTCATTAACAAGTTGAGAAAATATTTAGCAAAGCCAAGAAAATCAGTAGTAAAAGTATGCAAACTATTACGACCGAAAAAACATTAAAATTCAGTGTAACTTTCTTTTGAATTAGAAATCGGTTTGCAATTTTGTTGAACATTCTCTATGGTTATTTTCCAATATAACCTCCTCGTAAAATTAGTAACTTCTTTTTTTTTAAATTAACCCGGTAAATACTTGCATACATATCATGATAATTTCTTGTTCTTAAAGGTAGCCTTACTTAATTAAACCGCTTGTAAGGGACAATCTTAGACTTGAATAAAGACCGACAAAATCCTGAGATGATTCTACGCGAAACAACGAAACGAGATAATGCTAGATTTTGTATCACTACGTGATTTGCGGTAGCATATGATATAAATTCAAAATTCTAAGTCATAAAATCACAATGTTAAATACAGTCAGAATTTTGAGGGAAAGCAATTTAAATAGCGAGATAAAAATTAAATTCTGAGATAGTCAGTGTGGTAAATCATAGAACTATGGCGAGAAAACTCAATTCTGTATATGTATCTAGAATTCTTAGCTACATGTCAAATTGATATTGTGAGATATACGCATACATTCAGAATTCTAAGATACAAGGTCAAATTTTGAGGTCCAAGCAATGTAAAATAAAAATTATAAGTCGTTTTAACGAGCCAAAGTTTCGTTTAACGAGATTTCATCGTTAAAATCATTTTAATATTCGTTTTAAGTAATGCAAGTAAAGCAAAGTTACACGATGTTTTAACTTTTAACCACGTGAAACTCGTTTAAAGAAGGTTTAAAAGTGATTTAATAAGTTAAACTAAATGAAATATTGCCCTACAAAAATGAGAGTTTAAACAAAATTTAATGACTTACACAAAAACGAACCCTTAAATTAGCATAAAAGTCTTTAAATTTAGTTCTAACGAAATTAAAATATCAATTTTAAAAGATTCGATAAACAAAATATAAATAGCTCAAAGTTCATTTAAAAAATATCACTTTAAGAAGGCTAAAAGCTGTTTTAAGGGTATCAAATTGTTTTTAGTAATTAAAAATCGGTTAAGCAAGATGTTATCCTTTAATATCTACATTGATGTTAACCTTGTGAGATATAAATTTGCTTAATTAAATGAAAATGATTTTATTGAGATTTTTTCCTTCATATTCATAATAATGCGTAATCACTATGGTTTCTGTTAGTTTATAATGACAAAAATTCAAACGTCCAAATTTAATCGGCTGTTTTAATGCACTTGGGATATTACTGTAGATTAAAAGTCATTTTCTAACAATACTAAAGATCCTAGAAACATTAATAAAGTTTTACGATTCTTTCAACGAAATTAATGGCCGATTTAATGAGACTATTAGTCGTTTCAAAAACTTTATTCGTTTTAAAACAAGGTAAAGTCGTTTTAACCAGGTTAATAAATAATCAATTAAATTCACTTTGACCGTTTTAACAAATTAAAAGTCGTTTTAACAATTAAAAGTCGTTTTAACAAGTTAAAAGTGTTTTCAACGAGATTAATAATAGCTTAAATTTAACCGTTTTAACAGTTAAGGGTCGTTTTAACGAAAGTAATAGTCATTTAAATTCGTTTTAGTCATTTTAACGAGGTTAGTATCTAATAATTTTGGTAGTTTTGACATTTTAAAAATTCGTTTCAAGGACATCAATAGACGCTTAAATTAACTTTAGTCATTTTAACGAGTTAAAAGTCGTTTTAACGAGATTAATAATCATTTGGATTAACTTTGATCGTTTTAACAAGTTAAAAGTCGTTTGGGCGAGGTTAGCAGCACTTTAAATTAACTTTCGTTATTTAACTAGTTAAAACTGCTTTTACCGAGACTAATAGCAGTCTAAATTAACTTATAATCGTTTTGCTAAAGGTAATTTTAATTAAATCAATAATAATTTTAATTCACTTCGGTCGTTTCAACCAGTTAAATTCATTTTAACGAGATTAATAGTCGCTGAAATTTACTTCCGGCGTTTGGTTAAGAGTTGTTTTAACTACAATGACTTTATAAGAACAGTGTGGCCAGTTCGAAGTGGCGGCCATTTTGAGTCGATTCTCCTACAGCCTGCATTTGGAAATCTTACAATATTTTGGTTAAATTCAATAATGTAGCAGGCAGTGATTGTAAATAAACAGGCATATTAATGTAGAGTATAGTATTTTAAGCAATTATTCTCCCTTCAGATGGTAACAGATCCCATTTAGACCAGCCATACTCAACCTTTTTTCTTCTCGGGCCACATACATATGTTTACTATGTTACGAGGGCCGCAATAGAGTACACTATACCTTATAATATAATAATGTAAAAAATGAAACTCAACCCGTAAATGTATCCAAGCGTTTATTTAAAAATGTGTGATTTTTGATGTTGAGACAGACTTTTAACTATTTTAGACAAATCAGGTTAATAATTACTACATGCTACTCTCAATACGTCATCAAGGCTATTACGTGTTAAAAGCCTATTGTATCACCGTTAGTAGTTTACGTTATATATGGCCGTGAATAGACGATCAGTTGGGAAAACGCAGTTGAAACGTATAAAAATTAATATCAGAGTAGCAAGGGTTTTTAAGAAAAAAACAGAAAAATAATAACAGGATTTTGTTTTCGAATCGGTGACATGAGAAAAACTTAGCTGTGCATTAAGAGTTTCGTGGTAAAAATGTGGTAAACTCGGGATTTCTCGTTCTTCGTCATTAGTATGTGGATACTAACGAAGCGTGTTTGAGGCAGATTTTCAGAGCGGGTACTATTTTCCAATGAAAAAATAGTTCCACGTCGTCGACTGATTGGGGAACCACGGAATTCGCTGCATAGTTTTTGCCTGTTATTGCAGGGTATGTATACTGTTGTTGGAACCATCTGATTCTATTTTCGTAATTGGAAATTATAGCAACAAGTTCGGAGCGATTACCAGATAAGTAAAGTAAAGTTAAACTTGTGATATTTCGCATACTCTCAAAAAGTAAGAACAGTTTATAACCCCTTAATTGTACACTAGCTATTATATAACAGTCAGTGGCGGTGATATGCATAAGCTGGAATAAGCGTTGCTTAGGGGCCCGGGCTCTTAGAGGGCCCTTTGGGGGGCCCGGTAAGTTCTGTATTCGCTTATTAAATATCTCGATATCTTCTACTTTATTTGGGTATAGATTGATAGCACTGTAACCTCAGTCCCCACTTTCAGTTATCAGTCGTCAGTGATCAGACTCGATTTGAGAGCTTTGAAAAACAAACATTTTTGAATTTTTTGAACTGAAAAACCCTTTAAGAATGTAAGAAGCTGAACAGGTTCGATGAAGTATTCTGATGTCCTAAATAATAATCTCGTCATTCAGTTTGTGAACGCTATCTCCTTACTAAAAGAGGATTTAAATAATAGCATGAGTGTTCCAGATTGGACAAGTATATTCCTAACAGAAATATAGTGTTCCCGAAAGCAATTTTGGCTAGATTATTACTGCATTGGTTTTATTCTTGACTCTACCTGTAACATTAGCCACAATAGAAAGATCATTTAGCAAGTTGAAAATAATAAAACATTATTTAAGAAATTCTACGAGCCAAGATAGGCTACGTGACCTTTCGGTGTTGTCAGTTGAGCAAAAAGCATCGTCTACGATGGACCTAAAAACCTTGTGGGACAATTTGCCAATAAGGCCAGAAAGATACATTGTTTATTTGCGATCAATTTATTTTACGGCATTTTACAGATATTAATGATAAAAAAAATACTAAGTATTTGTTTACCTGAATATTATTTTATTTTACTAGTGTTATCTAGGTAGATATTTATCCATCAGTTTTTTCGGTATTTGTGCCTACATGAACTTGAAGATTTTATTTAGTTTATATTTGATATTGATATTTTGTTAGATCTGTCAGTTATAAAATGTGTTAAATGTTAGGCATTTACTACAATATATATGTTGGTTATAACCTTATAACATGTTGTTATTTTATTTTTGTTAAACGTTTACTTTGTATACTATAATTATAAATATACTATTAATTAAGTATATAACTATTTTTACGAAAGGGCCATTTTTATATTTGCCCAAGGTGTTCTTGCACCGCCACTGATAACAGTGAGTTAGTATTAACGTTAAATATAGTAGCTAGAAAGACAAATTGAAGTAAGCTTAAGTGGGGTACCCCATTTTATAATACGAACTATGATTAGATAGGAATTGTTCCCTTTTATGCAACGAGAATAGACTAACCAAACCAGAAGAATCAGTAAATCTATAAAGAATTGGTTCTTTCATTCAAACATTAAAATTTCAATGGTTGTAATGTGATGCACATACACAGTGTGCCGCAAAAAACGGTACAAATTTTATAGCCTCGTAAGCCATTAATATTTTCTTATGACTATTTATCATCAAAAAGCTCAGTGTTTATAGAAGAAAGTGAAGCACTTTTAGTACAAAGTGACAATGCTAATTCATAGTTGTGCGTGGTTAAACAAAGTTATACAAAAACTTCTATTGAAAATACGAGTATTTAAATATTGTACCGGTTTTTTAGCACACTGTGTATATGGCGAAGTTTATAAGTTTTCTTTCACCTACATAAGTGTGCTTGGGAGTAATAAAACTTGTTGGCGCCCAGATATTTGGACATTTTATTACTAAAGGATACACGCCCTCTTCACTGCAGCTAGTGACGGGCCCCAAGTACACTTTTATAGCGAGGTAAGGTAAGAGAAAAGCTAACAAGGTAGGAATCAGTATGCCGATTTCTGTATACGTTCTTTGCATATTTAATTTTGGAATAAGATGGTTCACAAAGATATGTTTATGCGAATAACGTGAGCAGCAGATTAGCACATTTTTGTACAGATTTGTATTTTTCAGGCACTAATTTCCAAAATTCTACGTAATCCTTTCCCTCTCTCTTTTCTTTACAAATAACTTCCAGATTCGTATAGTTTTTGAACTCCATAAATTTGTCAAATAGCTTTGCATAATCATACCACAATGCAGCTAGTTGTGTAATAATTGCTGTTTCTAAGCGCCAGGGATTTTCTACAAGCAACAGATAATCCTTAATGCTTCGTAAATCCTGAGATCTGCTCTAACATTCTTTAGATCAGGCAGCTAAACAATTTGAAGTTATTGTATAGTTTTATCTTGTTTAGTTTTTGTCACAATTGTAAAAGTATGCAGTACTTGATTCTGTATTTCCTCGTAATAAATGTCGCATAGAAAAGCTAAACGACATCATCATCCACCATTTTCAAGTTCACTATAAACTTTTTTGTTTTTTTGTAAAAACAAAATAATTTCTTGCGGCAAAGAAAAAAACCGATATAAAAGAACATCGCTATAATTACTGTTCATTTCTTCCAAAAGAGTAGGTGTCGCCCACCCTATCTTGGTGACTGGCACATTGTTACTGCGCTTCCCAAGCTTTTAAAAACTTGCATTACCAGATGTTTACAAAAGTACGTTCCTGATAATGAGGGTTTCGGGCCACACATAAAAGCTTGGCGGGCCACATGCGGCCCGCGGGCCGCAGGTTGAGTACGCCTGATTTAGACGGTTAAAAGCAATTAACAATTTCATGGGTTTTATTTACAAATTCATTTTTTATCAAAAAACTGTTTTGAAACGATAGTGAAACTGAAACTAATGGTTTTCAGTTGAAAATGTCTGAAATATTACTACAAATACCTGTATCAACGGCAGGATGTCGTATGAATCCCGTTCACTTCATTTGTTATACTGTAGTGGACTTTGCATGTGCATTTTTATAACGGTGTATGTGACCTTTAGTAACAAAATATTATTAAAGTCAATTTTATTTCTTGGTTAAAATTTAGTTTGCATTCCTACTTACTTTATTATACTTTTACTTTTATACTAGAGTCATTTTGATAGGTACTTAAGCCGTGTTCAATAACTAAATTACTTTTAATAAGTTATGAAATGTCAATGTCTTATTTTCACATTAGTAACATTTTGTAACTAAATATGCGTACACTGCTAAAAATATTCGATGGGATATTCAAAATTCAAACGGCTCAAAAGGGCGGATATCACAAGAGCCAATCGCAGAAACATGACCAAAATTGAACTACTCTCATTAATACAGACATCGTAGTTTCAGCGAGGTTAATGATCATTTGAATTAACTTCTGTCGTTTAAACAAGTTAACTGCTGTTTTAAGGAGATTTCTAGACGTTTAAATTAACTTAGTGGTTTTGTTAAAAGTCCTTTTAGCGAGGTTAATGATTATTTGACTCATCTTTCGTTATTTTAACGAGACTAGTAGACGTTTAACTTAACTTTGGTAGCTTTCACCAGTAATTACGTATCAACGAGATTAATAGTCGTTTCAATTTATTTTTGGTTACATGCTGTTTTAACGACGTTCGTAAGTTAAATGCCATTTTAACAAGATTCATAGACGTTTAATTGTTAGGTATTTATGGTATAAGTGTATTATATGACTACTAATCCAAAAGAGAAAAGTTGAACCCTCGAGGTTGTCAGGCCGAGTGAAGTTTTTTTTTTCGAGAACAATCAACTCAACAAATACAAAAAGAAAAACATAAATTTTGTGTTGACAGTTGTAAAAAGTCAAACTGACAAATTAATTGGGAGTAATAATAAGGAGTTGTTTTGATAAGTCGTTCTAACAACGTTTAATGATCACTTGATTTAACTATGAGCGTTTTAACAGTTAAATCAAAGATTATATATGTAATCTTTGGTTAAATGTTGTTGCAATGAGATTACTAGACGTTTAAATTAATGTTGCAGGACAGTAAGAGGCGACTGGTTGATAAAACGAAGAAACCAAGTGATTGGGATTCGTTCATCAGGGCAGCAAAAATAAAACTCTTTTATCCAAGCCAATATTATTTAAATAATTTTAGCGGTTTTTGTTAAACTCCGGTTTAACGATGTTATAAGTGATTTGAATTACCATTTGTCATTTTAATAAGTTAAATGTTTTTAAATTAGATTAATAGACGTTTAGCTTTAGTCATATTAACGAGGTTAATAATCATTTAAGTTAACTTTTGTTCTGTTAATAAGTTGCATTTTGTGTTAACAAGATTAATAATCCACTAATTTAACTTTAGTGGTTCTGTTAAACGTTATTTAACGATGTTAATAACTGAGTTACCTTTTGTCATTTTAACAAGTTAAATGTTTTAAAGAGGTTAATAATCACTTGAATTAACTGTTGTCGTGTTAACAGGTTACATTTTGGTTTAACAAGAATAATATACGTTTAAATTAACCTTAGTGGTTTTGTTAAAATCCACTTTACCAAGGTTAATAACCATTTAAATTAACTTTGGTCCCTTTAACAAGTTAAATGTTGTTTTAACAAGATTAATAGACGTTTAAATTATCCTTCGTTTTGTTAAAAGTCGCTTTACCGAGGTTTATAAGCATACTGCATTAACTTCGGTCGCTTTAACAAATTAAATATTATTTTAACGAGATTAATACATAGTTATAATAACTTTAGTCGTTTTAACGAGCTTAAAAATAATTAAAATCAACTGTTGTATTAACAAGTTTGGATTAACGAGAATAATATGTTTAAATTAAGCTTAGTCGTTTTATCGAGGTTAATAAGCATTAACTTCGGTCACGTTAACAAGTTAAATATTATTTTAACGACATTAATAGATGTTTACATTTTAACCTTAGTCGAAGTAATAATCATTTGAGTTAACTTTGGTCGCTTTAACAAGTTAAATGTTGTTTTAAGGAAATTAATAAACGTCTAAATTAACTTTAGCCGTTTCGTCAAGTCGTTTTAACGAGGTTAATAATCATTTGCGTCAATCGTTTTCGTGTTAACAAGTTACATTTTGGTTTAACAAGAATAATAGACGTTTAAATTAGCCTTAGTCGATTTGTTAAAAGTCGCGTTACCGACGTTTAAACTATTTGCATTAACTTCGGTCGCCTTAACAAGATAAATATTATTCTAACGAGATTAATAGATGTTTAAATTAACTCTAGGGGTTTTAACCGGGTTAAAAATAATTTGAATCAGATGTTGTCTTGTTAACCAGTTAAATTTTGGATTAACGAGATTAACATGTTTAAATTAACCTTAGCCGTTTCGTTAAGTCGTTTTAACGAAGTTAATAATCATTTGAATTACATTTGGTCAGTTTAACAAGTTAGCTTTTGATATAATAAGATTAATAGACCCTTAAATTAACTTGAGCCGTTTTGTTAAATCGTTTTAACGATGTTAATAATAATTTGAATTAACTGTTCTTCTGTTAACAATTTAAATTTGGTTTAACGAGATTAATAGCCCGTTTAAATTGCCCTTAATCAGTTTGTTAAAAGTTGTTTTATCTAGGTTAATGATCATATGAATTAACTTTGATCGAGTTAACTAGGTGAATGTTGTTTTAACGAGATTAATAGACGTTTGTATTAACCTTAGTCGTTTTACGGATGTTAATAATCGCTTCAATTAACTTTGGTCGTTTTAACAAGTTAAATGTTGTTTTAACGAGATTAATAGATGTATAACTTAACTTTTAGTAGTTTTAGCAAGGTTCATAATTATTTAAATTAACTGTTGTGTTACCACGTTAAATGTTGGTTTAACGAGGGTCCAGGGTGGTGTAGCTTGAACAAGCGTCCACGTTCGATCAGTAGAGTTACGCAACGCTATTTCTGGTCAGAACTTGGATGGGAGTTCCACGGCTGCTTCGCTCGGCGCCTCGTGGTACGGCTGCCAGGCAAATAGTTGGTCCCGGATGTCATAATAACATCATGACAGTCGTTATTGGGGTTGGAAGTTTACATAAATGTACAGCGACGCCTATAATTGGCCTAACGGCTGTTGGCTAAGTACGGAATAGTATCACTTCAAAAGATCGCAGTCAAAAGGTCGCGCGACAAAAGATCGCTGTCAAAATGTCGGGCGATAAATAATCGCATGCGACAAATGATCGAAAAGATCGCATACGGAAATAACAACATTACAATTACAGAAAAAAATGTCTACAGTGTAGAAATAAAGTAACCGACAAATTCATTAACTTCGTTGATTTTCATTTTTATGAGAAAATCTCGAAGGGGTATAGCGAATATTTTCAGCTGATTTTTAGTTTCTTATGTTCTCTGTTTTTCATGATATGACGTGATCGACTTTTTTTGTTAAATAACAATCTATATTTTTATTATTTATTTCACTAGTACTTTTTCTCCCGTTTCGAACGATACAAAACTTTCTAGATGTTCCATATGAAAAAAATCGAGAAAAATGGCCTTAAAATTTTAATATTAAAAACCAATGAAATGAGCAAAATAAATCTAGTTACCGGTGGATAAAACAAAAAAAGATTAGTTACATGTCAGAGTTAAACAATTTGTAAATGTCATAACAAAATAAGACTCGTTTGCTTTTTCTAAATTAGAATTTACCTTTAGCAAACTATTTTATTAATAAAAAATGGTACAATTAAGCGAGACACAGTCATCGTCATTATTAACTTTGAATGGAGTGGATAATAAATTTCTGGTTGTATTTTTCAATTTTTTTTTAAATTTCAATAAAAACGAATGTGCCGTCAATGACTTTCCGTCAAATGTAGGTAGTAACTAGATTTATTTTGCTCAATTAATTGGTTTTTAATATTTAAATTTTAAGACCATTTTTCTCGATTTTTTTCAGACGTAACATATTGAAAAATTTATATAATTGAAAACAACATAAAAAGTACTGCCAAAATCAATAATAAAAAACACAGGTTGTCATTTAAAAAGTCGATGACGTCATAACTTTTAAAACAAATGACGTAGCAACATAAAGGTGGTTGTAGTGTATGTCCTATAATTAAAATCGCTATATCCCTTCAAGATTTTTTCATAAAAATTAATACATATTAACAAAGTTCATGTAATTGTAATGTTATTTTCGTATGCGATCTTTTGTAGCATGCGATCATTTGTCGCATGCGAAGATTTTTTTGTCGTGCGACATTTTGATCGCCATCTTTTGTCGCGCGACCTTTTGACTGCGATCTTTTGAGGTATATCCGTACGGAATAAATAAATAAATAAGCGTTTAAATTAATTTTAGTAGTTTTGTTCAAGTCTTTTTAACGAGAAATTAATCATTTGAATTCACTTTTTCGTTTAATATGTTAAATGAACGTTGTTAGTGATACTTGCATCGTTCAATCGAGAATAAACAACAAGGATCAACAATATTTTATGGTCGTTGAAAAGAGATTTTGTTTGCTGGCCCTTAAAACAAAGACGAGAGGCAGTTGATGTTAGATAACAGTTCGCGGTATTATCTCTAGCTTAGCGGACCTTTTAATGTTTTAGCATTCAACTCGACTAAATTAAAGTACGGAGCCAAAAAATACCAAATCGTCTACTTTTATGCACGTCGATGGGGCGACGGCAATTAATTTGAACGCAGCGGCGCCAAAGGCAAATTCGTGACTCCGGCTTAAAACATGCATGTTGTTTGACCTTAGTTAAATATAACCGTTGCTTTCTCCACGCCGCATCGTTCCCGTTCCTTTCCGTGGATGATAACCGTAAGCAGCCGCAATTCGCAATTAGCGAGGCGAATAAGTGAGCTTCGCGTAAACCACGCGTTTAACACTCCATTTGAAAATTTACCCGGACGCGAAATAATCGCGCGAGCGGCAATTAATTACCGGCAAACCATTTACGGCGGCATTAAAGCCGGGGGAATTCTTCCGGCGAAGGTGAGCACAGCTTTGGAGGCTGCTGAAACGGCAATGGCGCCTGCTAGTGTTCGTTTTCGAGTCCTTGTCAATCATTCGAACTATCACCGGCTTGCGGTTTCCTACAAATTCCAATTCCAAATATGATTGAAATTTAGCATGAGAAATATTTCCGATAAAATGGCAAGCAACCAAGCACGAAGTGTTCCGAATGATAGAGTTTCGGGATTATTTCTATATAAAATTATTTGAAAAGAAAATTTAAACAGGGATTATTTCCTGCACTGCCACCTCGTACAAAAAAATCTCAATGGCTCAAATCGTAAATTTTATTCCCAATAAAATATTGTTGGGTAACTCATTTATAGAGTGAGAGCAATTCAGACGCAATGGGAATTTCATCCCCATTTAATGCAGAGTGAAATTTACAACCAGTGAGGCTCAGTTGACTCTTATTTCACAGTATAAACATCAATTGATGTTTATACTGTGCATATTTCAAGAGTGGGAGTAGTCTAAACGAAGTAACAGTGAGATGCAATTATTATAAGCAGTAAAATGTATACCACGCATTGGGATCTTTATGGTTTTGTTTGTTTGTTTGTTAACGGACGAGGTCTAGGCATGCGGAGTACCAGGTACCTTAGACACCGACTGCTTTGGTCTTATGGTCAAAGTTCTACTTAGAATTTTGCCGACACTAAGAAGTTTCAACCTTAGCAAGGGATCTTTCACATGCTACACATCGTAGTAACATGGGACCCACGGCTTTATATCACTTCCGAATGATGGCATTCTGTAGGGGTTTTCATCCGCATTTTTTATTTTTAAAAACCTCACCAGGACCGGGAATCGAACTAGCGACCTTAGATTAGTAGTCAGAATGCTTAACCACTGAGCTACCGACCCCGCCTATCTTTATGGTACTCGTATAAAAAACGGCAGTGATTTATTTATACATGGTGAGAATGACGCACATTTCTACACAGTGGAATTTATAACCTGAGAACAATTTAGAGGCAGTGAAATTACGTACATCCACCATTATGTATTTTGTGATTTACACCATTGAGGCTCAGTCGAGTCTCATTTAAAGAGTTGGAGTAATATAAACGAAGTAGAGATGCAATTAGAAGCAGTAAAATTTATAATACGCAATGGGCTGTATCTGGTACTCATTTAAGTTAATCGTCTCATTCATTACCAGGGGTGTAGTCGAGGGGGAACGCGGAGGAACGGCGTTCCCCCACTGGTTTTTTGTTAAGTTAAGAAAAATAAAGATTACATTTAGTAGAAATTTAATTTAATACAATAATTACAGCATTAAAACATACAAGCAAAACTTATTAAATTTACTGGCAGTTGATGTTGCATAGTAAGTTTATTTTGGTCAGTGGTCACACCGTCCGTAATTCAGGCTTGATATTTATATATTAAGGCTACGAAACTGGCAACATCGTAATACGGAAAAATTGCACCAGAAAGCATCAAAACGCATATTTTTGCACCTATACTTTTAAAAAATTTCTGGAGGAGGACCCCCAGGCCCCTTTTTTCCTGGGAAATATTCCATACCCCCCAGACCACCCGTAAGTCTAGCGTTCCCCCACTGGCAAATTTGCCTCTACACCACTGTTCATTACTCATTTAAGTCATTAAAAGACGAGAATAATTTATACATGGTGCGAGTGAAGCATACATTTACACAGTGTGAATTTATTGCCAGTGAAATTTTACCGACTAACTCGTTTTTAGTGTGAGAGAGAGTAATTTATACGCACTGGGAATTACAGCCCCCATTTATGCAGAGTGAGATTTACAACCAATGGGGCTCAGTTGATTCTCACTTAAGAGTCGGAATAATCTAAACGAAATAGAAATGAGGTACAAGTACTATAAGCAGTAAAATGCAGTGGGATCTACATGGCACTCGTATACAAGGCGAGAGTAATTTATAAATAGTGAGAATGACTACGTACATTTACACACAGTGAAATTTATTCCCAGTGACATTTTGCAGGAAACTCAGCATGAGAGTAGTTTATACAAAGAGCTACCCTTATATATGCCTAGTGAGATTTACACCAGTGAGGCACATTAGTTTCATTTCATACGAGAATAATCACAACGAAGTAGAAATGCGATGCAATCACACGCAGTAACACTTATACTACGCAATGGGACAAAATTGGGACTCGTATAAAAGGCGATAGTAATTTATATACACAGTAAAATTTTATTCCCAATGAAAGTTTTATTCCCCGTGAAATTTTCCTGAGTAAGTCGTTTATAGTGTGAGAGTAAGTTTATACATAGTAGGAATTACATCTTCTATTCACTATTCACTTGACCAGTGGTAGTAATCTATACGAAGTAGAAATATAGGCAGTAAAATGTTTACTACGCAATGGGACATATCTGCTACTCGTATGAAAGACGAGAGTAATTTATACATGATGGGAATGACGTCCATTTATACACAGTAATTTTTTTATTCACACTGTAATTTTGCTGAGTATAAAATATGAATTTATGCATAGTGAGATTTACAACCAGTTATCCTCAGTTGATTCTCATTTAGTGTCAGTAATCTACACGAAGTAAAATAGTAAGAGGTAAAATTTATATTACGCAATGGGACATACCTGGTACTCCTTTAAAAGACTAGAGTAATTTATACATGGTGAGAATGACGTACACTTACGCGCAGTGAGCTTTTGATATCGAGTGAAATTTTATCGAGTAACTAATTATACTGTGAGAGTAATTTATACGCAGTAAGAATAACATCTGCATTTATGCATAGTAAGATATACAACCAGTGAGGCTCAGTTGAGTCTCATTTAAAGCGGTAGTAACCTACACCAAGTAAGAATGTAAGAGGTAAAATTTATATTACGCAGTGGGAATTGTCTGGTACTTCTTTAAAAGGCGAGAGTGGGAATGACCTACCTTTACACGCAGTGAAATTCTTATACTCAGTGTAACTTTACCGAGTAACTCGTTTTTAGTGTGAGATTAATTTATACGCAGTGGGAATTACATTCCGTATTTATGCATCGTGAGATTTACAACCAGTGAGGCTCTCAGTTGATTCTCATTTGAAAGTGTTAGTAATCTCCACCAAGTAAAATAGTAAGAGGTAAAATTTATATTACGCAACGGGACATACCTGGTACTCCTTTAAAAGACTAGAGTAATTTATACATGGTGAGAATGACGTACACTTACGCGCAGTGAGCTTTTGATATCGAATTAAATTTTAGCGAGTAACTAATTATACTGTGAGAGTAATTTATACGCAGTGAGAATAACATCTGCATTTATGCATAGTGTAATTTACAACCCGTGAGGCTCAGTTGATTCTAATTTAAAGTGGTAGTAACGTAGTAACCTACACCAAGTAACAATGTAAGAGGTAAAATTTATATTACACAATGGGAAATGTTTGGTATTTCTTTAAAAGGCGAGAGTGGGAATGACGTACCTTTACGCGCAGTGAAATTCTTATACTTAGTGAAACTTTACCGAATAACTCGTTTTTAGTGTGAGAGGTGAGACTAATTTATACGCAGCGGTAATTACATTCCGTATTTATGTATCCTGAGATTTACAACCAGTGAGACTCAGTTGATTCTCATGTAATGTGTTAGTAATCTATATGAAGTAGTATTAAAAGCAGTAAAATGTATACTACGCAATGGGACTGTCTCTTACTCTTATAAAAGGCGAACGTAATTTATACATGATGGGAATGACGTACATATATACAAAATAAAATTCTTATTCCTAGTGAAATTTTCCCGGGTAACTCGTTTAGTGTGAGACTAATGTATATGTAATGAGAATTATATCCACCATTTATCCATTGTGAGGATATATAACCAAGGAGACTCAGTTGATTCTCATTTACAGTGGTAGTGCCTACGAAGTAAAAATGTCAGTCATAAAATTTATACTACGCAACCGAATATATCTGGTGTAATTTTAATTTTAGCCAGTAACTCGTTTATAGTGTAAGAATAATTTATATGTAGTGGAAATAGATTCCTCATTTATGCACAATGGGATTTATAACCAGTGAGGTTCAGTTGATTCTCATTTAGAAAGTGGTAGTGATCTACACGAAGTAGGAATATAGGCAGTAACATACTACGCTATGGCACCTAGCTGGTACTCGTATGAAAGGCGATAGCAATTTATACATGGTGGGAATGGAATAGAATTACACACAGTGAAATTTATTCCCAGTGAATTTTTCCTGGGTAACTTTTATTGCGTGAGAGTAATGGTGGAAATTACATGCTCGCTTTAGGTATAGTGAGATTTATAACCAGTGAAGCTCAGTTGATTACCATTTAAAGAATGGGTATAATTTAAACGATGTAAAAGTGAGGTGCAATTGTAAGCAGTGAAATGTATACTACGCAATGGGCCCTATCTAGTACTCATTTAAAAGGCGAGAGTATTGTAGTATACATGATGGAAATCACGTACATTTAGACACAGTAAAATTTGTTCCCTGTGAAATATTTCCGAATAACACGTATGTAGTGTGACAGTAATGTACAAGTACTGGGAATATTATATCTATTTATGTATAATAAAATGTACCCCCCGTCTTACAATGGGAACATGAAGATTCTAGATTCTATGCCAAAGAAAAGACGATATGAGAGCAGAAATGATGTAAAAGTGGATCAGTAAGGCCTACATGGACGAAGAATAAGGTCGAGAGAAGAGAAGAAAGAGTACAGTAAAAGAGAGAATTCCGAAAGTGAATAGAGGACCATCTAGGTGTAAGGGATAGTTAAAAAAAGAACAAGAAGAAAGAGAAACATATTCACCACATGATTGAAGTTGTTAGTCTAACAATTACCTTTACTGTTATACTTTATGATCTTGCTTGATGCTTCACCACATTTGCGGTTAAGATCCCTCCTAATTTACAATGTTCTATTAAAGAACAATACCACGGATGCACGTCGAGTATGGTTTCTCTCTCCACTACCATAATAAATAGAAAGCCCACTAAGAATACCCGACCGTAAAACGAGAGTGCGTAAAACAACTTACTTGTCAGTGAGGAGTTCCAGACATCCGTGGATCCCTCGGTAGACGTTGCTGGGAAGCGGGTGGTTGGCCTGGTCGAGGAGGTCGGAGAAGCAGCCGCCTCCACTCGACTTGCACATGTACCCCGTGCGGACGCACGCCGGGAGGTTGCAGAAACACCGCACGTACTCTGCAACAGACAAACATCTTCAGTTTATTAATTATCTGCCCGGCTTGTTTATATTCCTGATTAGTCCGTCGCGCAATCATACGAGCAATGCAACGCATCCAGTACGAAAATAAAATATCAAGTACTTTATTTATGGCCGCGACCGGACGCTTTGCATATTGACGACGTGCTTGCTGCAGGTGAGAGAGCCACCCGATCACATACGCTTTGCATATTTACAACTCAATTATAACGTTTACATCTATAGCGGACGCAGATCTCAAACTACACTGAGAGTTAATCCCACGAAACAATTCTCGTTCTAATGAAACATTCAGACTGCTTGCGAAAGATGTGTAGCTAGATCAAGTCTAACGGAAAGTTTTAATTTTAAATATGCATCTAAAAGATCGGTAAACAATTGAATGTTCACTCAGAAGTGCAGTTCTCAAACAACAAAGTTAAAAATTAATGCCACCAAGCAATTTTTAATCTCATGTAGCATCAATGTCGTTTCCAAACGACTCGAATGTTTCATCAGAAATAACGCGACGAATAGATAAAATTGTGAAAATTAATATAGCTATAGCTAGCAGAGTATTTCACGTATGTAATGCGAATTCGCAACTACGGGCGGAGCCAAAACGCAACGTCCAATAGGAGACGCGCTTATAGAAATTGCGTATTTTCAGTTGTTTGCAGAGCCGGATTAAAGGGGGGGCTAAGGGAGCTGCAGCCCCGGGCCACCGAATTTCGGGGGCCTCGAAAAGATTGGAAGGTTATAATCTAGTGCGGTTTCTAATCATTTACATCCCTTTGTACCCGTTGCATAAATGGGAATGGGGCCTCTAAAAAAAATTAGCCCTGGGCCTCACATATCCGTAATCCGGCTCTGGTTGTTTGGATGTATTCTATTTGAATGAATGGGCGATTGAAGCAATTTCTTTTAAATAAACAACGCGACTAGTACCTAATAAGCCTATTGAGACTCACTATAAGCTATCAATATTTTCGGCTAATTCAATAACAAACGAAGTATTTTTTACAAAACTTAGAAGGTAAACGTGTTTAATATTTTAAAATCTAATAGCTTATATACAGAGTGTTTCGAAAACATGGTGCTGAATCTAACGAACGTTGAAACATACAGCATAAAACGCACAACCTCCCCCAAAGGGTGGTTAGATTAGAACTATTTAACAGACAATAATTTGATTATAAAAAACTACGTAAGAGAAAGCCTGATTTATTTAAAACCCGTTTTTAGCTCTTTTAGTTGTTTGGTTAAATTCATATTTTTTTATTGTATAATAAAATACATTGTGATGCATGGCATTTTGCTGAATATCTGTGTTGTGCCGTTTTGAAAAAGAGTATTGCCAATACACGACTTGTTAACAGGAATTCGTTGTTAGAAGTAGTTTTTTGGTTTAATTTGTACGGTGAAGTCGGCGAGTTAATTAGCTTATTGAAATGCTCGCAATCTTCCGTTTCCATTCTAGTGATTACAAAAGTATCTTTCTTAATACTGAATAACCTGTGGTGACTAGTTGCAAATACCAGGGTGTTACTATTTGGAAACGTAGAATCTTTTTGAATTCCCTTTCAATCATGGCATGCATTGGTACATAACAAAAAAGTAACATGCAATCATTTGAATATTCCGATTTTGGGAAACGCAGTAGTCACTTCAGAATGTCAAGTGTAAGACGTTAGGATCATTTAAAAATGTAAAATATTGCAACATGCATGATGCCGTTTCATTTTCGTCCCCCCCTGCAAGAGATTCGTCCCATATCACACAATTTGGTGTTACACAGCGCTTTACTGAAGTACTACATCTAAATTACAATGAAGCTTCTATGCGCAGAATGAACTAAGAATCAATAATACATTTTTAAACCTTTAACATAAAGACCGACATAAATACACTTGCCACAATAAAAAGTGATTGACTACATAGTAATAGAAGAATACACCCAAGCGATATAGTGGATGTTATGACATTAAATTTGACTAACGTGGGCAGCGATCATAACTTACAGGTACGCAAAATAAGGTTAAAAATAACGATTAAGCATTGTGGAATTAATCTACAAGATATCTCTATATAAGAAGACTAACTGGGAAACAATAGAAATCAGCTGGGAGAAGATCAGAAAGAATATAAAAAGGAGCAGCCCAAGAAGCCGTAGGAATGAGGACTGTTAAATATCCCAATACTACGAATGTTAATAAAACATCGTGGTTTCGAAAGGAGATTAAAGAGAAAAGCTTGGAATTGTTCTTCCATTGAATGGAAGGTAGACTACAAAAACAAATTTGGAGAACGTCAAAGCAACAAAGTAAATAAATTAGTCCATTAATAGAAGCAAACCAAATAGACGACAAAATATGGGTACAATAATTTGACAGAACAATTATTTAAGAGAGATAACATTATTACAACAATCGGCCTTAAGATATTATTTGACATAGTGCAGTCTAGTCCAAGGCACCAGGTGGACTTAATACAGTTTGTAACAGTTATCGCAGCTATGTGCAAAAATAGGATATAATAGGTACTCATCGCCACTGGATATTTTAAGGTAGGAAAGATGTTATCGCTGAACGCTATAGTAATACGCAATAGCAATAGAATAAACTAACGATAATCTTACTACACTTCAATATAATCCGGATAGCGATCTGTGAATACGCAGAACAATCCCTAAACCAATAACGTTCAGCGCGCTAACTGAGATATTCCGGAGGGGCCGCCAACTTGATTGTCCAACAATTCGCGAATCAAGTTCGAAGATTCTTCGGTTATATGGTAATCGCAACATTGAAGGGGGATATCTCAAAAATTACATTTATAAGACGCAGGCTCTTTGATAAGCTATAAACCTATTATAGAAAAGAAAAGACAAATACTGCCCAATTAAAGTGGTATTTGTTTTTAATTCCTACATGCAGACAGGTAATATACTAGTACCGAAATAAAATATTGTATCTAGAATATTTAAAGACAAGGTAAGTACGTAATTTAGTCAAACCCAATACTAACCCCGCGGCGTGTATACGCTACGTGCACAGCATAACGTATGTAATTTCTAATTTCAAATTAATATCAACGCACAAATAAACACGGCGCGTCAATGCATTAATACAACTATAAATGATAAATCAGGCACAAACGGGAACATTTTAATATCGTCAGTTCATAAACTTATTCACACCGATACACCTTAGTTAGCGTACAACGTTGTAGCTTATCTCTTGAATCCAGCGTCGATCAAGCAAGTTGATGTGGCTTCAATCTAGCATAGGTGATGATAGAACGGTGCCAACGTTGAAAAATCGTACAGAATAGGAAAGAGAAGTCAAAGCGGGGACATACGCGCAACCAATTCCATACACTGGAAAAAATACCCAAGTCCATAAACAGGACATACTACAATCCGAAATTCATTCAAAAAGAAAAACCCTTAGGTTTAAATACGAAAATCCGAAAAACCTGTAACAGGAGATGCCATCAGCATACAGACGCGAAACGCATTCGGAAAACTCACTTCGGGTATTAAACGACTTAGCAACCTATCTTCAGGCCCAAGTAACGTAATAAGGAGGTACTGACTTATTGGAAATAATTTAAAACGTGATGAAAAATATAAGAGCAAATTATCAGTACGATAAAAACACAATAAATGCAATGGCGTTTTTCCCAGAAAATTTAACGGAGATATTGCGACTACTCAATTATAAATTGTGTCCGTAAAATTATAATGGATTCGTTTTCTTTTTGTGAGCTCCAATCGGAAGTTCTTCAATTCAACGACAAAAGAAAATAGATAAGCTGTTTCACCGCCACAGTGGAACAAAATTTTCCTAAAATTGACCGCAAACGGAAGTTACGAAACGACCGTGCTAAAACCCACGCAACAGAACGTATAACCTCGCGAAGTAGAGCAGACAATACGCCACAACCCAACAGAACGATACTGTACAGCATACCTAGATTCGACTAAATACGTCAAACAATGTAATAATGGGAATGCGCTTCCAAATAAATTCACAACACAGGCGGAACCAGAGACACTGCCTATTATAATCTGCTACAGCTTCCAAACTTTATAAATAAATAAAAAGTCACGAACGCCATTAACCTATAAAAGGTCAAAAGAAACACTTAATTTTACAACCAAACTTCGAGCCGCCAGAGCGAATTAATCAAAATAACTTTTACAGAAAGGCCTAACAAAATCAGGAAATATTACATTACTCGTGAAGGAGAGAATGCAAGTAATCCAACACAAACTTCACCCAAACTCAACGATAAGAGTGACAAGTAAAACCACCTATATTGTTTTAAATTCGCATAGCCATTAAGTAGCTTCTAGGGAAAACTAAGGTGAATTAGATCGCTAGGACTAATGTTAGTAAATAAGGCAAAATGATAGACTTGCGTCAACATGAAAGTAACAGAGGCGACAATTCCAACCCTGCTGTAAGAACGTGCACCTCGTTAATACAAATTCGTCATTTTGATCCTCAATTTACAGTAATGCGATGTAGGTACTTCTTAGAGCAATAAATTGTGTTGTTTTATTTCAGATGCATTTGATCATGGCCGTTTCGGAAACGCGCGATTTCCAACCAAATACATCTTTGTAATGTAGCCCAATTTACGTAACTGCTACCTTTACGTCTGCATTCTTGAGATAATAACGGTCCAACCTTTACACGGCGAATATGAAGCTGTCGTACGGCATACTTCGTTTGAGGTTTGATTTATTAGGACTTGTCCGAGCTGGAGGCTGTTGTTTTGAATAATTACTTTCTAAATATACCTAAAATAAATAATCCGCCGACACGCCTGCATAAATTAAGATAAATATTATGGAGTTGTGTTATTAAATTGCAAAAACTAATTCTAACTCCTTCATTATTTATTTATTTACTCTGGACGCTCAGGTATAAATTCCATTCTCGGCTACACACTGTAACACCTACAACCTACAACAAAACCGCACGCGATTGTAATAATTCGTTTTGGGACTATTCCAAATCTAATAAGCCCCCATAAATTACCGGCGATTACACAGCCATCAAAACATCTCTCGCGGCCTCCCCATGAGATTTCGAAAAGGACTCTAAAA
The DNA here is from genome assembly GCA_940337035.1 of Agriotes lineatus. Lineage (NCBI taxonomy): Eukaryota > Metazoa > Arthropoda > Insecta > Coleoptera > Elateridae > Agriotes > Agriotes lineatus. The sequence goes on along the minus strand of OW679196.1, from coordinate 43,124,350 downwards.
CTGGCAACGATAACATGTTGAAAGCCGAACCCGGCAATTTCTAGGGATTTAAATAGAGCCGAACTCGAGGTCCCCGGCCGTGGTCTGCAGACTCATTTATTAGGGAGCCATTAAGCTCTGCCCTAATTGTGCCTAAATACCACCCTGCACAACTGCAAGCTGTAACGTGCTCTGCAGCCAGGTAAATAATAACATAACCAGTGGACCCCGAAGATAGTTATGGCCGCAAAATTATAGGGAAGGTCCGCTAGTTTTGTTTCCCACAAATGTAACTGACTGTAGACCGCCGCTTCGTTTTCGTCTGTGATGTAAACCGCAAATCTGAGTTTTTTAATAGCAATGGAACTCGTTTAATCACCAACGAATGTACCCGTGGGTTTCCTATATTAACAAGCAAATGTAGATTGTAGTTACACTTAAATGGTCTATTTTAAATCTGAATAACAAACGCGCATGGACTTGATGCCCCATCGCAGTCAAAAATATCAATATGAAACATTTATTAATGTCTCGGACTAAATATGATTTATAACAATCAAAGCAGCCAACACTGAAACATTAACCATAAGAGTGGACAGATCGATCAATCTTCGTTGATTACAGAAACCCGTTCTGGCTGACATTTTTCTTCGGGACGTAGAATTATGAAATCAAGATAACTTAATGATGCGTATGCTCACAATAATAATGGTTAATAGCAGGTAATAAGGCTGATAGTAATGATGGCTGCCTCGTCCAGTTCTACATAAATCAATCGCATCGTCGTCAGGTGAAATCTCAACAGCGAAGACGACTTTTGGGCAAAATCACCAAAAATCCGCCCGTCCAAACTATTGCATGTCAATGGCTGGTCGGGCCCACCCTAGACAGAGTCGGCGCCAAGGGGCCATTACACACAATTAAACCTCCCCGGCTCTGCAATTAGACCAGCACGCAAAGTCACTAGAGCGGCAACCGACAACAGCATGGAAGCAACAAGTGATGTGCTATCTTATTGCTATTATTATTCCGACTAGGAGGTAATCCGACGAGCGCAATTACCTAAAGTGCTGCCAGTCGTTAGGGAAATGCGGGCGAATTTTTGCTGGAAACCCGCAGTGACAACACCGTAATTGCAAGCAATCAGCACCCGTGGGTGTAGGTGCAACGACAGTTTAATGGTTTTCCAGTCAAACAGCAGTTTGCGAGTTCCTCCTCGCTGGCAAACTGTTAGATTGTTCCATTTGGTAACCTTTTCATTAAATCTAAATAGCTCGAGAAACTGTGCAAGATTTTGGAATATTTTTCCAGAAGAGAAATGTTGGAAAGCAATTTAAATGCAATATTGTGTTTACGGAAAGCAAGAAATGTATCGGTATTGGATGTCTCCACGTGGAGATTTGTTGGATCGTAAATGACGCCTCCGACAAGTAATTTACCCTAAAATAATATTTCCAATACCGGCGGATTCAGGTGACAATAATGCTTCACAATTGACTTCCGTTAAAGTTCTTTGTGTCATTTATGTGCCCCAAACAAAATTCTGGCAAAATTACCTTTAGTCAACTTATTTGAATTATTTCGTACCACTTGCAATTAACAGACACCTTTTCCAATAACAGTTAAATCGCTCGAGCAACTGTGCAACATTTTTCAGTATTTTCCCTGAAGAGAAATGTTTGGAAAGCAATTTGGACGCAGCATAACGTTTACTGAAGGAAAGAAACAGGAAATGTTTCGGTATTGGATGTCTTCAGGTGGATATTTTTTGGATCATAAATGACTGTCCGACAACTATATTACCCTAAAATATTATTTCCAATACCGGCCTATTGAGGTGGCAATCATGCTTCACAATTGCTTTCCGTTAAAGTTATTTGTGTCGTTTATGTGCCCCAAACAAAATTCTGGCAAAGTTACCATTTGCAATTAACAGACTAACCTTTCCAATACAGTTAAATCGCTCGAGCAACTGTGCAACATTATGGGATATTTTTCCAATACATTAAATCGTTGGGGTATTTTTCCAATACATTCAATCGTTCCAGCAAATGTGCAACATTTTTCAGTATTTTCCCGGAAGAGAAATGTTTGGAAAGCAATTTGGATGCAGCATAACGTTTACTGAAGGAAAGAAACGGGAAATGTTTCGGCATTGGGTGTCTTCACGTGGATATTTTTTGGATCGTAAATGAGGCGTTCGACAAGTAAATTACCCTAAAATATTATTTCCAATACAAGCCCATTGAGGTGACAATCATGCTTCACAATTGCTTTCCGTTCAAGTTCTTTGTGTCGTTTATGTGCCCCAAACAAAATTCTGGCAAAATTACCTTTAGTCAACTTATTTCGTACCACTTGCAATTAACAGACAAACCTTTCCAATACAGTTAAATGGCTGGAACAACTGTGCAACATTATGGAATATTTTTCCAATACGTTCATTCGTTCCAGCAAATGTGCAACATTTTTCAGTATTTTCTCGGAAGAGAAATGTTTGGAAAGCAATTTGGACGGAGTATAACGTTTACTGAAGGAAAGAAACAGGAAATGTTTCGGTATTAGATGTCTTTTCACGTGGATATTTGTTGGATCATAAATGACTGTCCACAAGTAAATTATCCTAAAATATTATTTCCAATGCCGACCGATTGAGGTGACAGTAATGCTTCACAATTGCTTTCCGTTCCAAGTTCTTTGTGTCGTTTATGTGCCCCAAACAAAATTCTGGCAAAATTACCTTTAGTCAACTTATTTCGTACCACTTGCAATTAACAGACAAACCTTTCCAATACAGTTAAATGGCTGGAACAACTGTGCAACATTATGGAATATTTTTCCAATACGTTCATTCGTTCCATCAAATGTGCAACATTTTCAGTATTTTCTCGGAAGAGAAATGTTTGGAAAGCAATTTGGACGGAGTATAACGTTTACTGAAGCAAAGAAACGGGAAATGTTTCGGTATTGGATGTCTTCACGTGGATATTTTTTGGATTATAAATGACTGTCCGACAAGTATATTACCCTAAAATATTATTTCCAATACCGGGCGATTGAGGTGACAATCATGCTTCACAATTGCTTTCCGTTCAAGTTCTTTGTGTCGTTTATGTGCCCCAAACAAAATTCTGGCAAAGTTACCATTTGCAATTAACAGACTAACCTTTCCAATACAGTTAAATCGCTCGAGCAACTGTGCAACATTAATGGATATTTTTCCAATACATTCAATCGTTCCAGCAAATGTGCAACATTTTTCAGTATTTTCCAGGAAGAGAAATATTGGGAAATAAATTTAGACGCGGCATTATGTTTACTGAAGGAAAGAAACAGGAAATGTTTCGGTATTGGATGTCTTCACGTGGATATTTGTTGGATCGTAAATGAGGTGTCCAACAAGTAAATTACCCTAAAATATTCTTTCTAATGCCGATTGTGGTGAGAATAATGCTTCACAATTGCTTTCCGTTAAGTTATTTTTGTCGTTTATATGTCCCAAAGAAAATTCTAATAAAATTACGTTTAGTAATCATATTTGAATTATTTCGTACTATTTGCAATTAACAGACTAACCTTTCCAATGAAAGAAGGAAGAGAAATGTTTGGAAAGCAGTTTAGACGCAGCATTATGTTTATGGAAGGAAATAAATGTATCGGTATTGGATGTCTTCACGTGGAGATTTGTTAGTTCGCAAATGACGCACCGGAGAAGTATAAATTACACTGACCATTCTTTCCCATATTGGCGGATTGAGATGACAATAATGCTTCAAAATTGCCTTCCGTTGAATTTTTTTTGTCATTTATATGTCCCAAAAATAATTCTAGCAAAATTACCTTTTAGTCAACATATTTGAATTATTTCGTACCATTTCCAATACATTCAATCGTTCGAGCAAATGCGTGCAACGTTTTTCAGTATTTTCCCGGAAAAGAAATGTTTGGAAAGTAATTGGACGTGGCATTACGTTTACTGAAAGAAAGCAACAGGAAATGTTAGGGCCGATTGAGATGACAATAACGCTTTAAAGTTGCTTTCCGTTAAAGTTCCTTTTGTCGTTTATATGACCTAAAAACCAATCTGGCGAAATTACCTTTACTCAACATACTTGAATTATTTCTTACGATTTGCAATTATCAGACTAACCTGACCAATACGTCCGACTGCTCGAGCAAATGGGCAACATTTTGGAATATTTTTCCGGAAGAGAACTGTTTGGAAAGCAATTTAGACACGGCATTAAGTTTACTGAAGGAAAGAAATAGGAAATCTTTTGGTATTGGATGGATTTGCGTGAATATTTTTTGGTTAGTAAATGACGCGTCCAACAATTAAATTACCCTGAAATATTCTTCCCAATAACGGTCGATTGAGATGACGATAACGCTTTAAAAACTGATTGCCGTTAAAGTTACTTTGATCGTTTATGACCGAAAACCAATTCTGCCGAAATTACCTTTAATCAACATACCTGAATTATTTCGTATACGATTTGCAATTATCAGACTAACTTTTCTAATACGTCCGACCGCTCAAGCATATGTGCAACATTTTGGAATATTTTTTCGGAAGAGGTATGTTTGGAAAGCATGTTTACGAAAGGAAATAAATGTATCGGTATTGGATGTCTTCACGTGAAGATTTGTTGGTTCATACATGACGCGTTCGACAATATATTCTTTCAAATACCGGCTGATTCAGATGGTAAGAATTCTTCAAAATTATTTTTGCTGCTTATAATTCTTTAAAAAAATGCTGACAAAATACTTTTAGTCAATATAATTTAATTGACTCAATCTACTTGCAATTTACAGATTAATATATCCAATATATCTAAATAACACGAGCAAATGTGCAACATTTTGGAATATTTTCCGGAAGAGAAAAGTTCAGAAAGTAATTACGGAAAGCGTATGTCGGTAAAAAAGTATGGGGACCGGTCACCCTTAGGTCAAATTCGTACGTTCGCGTGCAATATTTTGAAATATTTTTCCGAAGGGGAAATGTTCGGTCTCTTCCAATACAGGTTGTTTCAGATTTCAAATGACGATAAAAATTATTCCGGAAAACTTACTTTTGCCTACTTCTAGTAGTTCCTACCACTTGCTAATCCTTCCAATACACTGAAACGGCTCCAACAACTGTGCAACATTTTGAAATATCTTTCCGGAAGAGAAATGCTCGGAAAACAATTTCGATGTAACACTGTTTTTACGGAACGCGTGTCGCGGAAAGAAAATGTATCGGAAACCGTTGCCTTCAGGTGGAGATTTATTTGTTGATAATGAGTCGGACTCCCAATAAATTATCCTGAAATTGCCTTTCCAGTACAGGTAGTTTCCGATGGCAATAATTATTTAAAATTGCTTTCGGCTAGTTCTTTTTACTGTTTATATTCCCTACAAATAATTCCTACAAAAACACTATTAGCCGATATATTTGAATGGTTTCATTTACAATTTACAGGCTAACCTTGCCATACGCATAAAAAACCACCGAGCAACTGTGCCACATTTTTTCCGGCAGAGAAATGTCCGGAACGCGATTTAAGCACGGCATTATTTTTATGAAAAGCCTAAAAGAAATGTATCTGACATTGCTGTTTTCTGGTGGAGTTTCTTAGTTTCTTTCGCCGTTTTTATCCTATAAAAGTGCTTAAAAAATACGCTTATCTGCTATTTGCAAAAACGAGCACTTGTTGGCTCAAGCAATTATACTATTATTTGAATCAACAGCTGGAATATTCTCTTTGTAATCCCAAATTAACGTGATAGGTATGTTTGTAAAATTTAGAAGTGGTAGAATGTAAATGCAGCAAAAGTAACATATGGATCAAACCCTGGGTGATTTTCATGGGCTCGTAAGCCTCAACCCAAGCCGAAATGAAATCAACTTTAATTTAATAAATTGATACCGTCCCAAACAATGCACGATTTGATTAATTTAGGTTTTCGAATCGTTTATAAAATTATGATATGTCAAAAACCCAGATGTATACCTATGTATAAACCACGTACAACCTACGTCTCCATTCCTTCCTTTTTAACGTCCACTAAATTATGTCCTGTGTCTTGTATCCAATAATTATGCCAACATAATGCGTCCGTTAATTTTTTGTTTGACTAAAATTTGAATAATATAAGCAACGGCTGACAAAAAATATTTATTGCCTGGTTTATGTACCTAAACGAGAAGCCTGGGCGTAAATCAGCAATTCGGAAACAATTGCTGCATTAAACTTAGAACTCTAGCGAGCCATGTTGCTTCTTCGGCTACCTTCAGTTCCCACCTGTGTTCCCGGCATGCTAATGGCGTCGTTAATTCGTCATAAAATGCCTCAAAACTTTACATCGGACAAGAACAAAACAAGTTCGTTGCACCTCCGTCCCGAGGCTTAATTAGAATATGTTCGGGACGAGAAATGTCGCCGGGCCGCGGGTGGCAGACGATAACGAAAGGGCGCTATCTCTCTACAAGGTAAAGCACTTAAACAGGTAAGCGGGTGCCCGATAATGGACCCGAAATGGATACCTGCCGGATCATCTTCCAAGGAAATCGTAAATCAGATACACCAGGATTTGTCATCTTTATCAAATCACGGCGCACTTGACTTTGGCATTCGGATAACAACGGCATAATGGCGTTTTGAGGGTCCTTTTATTGGCTTCTATGTAAGGCCAAAGCTCTTCTTTGTGGCCTTTAGGCGGCTTTTAACTGATGAAACCAAAATATGATAAGTGGCGACGGTTCAAATTGTACATTTTTAAACCTGTCCATGGCGAGGAGCTTTACACCGGAATATTCAGTCGTCCGATGTATATACCAACAAGTGTGAAAAAGTTGTTAGAAGTCAACCAGCTGGTATGACTAGTAAATTGTCAGCTGTCATTAAGTTGTAAGTTAAATTGCAAAGAACGGTAAAGTCTAGTATTCGCGCTAATTACCTTGGTCTGCCGAGAACGTGTGGCAACCAATTAAAATGACTGCGGTGCATCGACTTTTTACATGAAAGATGCATATAACCGGTGTGTAGTTATTTGAGCCACCGTTATATCCGCGGGTTAAAAATAAATCCATGTGAAATCACATGAGTCACACGGAAGGGAAAATGGTGACTTCGGTCACAAATGCTATACAAAAGGGGAACTCTTTTAACCAGCGACCAATCAGACTAATCAAAGGCACGCCCACGGTTGCTACAAGCATTTTTAATTTAGAATTTAAGGGAAAAAATGCAAAAGGACGATGTGGCAAGTGTAATAATTCAAGCCCCACTTGCGGTGCCACATTGTATTAGCAGCCCTTTTGGTGGTTCTAATGCAATGTAATATATTTTTCTATAGCTCCAAGTTACGAGCCAAGTTGACATATGCAATATACTTTTAAAGTACTTACAATAAAGAAATACTATCCTTTACGTAAATGCACGCATTAACCTACCTTATTGCTTAATAAGATCGGTAGTAATTGACGTAATTTATAAATCAATCTGACATCTGAAATTATGGCAAATGTTTAATATTATTATGCCACGACTAGTCAGTTTAAAAGCAGTGATACCCCTAACTCCCAGCTGAATGGGCTAACCTTCAACTAACAACTTTTTCTATATGTTTAATGATTGAATCTTCTTTTAAAGAATAACAATTATTTGATTTTATCAATCAAAAGCACAATTCCAGGTGTTTCATAGACTTGTTTTGTATAATCAGTTTGTTAGTATGTAACAGAAGTTTGATTTGACATTACACAGTAAAATGCAAGTTGCTAGAAATAATTTAATCATTTGTCGTAGGTAATGTTCAAACTTGATTAAATTTTAACTCTAAAGTTCTAAAACTTATCCTACTCCAAAAGGTTCAAATTTCAAATTATAATATTCGAAAACGTTGAGTACTCAAATCACAGGTATAATTTAGAAAAATTATTAATTAATATTCTATAATAAATCTTCTAAATATAATTACAATGGTTTTAATAGTTGTCGCACCAAACTCACTTTCTAATTTCTTAATATTATTTAAGAAATTGTCACTAACCTTCTGATAATTGTTCTATGTACCTGAACTTTCTATCTCGACTTCTAACTGGATAAAATTTAAGTCGGCAAACCCCTCATGGTGGTTCTCAACCAACTCACAAGCTCGTTGTAGCTCTTAGAAACTTTGTTGTCTGATTGAACTGATATGCAGCACACAACACTCATTTCACTCATTCTATTTTCTTCGTAGTATTTTAGTAATCGAATTCAAATAACTTTGAATTATATAATTTTATAATAACTGTGACTTGAAGTCAAATTTGATCGTAGAGAATACTTTATTACTACTACGTATCAAACCAACAATTATTATTTGCTCACAATGGGATTTTAACCCTTAACATGAATATTTCACATAGATTCTCGATTAGAGTTATTTATATCGTTACTAAAAACAACCTTGTGGTTGCCCTTACTAACCCACCAGTCAACTAGACAACTGTTATATCACATGATATCCATTAGATATCTCGATATAAATATTTAAATTAAATGTATCATACATCCTGTATGCTGCATTACACAAGTTATAGTCTTTACCTCTAACTACAGACCGCGTATTGTGGCTTTGTTGTGTCTAGTGTCTATGATTTCCTAGAGCTGCGAAAATATACAAGCTGCAGGGATAAAAATCACAAGATTTTGTATAAGTTATGGACTGGGTGTTTTGGAGATAACATTGCTTGAATGAAGTTTGTCTTAAAAAATTGGCAACAAAATGGATTAATCCCAGTTAATTGATACTTCACGTTTGCGTTCACCTTATAGACACATGCTTAAGTTTAAACATTAATATATTTTTGATTTATCAATATTTTGCAATTATATTTCTTGGTGATACTTAGGAATGAATGGTAAACCAATATCAATAAAAACATATTAGAAATTTGTAGTTACTTCGAATTTATATTGACTCAAAGTTACTGTTCAGATTCACTTCAAGTGATAATTATTACTAATTTTTAAACTTAATATTGAAATACACTCTTTGCAATATCCCGTAACTCGACTCGTAATTCCTAATCAAGGCAAAAAAACTCAAAACTATCACCAGTGGCTGCCGATCCCCTCGAAAACCGACAAATGCAAGAGCCGCTTAATTCGGGGAATTAAAGTGAGCGCTGTCAACAATACAACTAAATAAAGCGGCCGCATTAAAAAGGTTAACCGCAGCTAAGGATTTCTAAATAGCCGGTTGACATGATGACAAAAGGAATTTCCATTGTGTGTTTTCTCTATTTTGGCTCGGGCGACCTCCCGTGAATTCTGATGATAAATTCTTGCTCGCCCGTCCCGTCTGCGCCGGTAATTAAAACTCCTCTTTTTTGCCTTCCGAGCGGACTTCATTATTTGTAGAACGTATTAAGGCGGAGGCCTTGGCCACGTCCAGCCGAACCGCCAATAAAAACTATCAAACCATAAAATTTTTGTAATAACAATCACAGGTCGCTTAGGTTAACAACCGATAAGTTCTGAACCGAAACCAAAATTTTTGCAACTTTAGGAACAAAAAAACAACTGAATACATATCAAAGCCTAAGAAGTTATTGCAGGTGAACGAGGCGGCCATGTGTCTTTGAATTTCAACCACGTTGTTGCTAGACATGCATTGTGAATAGGAACCCCGTTGTGCTAAAACCGCAGTCCAGAGGCAAATAAATCTAAGAGAATAATTGTTTTCAATGGAAATAAATAAAATTCTGAATTAAAAAAACCTACAGTCAAATACTACATAGCAGTTTATTTTTATTTTGTTTTTTTTTTGTAAAACAGGTTGTTTACTTGCTTGCCATACCAGTATTTTGATATAACTCCGCGACTAGTATACCCGACCGCCTGCGCCTGTGACAAAAATAGGTACCAACAGGTACGAACAGTAATCGTCTTAACATATTCGTAAACAGCATTGTGTCGAATTCGGGTACTGCGCGCGACGCTCCCCGTGTGCGGGGGTGACGATGCAATATATCTGGGTATGGCGCCGCTTTTGACCAAGTCTATCTCGGCAACCGTGAGCGCAAGACGACTGTCTATGGCATCGTGTTGAAGCTCTCGACGTGATCTATTCTCATATACTATGAAGAACATATCGCAGTGGTTTAAACTAAAAATTTTAATTTGTAAAAATTACGTAAACTACTTTTCATATCATAGATCTGTGTTGGCTATAACCATACTGGGTTAGCTCATTTCTGCTCTAAACTGACGGCTCAATCAAATCTGAGCCTACTTGTTTTTTGCAAACTATTCAGTTCGAAGTAGTGTTGATAAAAATCACATTTCTTTTAAAACAATTGATTTCTATTGATTTGAATCTGATTTTTAATTTTAAACAATTATCTACCTGTATGTATTTCCTTATTTTTCTTTATTCATGTCAGTTTATAAACATGTACGCGCATTAATAAATTAATTCATAAATTTATGTACGAGGTAACGCTACATTCCAGAATCCGTCTTTCCACCGCTTATAAATTTACATCACTACCAAGGTATTTAAAAATCTAAAATTGCAACATCAGCATACTTGTATGATATATTTTAGATAAAACATTTTTATAATTTAGTAATATGTATTATACACAAAAATTCCTATTACGAACACTCCCTATAAGCGGACACTCTCTACAAACGCTCAGATTTCGTAGAACCAATATTCGCAAAATTAATTTAAAATTTAAACTTACTGATTTTTGAGTTACGTACATTTGGTTTACATTTAGTCAGTTTAGTTATAATTATTTTAGTTAGTATATATATTTAATAAAATAAACTTTTCTGCATGTTTCAATATTTTTTTGTTCTTTCTTAAACGGGCATCTATACTGGTCACCACTGTTTCTTTTAAGAGGCCGCCTCCAATCAACGAACAAAAAGTATGGGACCGTCAGTGTCCACTTACTGAGAATTTCACTGTATAGACTATAGACAAAAGTGTCATTATACAACTTCGTTAAGTTTATAGTCGACTTTTAGTAAATTCATATAAAAAGAGTGATATTATATAACCTTTAGTAACTTTGTTTTCCTATAGTAACATCCATCACTATTAGTAAGAATATAATAGTTATTTATGGAACAAGGGAGTAAAGTGACACTTTTTTACCGAGCGTCAGCGAGTGATGCAAATAAGCGGAATAAAGACTCTTTACTCACGTGTTTTATCTACAACAGTAAACATATCTACAATCTTAAAACATTGAAATTACAGTTCAATTGACTGTTCGTCCATTGCATCCGTTTTATGGTTTTCAACGATAGATATTAGTAATTGTAATGATTCTGTTATAATTTTACATACTTAAAGAGTAGTGGACTTGAATGAAAGTTTCATGTTATATTTGAGTTAATTAATTTACCCACTTTAACTTAGTGAAGTAATGATCATCCAGTGAATCAAGTTCAACTTTGCTCACTGGAAGGAGTGCATAAAACAGTCACTTCATTCGTTGTTTTAGATAAAACCTTTCACCTAACCTCAAATTTCGGCCGTGTATTTCGTGATTTAATTGTACATCGCAAAATGATAGATAGTTCAGGCACGAGCCAGGGTAAAACCTGTCATCTTTACAAAAATATATAAATCAATACACTATACTGGCCTAAAAAAGTTTCGTTAGATACTTAATAAATTAATTCAAGAAGCAGATTCAGTCCCAAACAAACACAGCTAAGCAAAACCACCGTGTAATCAACACAACTTTCAGTTTTAAAAATTACTTTATTCAATTTTGACAATTTAAAGTGACATTATTACCTTCATAACAATCTTCATAAACAGTCTATGATTCACAAATGAAATAAAATAGCTATTAATTCATTAGTGAATTAAAAAAGTTTAATTCACTAGAGAATTAATAAAGTTTCAATGAAGAACAACACATTTTTACTATTTCTACAAATATTTACATCCAATTATTCTTTCTCTTTGTAGTGTGTAATATATAATTACTAAAATTTAGATCAAATCGCCGATGAATGGGCAAATTTATATCTTAATTTGAATATTTTTAAACTTTTTATTCAAAATTTCGTTAAAATTGAATAAAAACATATATACGCCACGTGAATTAAACATTTATTAACTCAATAATATGATCTCACTCGCACTACGTGCTCGTGAGCTCAACATATTTTCGTGAATAAACATACGCTTAATTCACTTGGTGTATAATATTTATTATCTACTCATATTAAACAATATTCCCACTATTAGATTTTTTATGAATAATTCTACTTAGGCATTGTTCTTGACAGTGAATTATAAAAACTGCAGAGTTAACAGTTGAATCGAGCGTGCTCAGAGGTGTCGCTATTGTCTTTGTTTAGGTTTTCCACCGTGCATCGTATAATTGGCAAAATGTCTGCCGGTTTCTGCTGTTTTTGCTTAGAACATTGCTAATAGGAGTACAAGTATTATATTCGGGATTATGGCCATTTATCACTCGGATGATTGGCGTCAACCGCATGCTCGTGAATAATGGCTATCATAATCGCTCATATAATAATACATACTATTAAGTTTTATAGAAGATGCTGCTAAGTCGAAACTTTATATAAAGGTTATGGATGTTACTAAAGCGATCAAAATATTAATTATGGAAGCTTTATGAAAGCTACACTTGTTTCTATTTGTCATGGAATTATATACGGAATTTTGGAGGTACAAATAAGTAATGGAGTTTATACTTGTTACCGTGAATACCATTATTAAAACTGAAAATCAGTTAGTTATATACTTAGTCTAGATATCGCAACCCTTAATAACACTTTGTTATCCATATAAACGTAACCGTTACTAAAGGCTTTATAAAACGGTATACTTGAAATATTTCCATTACCAAGTACTAGAACTTCAAGTAACGATTAATCTTAGCAATCTTTTACAGCTTCTATTAAACTTCGAAAGCAATTAGTAATATGTAATATGTATTATAAAATCACATCACCTTCTTTGCAACTTTTATATATAAAAATAATTCTCCCCATAAAATTAGTTAAAAAGCTAAAATGTTCATTGGGTGTTGTTAATGTTTTGATTTGAACCGTAGTCTTGCACGCGCACACTCACACACCCATCACACATTCTATTTATCGTTTTTCCCTGCCAGAAATGTCGAAAAATTGGAAAAGGGCGTTGGTTGTTGGTTCTGTTCGCGTTTTTTTAAACATTCAGGGCTTTTAGCTTTAAATATACAAATTACAATATAGGTATCGATTATAACGACATCGGATATAGCATATAGGGGCATATCGGTTATAAAGGCGAAAATTTAAGGTTCCGGTCAGAGTCCATATTAAATACATTATGGACGTACCGTTTATTACGACATCGGATATTGCGACCGAACTGATACAGCGACTGATAACTAGCCTGAAATTTATTATATACGTATAACGACGAGCAGTGTAAAAATTTCAGAAAGCTCACGGGGAATTTCCAAATTTTACGGAAACGGAAACTGTTTAGTTGTTAATGAATCCTCGAACTGTGGACACATAACATTTGGTATTTGGTACTGGAAATACTAATCCAAAGTTTTGGAAAACAAACAATTATATAGACAAACCGAATTATGAAATTGTGTTCGTTAAAATGTAATAGCTACCTACTTAATTCTTTCACCAATAAAGCATATCATTTTTTCTCCAATTGGAATAAACGCAAAAATTAATAACTTCATTGTTACGTGACACGTGACAGTACATGTTTTCCAGTCTAGGCCACCAACTTACTCCCGTACTATTACCGCTTGTAGTTTTAGCAATGAGTAACACATTTGCGGACTGTTATTTCTTGTTGTCTAACGACGACGATAACTTACCGAAATAATGTATTTTACGGCCGATTGGAGATAAACGTTGTTTAGTAACAAACGACTTCCGGGATTGGACCGTGTCATGATTGAGATCGAAGAACTCAACGTTTCGCCCACTTTCGTAAGGGGCTTAATCAGGAGAAAAAAGCAAAAGAGCACGGTAACTCAACGTGTTAACCACGCCAAAGGCGAAACTCTTTGCAAGGGAAGGGATAGAAGAGCACAGTAACTCAACGTCTGAACCACTTCAGAGGCGAGTTCAATCCCGGAAGTCGTTTGTTACTTAATGACAATGGCCGTGAAAGCCTCAGAAATCATATAAATGTAGTTTTTCTTAATTTATAGCGCATTTGTTTTTAGCGACCTACGGATATAACGACCGAATTCTTCCGGTCCTGTAGTTATAAACAATATCTACTGTACGTATTTCAAAATTCAATATTGTCAGCCCGACGAATTAATGATTTATTTTTAGATTTTCCGAAAAAAATATTTAGGCCCTTCCTCCGAATCAAAATTTTTGAAAATTTTAATAATATTTTGGGTTTATCTGTACCTGTACAGTGTACACCCACTTATTCACGCATTCGTGACGTTTTTAAATTCGTGAAGTCTAAAAACGCGTTTTCTGAAAAACCTCAAGTTTTGCATGATTGACTATACTATCCGATATTTTATGTCGTCCAACATTGGATCGTACATTTTGTAGGCAAATTTCGATGTTACTCTTAAACATTCCACACTGAAATCAGTGGCAATCGCTGCTGGCGTTTGTTTCGGGCGAATATCGGACTTTAAGCAACCTCATTTGATAACATCGACGCTCGCAGCAAACAACAAGGCGTTAAAGTAATGGCTAATTAAAAGCAGTACAAACGCCGGTCGTTAATAATAATAGCTAGCCTACTGCGATCTAATGCCGCATGCTGCTCCCTCCCACGCCCGTCGAAAAACTCGAATTTATTAATTTCAACGTCAACCGAATTTATGACCGAGATTAGTGAGAGCTGGTTTTAATTCGGAGTGCATTAAATGGTAAATATTTAAGAGGATGCTTGGAAAAGATTAACAGTCAGCGAACCGCCGAAGTGCCGTCGTAAATAAGGCGTGCACTTAAGGTAAGTGAGAGAAACAATGCGATCTGCATATCGCCCGATTACGCTAGATGAGCCTAGCGCCCATTAAATCCGGCGCTCGCGATAACCGAAGTGCACAATGAGCGGCGTACCGGATATTCCGAGTCTGTGATAAAGCCAGACCACTTAGTCGAACACGCAGAAGTACTTTCTAGCAGACACTTCGGAAGGACTCTTGGCGCCGGCCGATGTCTCATTCTGGCGTTCTTCCTTTATTGCGGCCGCTACCTTTCCTGCACTGAAACTAGGACGTCTCCGTCTCTGTCTAATGCAGCAGGCGCCAGGCCAGGAGCGCATTCTGCCTTTGAAGACACAGTAACCGTGCTTTGCCTCTCTAAAAATGGACTTTCGTCAATGGATCTGCATTTGGCTGCGTCAATGCAACACGCTGATATTTTTAAATTGGATATAACGATGTTCTGTACTTAACGTCTTCGGAATAATCAACTGCTAAAATACGAAGATGGTTAAATTAGTGCAAAGTTGGCAATCTAATACTGAAAAATATTTTACAATAAATTGAATTTAGATGTTCTAGTTTTCGAGTTTTGCGCATCAAAAATTTTCATTTGTTTAAGTCGACTACATATTACACAGCGGAGACGAGGAAAAAATCGTTGCAGCAGTTTTATGGGAGCCAGATTTTTGGAATTGACTTTAATAACTCGACTTAATCAAGGGCACCCACACGCAGTAGTTAAAGTTAAACAACTCATTGTTCACGTAATGTAAACGTGAAGATTACTAAGGTAAACAAATAATCGCATTAGGCTAGGTTCAGACGCACCCACGCCCCATTTCCCGCAGCCGACGCTCGACGCAACGAATATTATGCACATACATATACGATTATGCACCTTATCTCCGACATTATCGCGTCATTGCTGTGATTCATTCCTATTACTATATTATTAAAACACGGAGCGTGTTTGGACAACACTGCGCTCGTATACAAAGCAATAATCGTGTTTGAAATGCGAAAATGACAAGCATACAAACTCGAATGTCACATCTCTACAAGATTAGGCACTTTTATTAAAATTGGGAAATTGCCCCTATTTTCAAGATCTTGAAAATGACAATGTTATTTAGTGCCACGATTGCAAGCTGGTCGGGGAAAGGTTGCCATTGAGAATCATAAAAAATAGATCTTTCAGAAAAAGCACTAACCAACCGGAACAGAAATGAATTCCAAAAACATGCGCCGGAAAAGAGACTTATCGAAAAGCACGTACTTCGGAAATATGACCATTGGATAGAATAAGTATAAGAAAGTCGGAAATAAACAAGAATTACTTTAACGGCAAGAAATTTTACTAACGGAATTATTTTTTCAGATATACATACAACCATTAACAAGCTACATGGGCGAAATGTAAATTTCTGGAAAATGTACTTGTCCCATTACAATGAAACTTTCCCTAACGGACATCAATGGGGAATCTGAAACTGTCCGTTGTAGAGAGGTGTCCGCTATTCAGAGTTTTTTTATCATAATAGTCCGTATAGCTGTACACTAAAAAAACGTTGTGTACAGATGTCCGTAATTGAGAGGTGTCCGTTAGAGAGGTTTCACTGTATACGTTATCCGTGTTTTGGTTAATTAACGAGAGCCGAACACAAGCTTTTAGAAGGTTATTTGTTACAAACTAAGTTTTCACAGCTCTGACAAATCGTAAAAGCCAGACACAGAAGTTCCACCATATGCCATCTGCAGTCGGAAGTAGAGACTGCAATAATTGATCACAGTTAAAATCGAATATTGCTTAAAACGCTAATATTCAGATTCACCTAGGGAAGTTTTCACTGAAATGTTTAATATTGTTAATCCCAAATTGCATTTGTTTATAACTAAGTTGCCTAAAAACTCTCCGATTATACGTGTATTGGTATTGGTTACGAGATCCGAACACAAACTTTAAAAAGGTATTTTTTACAAACTAGGTTTTCACAGCTCGGACAAATCGTTAAAGCTAGCTACAAAAGTGACACCACATGACATCTGCAGTCGGAAGTAGAGGCTGCTCGAATATTGCTTAAAGCAACCGGAAAAAATTCAACTGAAACGAGAATATTCACATTCATTGAGCGTATTTAGAATCACCTATAGCGAAATATTAACTGAAACTACCGTATCTCCGAAAATGCTTAACATTGTTAATCGCAAAAATTGCATTTGTTTATAACTAGATTGTATAAAAACTCTCCGATTATACTACGTATTTTGGTTAATTAACAAGTTCCAAACACAAACTTAATTATTTTTTTTCAAATTATGTTTTCACAGATCTGAGAAATCGTTAAAGCCACACACAAAAGCGACACCACAAGCCATCTGCAGTCGGAAGTAGATGCTGCAATTATTGATCACAGTTGAAATCGAATATTGCTTAAAGCAATCGGGACTAAAAACCCGAATATGTATTCAGATTGCTCGAGTGTGTTCTGTGCTCAGATTCATCCAGTGAAGTGTCGACTGAAACTACTATTTCCGGAAATATTTAACATTGCTAATAGAAAAGATTACATTTGTTTATAACTAGATTGTATAAAAACTCTCCGATTATACTACGTGTTTTGGTTAATTAACGAGATCCGAACACAAACTTTAGAAGTCATTTTTACAAACAATGTTTTCACAGCTCTGACAAATCGTTAAAGCCAGATACAAAAGCGACACCACAAGCCATCTGCAGTCGCAAGTAGATGCTGCAATTATTGATCACAGTTGAGATCAAATATTGATTAAATCAACCGAGACTAAAGACCCAGGGAAGTATTGACTGAAACTACTATATTTCCGGAAATATTTAACAGTGTTAATCGAAAAGATTGCATTTGTTTATAACTAATTTGTCTAAAAACACTTCGATTATACGTGTTTTGGTTAATTAACGAGATCCGAACATAAACTTTAAAAAGTCATTTTAATGTTTTTACAGCTCTGACAAATCGTTAAAGCCAGATACAAAAGCGACACCACAAGCCATCTGCAGTCGGAAGTAGATGCTGCAGTTATTGATCACAGTTGAAATCGAATATTGCTTCAAGCAACCGGGATTAAAAACGCGAATATTCAGATTCCCCGAGTGTGTTCAGATTCACCCAGTGAAGTGTCGACTAAAACTACTAATACATTTTCGAAAATATTGAACATTGTTAATCGCAAAAATTGCATTTATTTATAACTAAATTGTTTAAAAACTCTTCGATTATTCGTGTTTTGGTTAATTACCGAGATCCGAACATAAACTTTAAAAAGTAATCTTTTACAAACTATGTTTTCACAGCTCTGACAAATCGTTAAAGCCTGATACAAAAGCGACACCACAAGCCATCTGCAGTCGGAAGTAGCTGCTGCAGTTATTGATCACAGTTGAAATCGAATATTGCTTAAAGCACCCGGGACTAAAAACGCGAATATTCAGATTCCCCGAGTGTGTTCAGATTCACCCAGTGAAGTGTCGACTAAAACTACTAATACATTTTCGGAAATATTGAACATTGATAATTGCATTTATTTATAACTAAATTGTTTAAAAGCTCTTTGATTATACGTGTTTTGGTTAATTACCGAGATCCGAACCTAAACTTTAAAAAGTAATTTTTTACAAACTATTTTTTCACAGCTCTGACAAATCGTTAAAGCCTGATACAAAAGCGACACCACAAGTCATCTGCAGTCGGAAGTAGATGCTACAGTTATTGATCACAGTTGAAATCGAATATTGCTTAAAGCAACCGGGACTAAAAACGCGAATATTCAGATTCATCGAGTGTGTTTAGATCCACCCAGTGAAGTGTCGACTGAAACTACTACGTTTTCGGAAATATTGAACATTGTTAATCGCAAAAATTGCATTTATTTATAACTAAATTGTTTAGAAACTCTCCAATTATACGTGTTTTGGTTAATTGACGAGATCCGAACATAAACTTTAAAAAGTCATTTTTTACAAACTTTGTTTTCACAGCTCTGACAAATCGTTAAAGCCTGATACAAAAGCGACACCACAAGCCATCTGCAGTCGGAAGTAGATGCTGCAGTTATTGATCACAGTTGAAATCGAATATTGCTTAAAGCAACCGGGACTAAAAACGCGAATATTCAGATCCACCCAGTGAAGTGTCGAATGAAACTACTACATTTTGGGAAATATTGAACATTATAATCGCAAAAATTTTATTTATTTATAACTAAATTGTCTAAAAACTCTCCGATTATACATGTTTTGGTTAATTAACGAGATCCGAACATAAACTTTAAAGTCATTTTTTACAAACTATGTTTTCACAGCTCTGACACATCGTTAAAGCCTGATGCAAAAGCAACACCACAAGCCAGCTGCAGTCGAAAGTAGATGCTGCAGTTATTGATCATAGTTGAAATCGAATATTCATATTCCTCTAGTGTGTTTAGATTCACCCAGTGAAGTGTTGCTGAAACTAGTACTATATTTCCGGAAATATTTAACATGTTAATTGAAAAGAATGCATTTGTCAATAAATAAATTGTCTAACAACACGTTGCTTAGTGTCGTCATACGAGTATGATCATAATGCCATCTGTAGTCGAAATCAGGGGCTTCATCCTATTACAGTTTAGTTGCCAGTGAACGAAGGAAATCCAATAAAAGCGTATAGAAGATGATATTAACTTCACTTTACGGTAACTCGAAACTTAGCCAATCGTTACAGTTACTTTTTGCCATTGAGCAGTCAGCAAGTGTTTGGCGTAGTTCGTGATGTACTATCCTGAACCCGTTCTAGTGGCTATTTTATCATAGTAAACTTCAACAATACCTGGCTGTTCAACAGCAGCAGGGCAAATCAAATCAAAATATTAGTACAAAGCGATTGTTTAGGCTTTTGATACTGTATGCACAAACAACTGCAAAACACTTGACCGGAAAAAGCTATCGCCAGGGTATTACTCATGAAGACTTTTGCGGTTTAGCTAAGCACATAGCCTCTTCAGCATGGAAGTGATGGCCTCTCATAAAACCACAAATTAATCTAAGCGATCAGAACCGCTGAAGAAACGCCATTTTTCGTGCGGCTCCCGCATGGCTCGTTTCCAAGTAAAACGAGTTGTAAATTAAGCCCGATGTTGCTAGCGTACGCGAGCTATAAACATACCACTAAGGAGAAGCAGTTTATCAAATTATGATTCAGTCACATCACATTCTTGAACCGTTTGAACTCCTGCTCGGAAGCAGCATTCCGGCGGGGCAAATAAACGGGTTTAATGCCGCTCTAATTGCATAATTAGGCGTGCGCCTGGAAAATGCAGCTGAAAGCAAAACGCGGAAACGCGGAATCGATTGCCGATTCTTTCGCGAATGCCGCACTCGATCAAAACACGAAACCCGTTACAGCAGCGAATGAGGAGCAATAAATCAAAATGGCCAGCAGAATCTAGATACCGCCGGAATTTGCTCGCAGCGGAAGGTTCAGAGCTGAAGGACGGATTTTGGAAAAGTCAACCGATATGGATTTTGATTAACGATATCCAAATTCGTTCTTGTAGCAGAGCATTTACGCCATGACAGATTCCGATATTCTGAGATTTAAATATTCCCCAATGGACTAGAAGTTAGCACCAGTGAAAAAATTGCCAAACTACAGGCTAGTGAACTATGATAAACTGTATCTCTCTTTCATTTTTCTTTTAAATGTATAATTCGACCAACAAACTTACATCTTCACTGTTTGAGAAACATTGACGTATATTATTTTAAGATGTACAATTTGCTCCCCGGACGCGACCTTGCTTCATCTGAACTAGATGAAGTCAGCGTACTTGCAAAAATTGCTATCAGAAGCTCGACACCCGTGTGTTATCGCAAGGGTTAGGTCAGACTCGGGCTGCTCGATGCTTGAACCTACATTAAAATGGCTCCCATTGAATGTTAAAATATCTTTGAACCTACTTCTTGCCGCTCAACCCACACTACAGTCTATAAACTGTTGAAAAACTGAGAGCTTCAATGCGACTGTAAAAGCAAGCAGCTTTAATAAATAAATAAAAATTACACGTTGT
This sequence comes from Agriotes lineatus, assembly GCA_940337035.1. Taxonomy (NCBI): domain Eukaryota; kingdom Metazoa; phylum Arthropoda; class Insecta; order Coleoptera; family Elateridae; genus Agriotes; species Agriotes lineatus. The sequence continues at coordinate 43,103,328 of OW679196.1, read as the reverse complement.
GGTTTAAGCTTTAAAATGAGAAAAATTATGAAAAATTAGTACAAAAATGTTTCTTGTTTGTTATGGCAGAGCCATTACTCCTTATATAGCGGCCGCCACTGACGCCAGTGATTTGTAAATGGAAGTCATTGTAACGCCGAAGATAAGGAAATAAACGTAGGAGGCTGAAGCCGTAAAATGAGCGGCGGAAAAAATATTTAAATTTCGTAGTTATCTTTAAAGCCTTTTCAAGATTTTATTTTATGCTGAATAATGTGTGCAGCTACAAATCAAAGCAATAAATTCCTGCATCCGATAGTTTGACTGATAAATTTGTGATACTTCAGATAAGAACTAAACGCTCATGGAAAGCAATAAAACAGATAACAGGCAAATCCTGTTTTTTGCACAATATTATGAAAGTACATTGACGAACATTCCCCGCTTCCACCCGCAGTTAAAATTGGAATTCGTAAAAGTTCTTAAACGCAGGACCGGTTTTATTACATGCATAATTTCGTCGTGATTATTAATTCCTGTCAACTACAAATTAATGGGACATACATCGTGTATAATTAGTTGTCCAAAAATTTACTGAAGGAAAAACATTGGTACACGCTGTGTCAGTACTCATCAAAGTTACATTTTAATTTAGGCTTAGACCGTGTCGTCTTTTCTGGTTCTTGAGATACAAACTGCAATATTATGGGAAAAAAATATCAAAGTTTTGTCAATTAATACGAGCTACAAAGCAGACAAGAAAGAAACTAAAAATCAACAAACGTCCCATTCTCCTGGACACAGTCCTTCAGAAATCTCATATTGTGCAATACTCTGCAACATTGCAACTTTAAGCCACTTACATGGATGACTTGCACTTAGAATTTGAACTACTTCATGTCAAATCAGAACTCGAGTGCTTTTAATTATTAATAGCTAAAAAAAGTTCTACCGCTGTGCAACAGTATTTTCTAGATTATGTTGCTGCAACTTGTTGCAACGTTTTGTAACTGATTGTACAGTACAGCGTTGCCCTTCACTTTTATCGAAAAATCGATCTCTCAACAGATAAAACGACTCTGAAATATTCCGAAAACACTAAACCGTTGGATGAACAAGGCAACAAGACAACAGTTATTTTAAAAATATTAAGCAATATGAAAAACTGACAAACTTGGAAAAACAGAAATAGAAAAAGGCAATACATAAAGGGCAGATACAGGCTAATTTAGACTCATCTAAACCTCTAAAGGCTTAAAGAAAGCAAGAAAACAACGAAAAGATGTTACACATCTTCCAAAGTACTTTTACACCCTAAAGGTAAAAGAGTTACACATGAAGCTGAAGCGTGTAATATCAACATCAACATACTTGCCATTGAGATAGACTTGTTAAGAAGAAGCTACCGGAAGACCAGGTTAGATATAGCGTGCGCAAATAGGAAAGTTGTGGAAATGGAGACAGATATCATGGATGAGGTGCAAAAACCTAGTTTGAACATGTAAACCGCATGGACCGAATCCATAAAATCCGAAAAAGAGGGCGCCTAGGAAGAAGCTAGAAAGACGATACTAAGGAAATGATGAGGGCTTGATATCTAGAAGACGCCTGTTGTATTACTAATTTTCTTCTTAACATTTCAGCCTTGTTTTTTTCTATAGGAGCAAACATTTCAGAAAATTTAACTCTGGCTAGAGCTTCCAAATAACTCTTAAATTTATTAAGATCTAACTTCTAACAGGTAAGTTTCTTCATTTTCTTCCCAGGAAATTACACCTTCATTTTGGTTCAGTATTATTTGAAAAAGAATTGGGAACCTTTCGTTTCTTAAGTGGTTACTTTGTGTAGAGCAGTTGATTTCTCTTAAATAAAGTTTTAAAGTCATAATTTTAAGTTACTTTACCAACATTTTGGTTGGATTTGGTGCTGTAGATGTTGATTTTTCTTTAATCTGCAACAAGATCTTTCAATTTTCTGCAATCTTGAGTTTCAACTTATATTTCTGTCAATGTCAACTTATTTCGCTTTAACTACTTTTAAAGAGTTGGGAATCTTTAGTTTCTTAATTGATTACTCTGCGTATGTGTGTAGAGTAGTTTATCGATTTCTCTTAAATGCAGTTTATCAAGTCACAGTTTTCAGTTAATTTAGTAACGATTTGGTCGGTTTTGGTACAACAAATTCTTCAATCTTCAAGTTCCCAAACTAATAAATTGCTCAGTTACCAAATAGTAATGTTAAGTCACCATCAGACATAACTATTTTAATTTTAGCGATTTAAAAAGCTGTATTATCAGGTTGACAGTTTACAATATTTTCGGGAATTTTAGCTATTAAGCCGTTTAGGTAGTGCAAAAAATAGTATGTACACCGCGGTAGAGAAGACTATTATAGCCCGCACGCCTTGCACCCCTCGGTGCTCTGCACCTCGGGATACAATTTTAACGCTTGGGCTATAATGATAGTCTTCCCAACCTTGATGTATAATATACTATTTTATGTTACAATTTTGGGGGATTTTTATTTATTTCAGAATTTTGAAGGAATTCCAGAATATTGGTTTTGAATTTTAGAATTTTCATGTTTTACCTCGAAATTATACATATATTGTAGAAATCTTAATTTGGATTTCAAATGTTAGATGTTCTATCTTAGAACTCCGAAAGATTACGAATTTGCGTTTCAAAATTTTTACTTGAGCAGACACTTTTATCACTGTATTTTGGAATTACCATCTTATGTCAGAATTCTCAAAAATTTTATTTTGGTTGTCATAATTTTAGTTTTGTTGGTGCTTTATCTAGGCATCTTGAACTTTTACCTCAAAATCTAGATTTTATACTTTTTGTATTTTAATTTCTTAACCTTTTACGTATCTTAGAATTCTTAAGATTCAAATTTTGAATTTATTTCGCAGAATTCAGACCTTGTGTTTTGAAATTTCATTTCAGAATTCTAATTGTTACTTCCTTTTACAATAAAGGAAGTATTGGATTCACCCAAAAAATTCGAAATTGAGTTTTCAACAGATCGTCACGTTTTAGAGTCCCCTGAACCCAAAAACGTATTTTTTTCATTGGTCTGTCTGTCTGTCTGTCTGTGTGTCTGTCTGTCTGTGAACAGAATATCTCAAAAACGAAAAGAGGTATGGCGTTGAAACTTCATATATAAGTTTTGTGTACTATGTAGATGAGACAGCAAGCTTTTGAAGAAAATCGCATAACCGGAAGTAGGTGTTTAGTCTAGTGAATTTTCAGTTTTTTTCGATTTTTTTAAAACGGCTCTAACGATTTTTTTAAACTTTACATTTTTATTACATTTTTAATGTGTATTGATGTGAGATACGTGATTTTCCAGTTGAATACTTCTAAAGTGGGTTTCTTTTGTTTTTTTTCTATTTTTTTATTAACTCCTATTTTAAATAAAACACCCGGTATATTATTACATTTTCGAATTCACCTTAAAATTCTAGAGAAAATTTGTCTCTTCAACTAATTTGGAATTTTCAGATTCCCAGAATTCTCAATTGATATCTCAACATTTCACCTTGGGTCTCTCTATAATTTGAAATTTGTATCAAGTTTGTCCAGGCTTTGTAGTTTTTATTAATGCCGCAATACTAACGCCTTCAACAGAATTAGAAGAAACCGAGCAATTTTTGCTAAACAAATTATGTATTTCTATCGTCATTTTAAATATTACCTTAAATGATGTTTGCATTACTAGTTAACCGCAAGAAATTTAATAAATAAAACGTTTGGTTATAAACTTAATCACGCCAACTTTGATATCAAATCCTGGGCATGGTATATGAAGTGCTATCCATAGCAGCGACTATTTCATTCACTTTGAATTTCAAGAATATGTAGGCATTTAGAATTTTGAACGATTACGAATTTCTATTTCAAAATCTTAAATTTGTAGCAGAAACTTGCCACTTGATTTTTCAGAATATAAATTTGTAGGCTGAAATTTTGATTTTGGTGTCATCATTTCAGAATTCGGCGGTTTCAACTTCTACTTCAAAATGTATATTTTATATTTTAGAATTGCAATTTTGCATTTTAAATTGTCCACTTTTTGCGAGTTTGTCTTAATAGAATTCTTTCAATTTTGTATTTTATAATTTTGAATACCGACTGCATTTCAAAATTTCATTTCAGAATTCTGCCTTTCAATTTCTACAAAAAAACAAGTCCATTTTTGGTATTTCAATTTTGTAAATTAGAATTTCCAGTTTTATAACACAATTTCGCAAAATTGATATCGCAACATCTCTACATGTTTACTAGATCTCTGTAATTTGAAATTTTTACCTTAAAGTGCTTCCGGGCTTCTATAGTTTTGATTAATATGGCAATGCTAAAGCCTTTAACAGAAACCAAACAATTTCTACACAAAAAATCCATTTTTTTCGCGATATTACAAACTACTAACAGCAGATAACCTTAATTCCAATGTTTGTATTGTCAGTCAACCACAAGAAATTGAATAAATAAATCAAACGTTTCTAAACTTAAACATACCAACCCTGATATCATATGGTGGGCATGGTCTATGGCGTGCTATCCATGGCGGCGACTATTTCATTTCATCCACTTTAACAATATGCAAACAAAACTAAGACCAAATACGAATTTGACTCGGAATTTGATTACGGTGAGGTTTCACATCAGCCCTGGATAGCGCACATGCGTTCATATTTGAGGTTTAAACTCGGGTTTAAAGAAACGGGTTTAATTTCTTCCCTTAAAGACTGTGACTTTTTGTTCTGGTATTATTAAGAATTTTGACGTTGCAGTTGAGAATTCTGAACTTAGATATAGATATAAAAAAACAATTTTCCAGATTATATTTTAGAAATCTTGAGACTTCAAATGTTGCCATCTTGGAATGCTGAATGATTTTGAGTTTGTATTTAAAAATTTTGACTTTAAATCTGTATCTGTATTTTTATGTTGGAATTTCCTAAAATTTTAATTTTGGTTGTTATAATTTTGTACAATTTGATTTTGTATTTCAAAATTCTGGTTTTATAAATTGAGATTTGACTTTTTTCTCAGAACTCTAAAGTGAAGTCTCAAGATTTCAATTAGATCTCTTTGTAATTTTAAAATGTTATCTTAAAGCTGTGTCAGGCTTTTGTAGTTTTGATCAATATCTAATTTAAAACATTCCAATTCGTTGCCAAAAACTCTATTTTTCTCATTTTACATACTGCTAAAGCCTTGACAATATTGGCATTACCAGTTAACAAATAACACGTTGACAACCCTGATATCAAATGGTGGGCATGGTCCATGACGTGCTATTCACATTTCGTTCACTTCGAGCCTCAACAATATACCAGGTTGTGAAAATTAAAAAAATTTTTTGGAATTAATCAAATTAATATTAATTTTCGGAAACTGGCCTGATTGACTGGGGCTGCTCAACCGTCGGGCCGACCATTAATGCAAACTGCACGCCGCGTTAAGGCCATAATTGTCTTAATTAAAATTATTACAAGAGCGCGCAATTACGATTTCGCATTGCCAATTAGCAATTACAGTTCCCAATAATAACAGCCCAGGCAGCGATATCCTTTATTTTATTGCGCCGCTCGCGAGCGGCGCAATAAAATATTCTCACCGCAGGTGCAGTTCAACGCACTCGCCATTCTTTCGCCTTACATAAATAATTAGCAATTAATCGTACCTGGGGAGCGCACCCATACAGGGAGGTCGGGCACGTCGCGCACGATGGGCCTGTTGATGGACACCGGCTCCTCGGCCTCCGCCTCCACCGATAAGCAGGTCATCAGGACGCCGATAAGGCACCAATTCGCCGCGATAAGCCCCTTGCGAGTTCGCACACGTCCAACAATTACAGCCATCGCGGCGGCGAAGATCCGACCGGCGCTTGTTTATTTTCGGGCTTCAACTGTTTTCACGGAGTGTTGGGCGCCAGTTAAAGCAAACACTTTGATTATAAATAAATGAACGATGGCGACGCGCACTCCCGAAACTCCAGGACGAACAGCAGCTCCCGGTGCAATAAAATAATTTCCACTGCGCTTTAATCAGCTCGAGTCGCACTAAATCATTTTCTCATTACCCCTGTTTATTAATTCTTTAATTCCGCCGGGTTGCCCAAGATTGGCAGCTAATCGAAGCGTGAAACAATTCAATAATAAATCCATTTATATTTTTAATTGCTCGTAACTGAAACTCGGAGCCACCTTTGTTTAATCTTTATTGCCCCCTATCAGTTCTAATACGAGCACATTTCGTGGAAAGAGCACACGCGACGTTGCGCCACCAACGCTCGGAAGAGACTGGCGCTCGGCGATGGCTTTGTTGGTTTTATCGGGCAAAAAGCGCCACTCACTGTGGCATGCTGCCTCTGTTTTTCGCTGCATTCCCCTCGAACTCGAACTGGTTTAAATGGGTGCTGTTCTCCATTATATTCCACTCATCGCCCCCATTCAGATCGGCTTGGAAATTGTTTGTTTGCCTAATGAGCATCTGGCCGATGCAACAATCCGGGTAGCCCGCCGCGAGACGCGATTCAATTGTTTCTGATAAGGCGCGGCTCTTGTTCGGTTGTTTCGGCAGCCTCCTCCGATTAATAAACCGCGAACAAAATAAATAACTGGTTTTCCGCATTCTTCGCGTTAAGCAAACAAAGCGAATTATCAATTTCTTGCGGTTAACTGGTAACACAAACATCGATAATATTATCTGGCAGAAGAACTATGATAAAACGTCGATTGCCTGGTTTTTGTTTAACGCGTTGCTATTGGGATTTCATTATACTACATTTCACACAGTCAACATCAAAATTCTGCGATATGAACTTCTATATTTCCAGCTTTCTTTATCCACTTCTTCAATTGTTTCCAGTTCCGTGCCAAGATTTTTGTATATTTGTTTAGAATTTGTCCTCTGCTTCTATCTCTTCCATATTTTCCATTCAGACTTCCATCGGCCTGTATGTCTGTCGCTCTTTCTTTTCCTGCCTTCTCACCATTCTGTGGCTGGGTTGGCACGTTTAAAACAAATTCTTTTAAAGAAATGTTTCAAACGTGTTTAATACAAAGCCCTATGTTTTAAACAAGAGTTGAAAACATGTTTAAAACTGCCATGTTTTAAACATGTTTTTCTGAATTTTTAGTCTTAAATGTAATGAAAAATAAAAATAAATCAATACTGGAGATAATAGATATGTATTTTTACGTAGTTACACAGGGCCGTAACTAGGTATAGGCAGAGTAGGCCCCCGCCTACAGGCGCAAGCGACCAGGAGCGCCAAAATGGCAGTGGGAAAAAATATTTCTTTCATACTAATGAAACAGAAACAAATCAAGGAGTGGTCAATTTTACAGGCAAATTTATTTGTAATATTAAGGATTTTACCCTAAATAATGCTCATTATAATCACGGGAATTGCTCCCAAGCTGGTTGACACATTACATTTCATGGTAACGTTCCTAAATTATAACAAATTACGAAGTTTCTAAAGTCAATTATATGTCAAGACACAGTGTCTCCCACAGGCTTAATAGCAATAGAGAGACCTCTTACAAATTATCTCATTTGAACAATATATTTAAAAATTTGCAACAAAAAAAGGAAGAAAAACTTGTAGCTAAAATAAATACCAATAAATTAAACTTTTAAGGTTAGGTGACAGGTACGAAAAGTACCTTCAAGTATTATTATTACTTATGTTTTGTGTTCATATGATACTAAGAATAATCGTGTGAACTTACTAGTTAGAATTGCGTATTATGTTTTTTATTCGAATTCCCATTATTTTGTTTGTGTTTTTAATAAAACTGAAATAGTAAAAGAAAACACTTAGTAATGCGAATTACATTAATTCACAAAGAAAGGAAAAATTCCATTTCGGTGGGATTCTAACCCGTGTTCCTAGAGGGAATCTGATTTGTAATGCGAACAAACTGCGCCCGACCGTCAACAATAACGTGACAGACGCAGACAGGCAGACACGCAGGCGGAACACGCACCATACCTTTATAATAAAGCATAACACTACATGCCATGTTAACCCGGTAAAAGCACCAAGGCTTTATTCAACGGATTACTATTTTCCGGTTTTGTAAACTTTTCATTACTTTTAATAAGGATATTATCGCAAAAAACAGTTATGTATTATACCGATTGGTTGTGTTTTTTAAAACTAGAGCAGACGTATATTTCATCTAATAATAGAGAAGGTTTATTACTGGCTTGCTGAATGCGTCCAATCGCTACGTTTAACTACACCCTTACAAATGGATTTTCCGTCTTCGCCGCCCGATGCTAGTTCGGGTGGCATTCGTGGTAGGAAGATCTGCGAGCAACTCACACTAACGTGCGAAACTTTAAATTCGTCATGCGCCGCAGACTACAGGTAGTTTATATATAAGGAAATAATAAATATATGTTTTGTTGTATTCATAATATAATATGTACTCCCGCTATTACAATTATTATTTATATTTTTGTCTTTCTATTTAATTTTATTTATATTTTATTTTGTGTTAGACGCGTTTTTGTGTTATATTAAAATGATGAAACAATAATTGTACTGGCCGGGGGTGGCCTTCCCTCTAGCACCTTCAACTTCAACTATTGTTGCAATCCGTATAGTAAGTATCTGATGTCTACTTATCTTTCACATTACAGCACTTACTTTAAATCGATAAATTCGCTCGGCTGCTACCCGCTGCAGACCTAATAGGCGGAGCAACATGTCTTCGCGGGATCCCTAGCCGGAATAGCATGTCTTCACTCTGCTTAATTATCATGTAATCATCCATCACGAGCAAGAACCTCTGGAATCTATCGTTTGCTGTAGTTTCCAAAAAAGCTACCAACATGATGAAAGCAACTAACACATGCATTCTACAGTAGCTATCATCTGACGCATGAACTAAGAATACCAATAGCACCGCATTGTTGCAACTCATCCTATTCTAATTAATTATTGCTTCGAATAATCACATACGCCAACAACTCCGAAAAATAGGACGCTTTGACAAACATACGTCGCGCCAGTGCAAGAACTCCAAAAATTCTGCCCCGATTGGCATTCTATCCCTGACCAGCACACTTGCTTCGATGCGGTACATTAGTTGCACCTCCACTTTGGTTCTATTTGCCACCATTGCATTATATTTTAGGGTTAAAAATTTTCCAGAAATGGTAAGCATAGTAACCAAAACTTAAAAATAATGTACCTTTACAAACTACGAAATATTTTAACCTTAGCATATATTATTTTAACAGTTAGTTGTTTAGTTTTAAAACTATTAAATTAAAATTGTTGGATTTAGTTTTGAATATCTACCTACAGTGAAATCTCCCTTACCGGACACCTCTAATAAGCGGACACCTTTCTTACACGGACATTTTGTTGGTAACCAACTTGCTTGCATTAACTTTACTAATAAAATTTTCTCTATTAAACGGACACTCTCTTAAACGGACACGGACACCATTTTTCGACAGTTTTTATACTGTGAATCTCTCTTGTACGAACACTTCAAAATGCAGGCCCAGCTAATGTCGTGAGGCGTCAAAACAATCCATAAATCCAACATTTAATGATCATGTTGTTGAAATATAGAATTCTTTTGCAATACGGGCGGTATTAAGTCAACTAAAATCAGCGTTACGACTGCAGGAAATTCGACACTTTCATTACCCTATGCGCGATGTTATTACAAAACAATCCATGTCACTTGATTTTAGAGGCCTGCAATTCAAAACTACTTTGCCTTTTGCGTGGGCAGCGTATTATGATAAAAATAAAAATAGTAAGCATTTTTCCTGCTTGCTTTTATTGAATGAAAGAATAAGAAAACTAGGCTCAGGGCCCCCGCGAACGCGGAATCTTCGGTTAACAAGTTACGCCAGTGTAATCAATTCGAACCAGAGATTTACCCTTATCAGTAATGGCTGAACTGTATAGGAGTATCCCAGAAATCGAAGACGTCGACCCTGACCAATTTATAAACATTGACAAGGAAATAAACGAGGAAGATGATGTAACCGAAATTTCAGGTGAATTAGCTGCCGTTGATGTGCAGTTGGCAGAATTAGAAAACGATGGCGACTTAGAAATTTGTAAGAATGTAATCAAGACCCACACGGACGCATTAACAGTGAAAATTTTTAAATGCTTTGCTAAAGAAAGTAATGACTTTAAAGTATTCAAACTGTTAAAATATTTAGAAATACATGCGGAAAGTATAATAAAAATTCAGAAAAACCCTTACGTCAAATGAGTATTTTAGATTTTGTAACAACTATTACATAACTTTGTTTCAATTATTTTATATTCTTGTCTGTATTGTTAGCGCGTATACCTTTGCATAACACAACTTTTTTAAACATATAAATGGATTTTTCTCTTAAGCGGACGCCTCTAATAACCGGACAAAAACGTTGGCACCGTGCGTGTCCGCTTATGGGAGATTTCACTGTATTTGTTTTCAATATACATCATACATGCTGAAATAAATGCAGAAGTCACTAAAATAAGTATTTTATGTCACCTTATCATTAGTGTACTGAGGGGCGCAAAAATGTTAGCTTGCCTACAGTAACATTTTGCTTAGTTACGGCCCTGAGTTACATAGAAATATAATTATGTATACAAGAAAAAGCACTACATAACCAAAAAATAAAATAAAATAGAAACAGCTATTCTGTATCTTCAAGCAAAGGGATGTTTTTATTAAGCGTTTTAAAAATGCTCACTTGTTTCGACCCTTTTTCAGTTCCCAGCCGATTCCTTAGCTTCGAGTGAACTATCCCAAACGAGGAAAACGATCGTTAGATTTCAGCTGACGAAGCAACTGCAGTATGTAACTGCATCACTAAATCAAACGTTACTACATTAAGATTGCTCTTAATTGCCATCCACCATGAAACAGGTTTTACATTTTCGATAGTCTGAATGCTAAATAAATACTCCTTGAATGGTGAAGTCTTTGCCTGATAAATGATATTAGTTGGTAATGCTTCAGGATGTACCGGGTGGCCAATTAACAAGGGCACTCGGCCTTATCTCGAGAAGTAGTAATTGTCGTAAAGACTTGGGGTAAAAAATTTATGACTAAAGCGGCCAAGAGAAAATGCTGGAAATTATTTTTCTTCTTAAGTTTCTAGAATATCCGCCATTGGGCGTAATCGCATTCTTGAATTTTAAATCCCGTTTTTTGATAAATATTCTTATATTACAGATACCTAAAATGGACACCGTTTTAAAGCTGAGATAGATTCAATTCTTTTTTTTTATGCTTTTTGCTCTATCTCGTAAGGGAAAGTAGTGGGGGGTGTCCAAACATTTTCGGAAATAAATGTCAATAACTTCAAAATGGCTGAACGGATTTTGTCAAACT